>SRLM01000515.1:120444-361436 GCA_015708895.1 Populus ilicifolia | reverse complement strand
CCTCCTGAAAACGACCACGCCACCCTGGCATCCTCCACCACCACCACCTCTCTCTCTCTCTCTCGCTCTCTAGCTTACTTTTTTACGTCCAAACAATCTCCTATCATACACATGTTAAACAAACGTACGGGAAACCAAATCAAAAGCCGTGCAAGCACCACCTCAAACGCTAGCCCACTTCCAAGCAACTCCCCCGCCTGCTACCATGGGATATCGTAATATACGACATGCGACAAAGATTTAAACAAGCGCAAGAGAATAATTAATGAAATGATTTAAACTAATCTTTTATTACATGAAGCTCTGCTTTCAAAAATGTCTTCCCGACAAATTATACTTGAAGAGCGAACATAAAACACCCAAAGCAAGTAAAGAGAGGCATGACATGATAGGAACATGGGGGAACAGTACAAAGTTCTAAAAAAGCAGACACCGGCCAGGTAAGCTGGACCAACCAAGAATATCCACAATTTTAAGGTTATAATCATCATCATCATCATCATGTCCATGCATGTTAAAGCATCGTTTTAAGGTAATTAACAAAACTAATACATCTACTTAATTAGTTCATAAGATATTGATAATGATAATAATAATATAAACACTTGCACAATCCACCGTAATCACAAGATAGGCGCCAGCTGAGTTTTCTTTGATTTAATTTCTCTTCTTTACCGGCCCAAACAAAGAGCAGTCTTGACGTCCAGTCTCCATGCAAAACAACCACTGTCCATTCTCCACACATCACACGGCACCGTAACGATTGAAATCTTCTCCTTCCCATTAACCCTACACGTGTCGTGCTTCTGGTACTGCACCTTAACCCTGCATGTGAAAGCCTTTAGACCTGCTACGGTGACCTTCATCGGCACTTTCTCCTTCATCGCCAGCCACACAAACACCTGATGATCTCCTCCCTCCCCTTGGCCCACCATCTTCCTATAAGCCTCATTTTCCCACGTCACCCTCCCAAAACCGTCAGATATAAACCCCGGGCACGTGTCCTTCTCCATATTAATCTTCTTCTCATCATCGGTACGCCCTAAACCATCCACGTCCACCCACGTGTCAGTTACGCATTCAACTGTCACACACGATCCCACTATATTCACCACTCGCGGCATCACAACCGTCTGATCGGCTGACACACCAAAGCCAACCGTGTGATTCTGATGGCCAGCTTGATCTTTCACTTTGCCATCAAAACTAATCCATTTACTTCTTACTGGCTTCGGCGAAACCGAACCCGGAAACACTCCAGTCTTGAGTTCTTTCGTCCCGAAATCTTTCCGATCAGGCGTTTCCGGCAAAAGAGGCAGAGTTACGACAGAATCAACCACCGCCTTATTCTCTTCAACTAAAACCTTTCCTTTTCTATTACCACCACTATTGCACTTCTTGCTATTCCTACCGTTGCTGGTATTATTATACTTTCTCTTGCCTCTTCCAGACCTAGGGCTGATGTCACTCATTTCTAGCGATGACCCACCAGCTGAAACGGATGAACCACAGGTAGCCGTGGCTGGTTTAGGCGCTATTGGCCTGAACCTTAACATGATTCGGTCCACCTTTGACATGCCGTTTCCTCCTCCAACACTTGAATATCTTGCAATACAACACCCTCCTCTACCATCCATCTCTCTCTCTCTCTCTCTGCCCTCGCTTTGTTTATCTTAAATGGAGGTATCGAATGCTAGGTGGTGTCGTGGTAGTATTTTATAGGGACCGTGGACACGCATGAAGGAGGAAGACACGTGTGAAGACAGTGAGTTTAACAGCACAGGGATTGGTTGGGATTATCAACTTGGCATTTTCAGAGGGTTTCTTTGGGCCCCACTGAATTGGGCCCAGCTTATTATCAAATCAGAAGGCGAGAAGTTTCATGCTCAAGTGCTAAAATAGGGACACGTAAGTTTATTGGGTCTTGTGCATGGACGGGTAAGGTTAAATTTTTTGACCTTAATAAAGTTACTCTAGGAGCAATAGTTTTTTTAGTTGGATATGGAGAACTCGTGGGCCAATGGAGTCTCGATAGGAATGAAAGAGGGAGCGAGACAAGTTTCTATAAATAGTAGGGGAAGATCTTGCTAGGTGCACGGTGGATGTAGACCAGGATCTTACTGTCGTCTTAGAGAGAGGTGATTTTCGATTGTCTCTCTGACTGATGAAATGGAAAATGACCGGTGTCTTCACGGGTTTGACCTTCTGGGTTGCATAAATGTCCTTCAGAGATGCTTCGTATTCATAAACGAGGGCTTCATGGTTGTTAGTGCCCGGAGAAAGTGGATTTCGCCGTGGCTTGAACCAGAAATAACTAAAGTAACCGTTTAGATAAGAGATATGAGCTAAGTGATAAAAATTTAAAATTTAAAAATTTATTTTTTTTATAATTTTAAATTTGAGTTTTTAATTGTTTATACAGTAATTATTGAAAGTTTATATAGTCGTTAACTTCAAAATCTGTAAAATTAGCCGTGTGGATACAAGTTAACTCAAATATCCACGTTAATCTAAAAAAAATCAAAACATTTAAAACTTAAAAAATCATCACGTCTAATGATTAATAGCTTAGTTTAAACCATGTTTTATTTTGAATAATTTTAAAATTTAACATAATAAAAAAGGTTGAACTCGATTAATCTAAACAAATTTTGCTAAATTTTGTTAAATGACAGCATGTTCGTTATTCAATTTTGCTACTGGGTTTAGATTGAAAAAAAAATCTTTTTTAGTACTTATGTTTTTATTAGATTTTAAGGACATCAATTTTAAATATTTGAATGCACTAGCTTTTATTAACAAAACCTATTCTGCATGAAAAGATAATGTTTATTAGGTGTGATTAATTGTGGATTATATTAGTAAAATTATGTTTTTGCTCCTAACAAAAAAATCATTTGAACAAGACTTTAAGGGTAAATTGGTATTTATTGTGGATTATATTAGTAAAATTATGTTTTTGCTCCTAATGAAAAAATCATTTGAACAAGACTTTAAGGGTAAATTGGTATTTTTATAGGGTTGATCATGTCATTTTACAATTGTTAAAGGGTATATTAAAATCATTTGAACTAGCCCTTAGGGGTACTTTGGTATTTTTATAGGGTTGATCATGTCATTTTACAATTGTTAAGGGGTATATTTTTCATTTCATAAAATTTTATACCATAGAATTATTTTAGTATCTTTAAATGATAAAGTTAACTTTACTTAATTATTTTCATAGGGTTGATCGTGTCATTTTATGATTGTTAAAGGGTATATTTTTCATTTTATAAAATTTTATACCATAGAATTATTTTAGTATCTTTAAATGATAAAGTTAACTTTACTTAACTATTCCAGGGTATGCTTAGATTTTTACTTTGTTTAAAATAATGCAATAGCTTAACCACCTTTAAAATGAAAAATCTCAAAACATGTCTACGAAGGTGAATTTGTCATTTCATAATAGTTTTTTAGTAATAACTATTTAGTTATGAGGTGATGTTTTCTTTTAACACCTAGAAAAAAAACAAAAAGTTGTTGACATCTATTGTGCACTTAACAACACATCAGTCACTCCATCGCCTTTTGGTGGCATGCGTGTTTGATTGATGTGGTGTAAAAAATTATTTCATCATATTATTTGATGTGTCTTGATGTTCTTTTTGTTTTTTGAATGGTTTATGTATGAAAATGATATTTGGTTTGATGTTGATTTGATTTTTTTATTCCCTCCATTCCTCTCTCCTCTTACTTAATTTTCATGTTGCCTATAAAAAATATCACAACAGCCCTTAATGTTCTTTTCCTTTTAGATTCAATCTCTATTTCATTTAAAAAAATTACTTCAAATTGAAAAGTTTTTTAATTTTATATTTTTTAATTTTTTCATTTCTCAAATTTAATCCTCACTTTTTTTATTTTTTTTGGAATGACTTATAGATTTTATTTATTTATTTCTGCAATTTCATCCTCATTTTTTTTTCCACATTTGATCTGATTTCTTTTATTGCTATTTTTTTCTAATTCTATCATTAAAAATTAAATTAGTTAGAGATTGAGCTTCTTGCTTCATCCCATCTCTAGAATTTCATGGTTGTGATTTTTAAAGATTAACCTATGTTTGCATGGTTTTTCATGTTATTAAATTGGGGCTTGTGTGTGTGTGTGTGTAGAGAGAGAGATTTGCTCAGGTTTCAAATTTGTTTCACTCATATATATGTATATATATATGTATCTTAATTTATGAATCATTAATATTTTTTATTCTCTCATAAGGGCCAACTTGCTTGTTTTCATTGTGATTCATGTGATCATCGTAAAGTCTTCTATTTTGACATGACACTTGTTTTTATAGGACAACGTGGAAATGGTTTTTATAACCCACCAATTAATTATCAATCTTAAGTAGGGGTGTTCAAAATAATTGATTAACAGAGAAAATTAATAAAATCAAAGAAAAATTAATCGAACAAACCAAACCGAATTGAAAAATCAATGAAATCAATTTAAAAACCATAAATATTAACAGGTCTAATTCGGTTTCATTTTTGACCTAGAAACCTGACAAAACTAAATGTGACCTATTAAAAAATTAAAAAAAATAGTATAAATACTTAACTTAACCTAATCGGCCTCCCTTCCTAACATCTTATTCTTATCTCACAAAGCCATGTCTTTTCTTCCCGCTTCCCAAAGAAAATTCACAATCTTTCTTGATAATTAATTCCTAATCTTCCTTTACTGAAACCATCTTCATTTGAGCTACGACAGTAAGGTAAATTCCATCTTCATCTTTGTTTAGTGGACTTGAAAGTCTATTGACTCTATTCTAAGTCTATTCCATCTTCATCTTCATCTTTCCCAAAAATCGTTTCCATCTTTCAAGTTAATTCCATCTTTATTCTCTCTTTGCTTCTGCACAAATCGTCTTCATTAAAGAAATAACGGCAAGGTAAATTTTTGTTGCATACTTATTTTATTTTGTATACATTGCTTTAGATTTCAAATAATCTTTTACATACTTAATTTATTCTGTATGTATTGCTTTAGTTGGTTGCCGAAAATCTCATAATCTGTTGACTATTGCTTTAGCTGCTTTGGTTTGGATAACATGATAAATATCTTGGGCTATTTTCGTATATATTGCATCTGTATATGTTGCAAAATATATCTACACAGCTAAAAATAATAATTGCTTGATTGATGTTGTTGCTTTGTTAATTTCATATAAATAATAAGGAAGATCCTACGTCCAATAAGTCAAATCCTCCAAGTTGAAAACCAAATTCTTTACCTATTTAAGTTCCAAATACTACCTACAGTACAAATAGCAACACTAAAAAAGGTAATCTACTTTCTAGATTTAATAAAAAAATCCCAGCTTTAGGATCACTTTAGAAAACTAGATAGTAATTCTAAAATTCCTAGGGCTGCATGTTAGTATTGTGAAAAAGATTATGCATGTCTTACTATATTTAATAAGACTAGTAACATGTGAAGTCATCTAAGTGTATGCAAATTTTTTTTTTTATGATTGAAAGAAAACAAAAAACTTTAGTTTTAGAATCTAAATCTATAATAGAGGGGTCTGAAAATAGAGAGGAAAATTTGGTAAATGTTAAGGTAGTGAGTTATAATTATAAAAAATGTAGGAAAGTTCTTGGGAAAATGATTATACCTGATAAGCTACCTTTTAACTTTATAGAAAATTAATGATTTAAATCATTCTATAAAGTAATGCAACCTAGATTTCATGTTCCTTCTTATTTGATGATTTGGAGAGATTGTTTGAACATTTATTTAGTTGAGAAGAAGAAATTAAAGAAATATTTTAAGGATCAATGTTTATGTTTAATAACTGATACTTGAACATCAATTCAAAAATATTAATTATATGTGTTTGACTGTTTATTGGATTGATGAAGGTTGGAAATTGAATAAAAAAATTCTAAAACTTTGTCAAGTTTCTAATAATAAAGGTGAAATAATTGGCCAAACGATTGAGAGTTGTTTATTAGAACAAGGAGTTGATAAGATTTTAATAGTTACTTTAGATAATGCAAGTTCAAATAATTTGACAATAAAATATTTGAAAAGAGTAACAATTGAGTGGGCAACTAATATATTGTTAAATGACTTTATGAATATTAGATGTTGTGCATATATTATTAATCTTATTGTATATGTGAGATTTAAAGATATTGATGATTCGGTGGTTAAAATTAGAAATGTATAAGGTTTGTTAGATCTTTTCCTTTTAGAATACTTGTTTTAAACCAATGTGCGGAAAGGTTAAAAATTGAAAATAAAAAATCTGTTTGCTTGGATGTTACAACTAAAGAGAACTCTATATATATGATGTTTGATACAACTACTAATTTTGTTGTGGTTTTTATAAGGCTAGAAGAAACCGATCATACATATTTGAGTTGCTTTGAGGTTGATTCAAATTGAAAACAAAAATACTTAGGTCCTCCTACTTTAGAAGATAGGGAAAAGGCTAAATCTTTTGTCAAATTCTTGCAACTATTTTACACGGTTATATTGAAATTTTATGGCTTATTATATATGACATCTAATTCTTTCTTTCATGAATTGATTTCCATGCATACAAACATATCTCAACTTTGTAGAAGTGAATATGTTCATGTAAATAAAATGGCCAAGAATATGATGACAAAGTATAAAAAATAACAAGGGGATCAAGATACACAAAACTTTTTGTTGTATGTGGCTATTATGTTAGATCCACGTTTTAAATTAAAAGTGTGAGATTTTGTTTTGAAAGATTGTATGATGTTGCAATTAAGGTTAAAGATACTTTGCTAAAGTTGTTTGAGCATGATATAAATATTGATGAGAATGTTGAGGTTATTTTTAGTGTTGGAACTAGTATAAATGAAAATGTTAATATTGATTTAACGATCGTAAATAATGATATGTTTGATGACTTAGCTTTCGAATTCAAAAAACATTTAGATGAAGAAAGCGATGTCCAAAAAAAAAAAGTTAAGAGGTATTTGGGTGATGATTGTGAGGATCCTAATGATTTTACATTAGATATTTTAGGTTGGTGGAGGTGTAATACTACAAAATATAAGATTCTTTCTAAGGTGACACAATATGTGTTAGCCATTGCAGCATCTACAATTATTTCTAAATCATCATTCAGTATTGGCGGTCGTATATTAAATTTATTTTAAAGCTTTTTATTTCCATCAACAGTGCAAGCATTTGTTTGTTGTCAGAATTGGTTGAGTTTAGCACCAATTCCAATTAACATTAGAACCTTCATGGATTATATTGAAAATTCTAAGATGATTGAGTTAGGTAATTTCTCTTACAAATTTAAATATAGTTATTTTATAATATTTTTTATTTATATATGTTTAATCTAACATTTTAATTTATATTTTTGTAGAATTTGGTGAAAGTTTAAAAATCTCAACTGATTGTTTATAAGTAATATTGGTGGCTTGATGCAATATTAGAATATAATTATTTTAGGTAATTAATTTACTTTACCTTGTTATTTTTTCTTAACGTTTTGCATACTTAATTTAATTCTTTCAATAGTTGAATTATAATATATTACTAATTTGCTAATGTTTTTTTGTAGCATTATTCTTACTGGAATTTTTGGATGCTTATGCTGCAGTTGCTAGAATTTTTGGATACCAATATTTCTGTGTTGTTTCTTAAAACTATACCGAATGTTTATGATAATTTGTTGTTGGTTACTAATGTATATGTTTGTTATTGTTAAATTTTCTAGTATGAACAAATTTTTAATTTGAGGTGTTCAAATTTTATCATGCATCTTGTATATTGAAATTAACTTATTGCATTGTATCTGTTAGATTGAATTCATGTAGTTAAATTGTGAATTGATTTAGGTTTTTATAAATTTTGAAACTTAATTTAATGTATCGCTAAGCTAATTTTTTTTTTTAAATAACCATATATCAAGGGATTAGGTTTCTGATTTTTTCTAAAAAAACTACATTTAATAAAACCAGACCCTTTTAATTTGAATTTATTTTCAGTCTAATTTCATTAATATTTGTTTAAAATATTAAAATTTGATTGGGTTGTTTTTTAAGTATAAATCAAACAGAACAAAACAGCGAACACCCCTGATCTCAAGACACAAACATAAAAAAAGTAAATTCAATTTAAAGTTTTCACTTCATCAATCAATAAACGACAACAACCATATCTTAGCCGAAGTCGTTTGTATGTACAGCAATACAAATTAAAATGTTTGGGAAAATGACTTGTTTCCGCGTTCCGATGGAGAGAGATGTTGCCATGTCACTGCCCATTTTATTAATTCCTATCTCTAGAAGCAGTCATGTGCAATTGAAAGTTCCAAAGGAGTGGCCATACCGTGAGGTCCATACGAGGAAAAACAAATCATATATTCATCACAATTACTACCTTCATTTTATAATTAGAATAAAGTTATGTATAATAATAATAATAAGATTAAACATTAATTTTCCCGTTTTTTGTCTTTGTAAACTCTCGTAAATTTATGTTGATGTTATGAAACCATTTTTTTAATTGATTCCACAACGAGGCTAGCACCCATTGCTTCACCGTTTCATGATATCTAAATTATTACAAGAACAGCAACCACTGTCCATTCCTTCAATTGTCGTCAAAGAATCTAGTACACGTAACCATCCTAGAAATTAGAATCCAAGACAAGAGGAAGGCGAAATGTCATCTCCAATAGCTTCTTAACTAACTTGCTATTAATCTCAAATCATGCGTAACATCAATATGATGATTATTACTTTTTTTTTTATTGTAAAAAGATTTTTTTAAATACAATTTTGTAGATATTTTAAAAAATAAATTTCAAAAAATAAAAATATTATTTTAATATATTTTTAAATAAAAAATACTTCTATTATATTCTTAAACATACATAAACATCAAAATTAATATATCCACCCCATGATCTAGGAGTGTTCTTCACCGTCTTTTGATGCGAGGGTGAGACCTAGCTAGCCGCTTCCAGCATCCTGATCAGGACGTATAGGCCACAGAGCTGGATTCCTTTTTCATAAGGCAATTGTCCGCCAATAGCATTCAGCCAGGTCATGTCAATCAGTGCTCTTCCCAGTTCCCAGAAAATGTAAAATACGAGGCAATTTTCTTCTCCAGCACCACGTGTCCATGCAAGCACTTGATCTCTTCAGGGCTTGAAAAGAACTAAAACCTTCCTTGCCAGCCTGCCCGACGACATTTTTTAGGTTGTTGCCCTCTTTGAAAATGGAAGGCGCTAGGAGACAGCCACTAGTTTATTCAATATTTCCGGCACCGCAGTTTTCCAGTGGACCCCGGGAAATACCGGGAAAATTGTAGCCATCCAGATCGCCACATAACATCGGGTCAATTAATTGTTTGGCATTTTTTAAGATATTGAAATACTTTTTATTTATTTTATTTTAAACATGTACCTACCAGAATTATTAAAAAAATATTAACATGATGTGTGCAAACATAATATTAGTGGCAATAAATCTGTTTGTTTTTATATTTTAAAAGTATTTTTTAAAAAAATTATTTTAAATTAATAGTTTTAGATTTTTTGAATTATTTTATTATATTAATATAAAAAATAATTTTCATAAAATGATCATAACCATAGATGCTCAACGTGCATTAATTGATATCCCCAGATCGCGCGGTCTAGATTCGTGAAAAGAAATGCAATAATTGATGGCACAGCATTATTGGTATGGTTGCTTCGTCCCGAGTAATGAGTTCTTGATTCTCATGGAATGATTATTGTCTCAATTGTCGCATAAATGTAGCTACGCAACGTCAGTATTGTTTTATCCCTCCGTCCTCGATTTTTTTTATAATAAAAATAACTAAGTTAAAGTATAAAAAAATTAGCATAGATTCAATATAATCATGTTCTTTAATATCGTTATTATACGTAGCTATTGTACTTTATTAGTGGTTGTTTATCTACATTTTAAAATATAATTTTTTTATTTATTAATTAATTAATTAAAATAAGAGTTATCTTCAGATTTTATAAAGATATAATGATTAAGAGATTGGATTCAAGATTATAAAGCTGGAATATGGTGATGTAGCAAGAGAAAAAGATAAGAAAAAAAAAAGATTTAATTACCCTTAAAAGCAACACGTTTTGAATTTACATGAAATTTTTTTTGTATTTTTTTATTATGATCCTTTTAATTATAATTAAGTTGATTAAAAAATAATTTATTATTTTAAAAAATACAAAATATTATTTTAAAATTAATATTAGTTTATGCAACACATGCATTATTTTGGCAATGCATGAGGCGTCACTCAATGGCCTGCATATAGTTGTTTATTATTTTATTTTATTTTATTTTTTAATATTTTATTTTATTTATTTTAAATAAAAAATTATTTTTTAATTACTATTTATTTATTTATTTAAATGATTAAGAATGTTTTATAATATTTTTATATTTTTTTATAGAGTAGTTATGATTTCATGACTCATGTGATCCTCTATTTTCATCATGAAACTCATAGTTGTTGAAAAGTTTTAAATTTTTTTATTAGTTGTTATTTTTTAATGTTTTTTAAAATTTAATTTAATTTTTTTTTATCTTAGTGTTAAATTTAATTTAATTTTTGTATTTAATTTGATACTTATTTTTTTTGTAATTTTTATATTTTTAATTTCATTCATCATTATTTTATTTTTTATTTAATTTTTAAATCAAATTTGATCTTTATTTTTTAGCCAGTTTTTTCTTTTTTAATTTAATTTATTTTTTAATTCATTTAATTTAAATAAAAAAATTTAATTTTGATTTATTATTAGTTTTAAATGATCAAGAATGTTTTATGAAATTTATATACCTATCTTTTACGGAGTAATTCTGATTTCATGACTCGTTTGATTTTCTACTTCCAACACGAAACTCATGGTAAGGTAGTAACGACTAGTGAGATGAATAGTTGTTGAAGAGTCTTTAATTTTTTTTATTGATCGTTAATTGTGTTTTTATTTTTTTAAAATTCAATTTATTTTTTTAATTATAATTTCATTTATTAATATTAAATTAATTAATTTTTATTAAATTCAATATTAATTTTTTATTGTGATTTTTTTCTTAATTTATTTTATTTTCAAACCAAATTTAATCTTTATTTTTTAGATATTTTTTAATTTAATTTATTTTTCAATTTTATTCCTTATTTTTTAATTTAATTTAATTTTAAATAATCTAGAATATTTTATGATATTTTTATACTTATCTTTTATCGAATAATCGTGATCTTATTATAACTCGTGTGATCTTTATTTTCAACATGAAACTCATGGTGAGGTCATCATGAACAGTGAGATAAACAGCATTGATGCTTCCATTACGCTTCCTTTGCAAATGTTCTCGCCATCCAATTTCAATCATCCACGCCATTCAACAAATAACTCATGAAAAAAACCCTAGATTTTTGAGAGATTTCCAGCACCTTCATCATTATCTGTGGAAAAAAAGACATCACTTGTGTGACATGTCCCTCAATACCTAGTCAAACAAAGCACAAAAGCCCTGCTTTCGTCGATTATTTTATCCTTTTCTCCCCATATTTAGCTTCAAGGTGGGGCCCTGGAGCATGAGCATCCAATGGGATCTGACCACATCAAGTGCCATCCGACTACTTTCTCACGCTTCAAATAAATTAATCTTGGAATAGCTTGTAAACTTGTACAGGCTTTCTGCCACGTGTATCTAGAATAGCTAAGCCCTAATAAGGCTGGACAGATTAGGTTCATGCAACTTTCCCTGTCCAAGAAAGGATTCGAAATCTAGAACAATGTTCATGGCAACGAAAGCGAAATACAACTCCTCTTCGGAATATCTTCTTATTTGTATGCCATGAGGAGCAAGGCTTACGTTAGGATTGGACTCATTAATTAATGTATCTTCCCGAGCTAACCCTAGATTTATATCAAATTTAAGGAAACCAGTACTGTTGTATGTAGCCGATGGTTATAAATGGAACGGATGGCTATGCGTTAATACAAAAGTAAGATCAACCCAACAAATTCCTTTTTTTTTTTTAATTATTTTTTTATAATTTAAAATGTCCGAGTTAATTTAAACTTACCACAGTTAATTCCCAAATCCACTAAATATTCTTTAATTTCAGTAGATAAGTACTACACCATGAAAATGACAAACATACATATAAAGAGTTAAATTTGGATGCTAGAGGAAGGAAATAAATCTTTTTCACAGCACTAGACCACGACTTCAAGTATTTTTTTAATATTATTTATTATTTATGAACAGTATTGAATATTTAAAGTATTTATTAAGGCTCGATCAGATCTCTTTTCTCTTTTTTTTTTCTTAGCTTGATATAGTTTTATTTATTATTGAGGAATATTATTCATTATTCATGAGTAGTGTTTGTTATGAAAAGCTTGTTTAAAAGGAGTCTTTAATCCCCATACTTGATTAAGCTGAGCTCCTCTCTCCCCGTGAAGTTTATTCCCCGGTCCTTTCTGAAAACTGGGAAAATATTTCAAGAGATACTAATATAACTACAAAGATATTGGCTGCAAAAGGAAATATATCTGAAACGATAATAGTATAATTATAGAGTAAATCAATTCTATATATCTTCAGGCCATGATCTCCTCGAATGCAAATTTTCAGCCATAATTTGTCAACGAAATATTCGATCAAATTAATCTTCTACCATTAACATAAAACAACAAGCCAGTAAAGGAAGCATTAAATAAAAAAAGAGAACCAGCACCATAAGAGCTTGAAGAAAAATTACAATTTCAAAATGTATTAAAAGAGTTAGACATTTCATTATAAGAAGAATTCATGGTAACCATAGTTTTTTTTTCTAATTTCAAACTGGTACTTTATTTTTTTTCATTTGCAGCCTTTAATTGTTTAAAAACAATGAGAAATCTCATGATTAATCTCGATTTTTCTAGAAAAAAATTCTATTTAGTCCATTTACCTCTTTTTTTCCCTTACTCTTCAGTCATCCCTTTAGTTTTTACAATTTTAATCTTGATTTTAATTTTTTTTCTTGACATTTACATCTCTAAGTTTGAGATAAGAGATAGAAATCCATCTAAAAACAATGAAAGTGAAATAAATTTGGTGAATGATCACTTTTCAGCAATAAAACTCACTATTTCTAGGCCAAATAAACCTACCCTAGATTGTCCAGCCACAACTATAATAGATGAATTCTAGACAGACAAGCTTCATATCTTCTACCTCTTTTATTTTTTTGAAAAAAAAAAAAAGAATGACTCGAGGAAAAAAGTATGAAGAGGCCCGGTCACTTGAATCTCAGTTGCCACACCCACATGCATACCCTTTTTTCTTTTTTTATTGTTTTTCAATATTATATTTCTTGTATTAAAGTCACAAATCTCAAAAAATACGTACATTACCAGAGATTATAACTATACCTTGCTAATTGTTACCGCTGTGAACCCTCACTGAACAATTAGAGTGCTATTATTCATAAAAGAATATGAAAACATGAAAGTTTATGATTTATAAATATAATTAATTTGAAAAATATGATTAAAAGAAAAATTTATTTCCAATGGTATAATGAAAGCATATAAAAACTGAGTATTATCAATTACAGTCTTAAGTTTATTTACAATAATATATGTAATATGCATGAGTATGCATGGATTATAATTTCTTCTTTATATCAAAGATTATATAATAAATAATCATGTGATCTTATTTAACTATATTTTATAAATCACATTAAAATTAATAAGATTGTTTTGCACATAAAGTGCAATACATTACTTTCGTTTTATGTTTAAAATAATTGTGAAAGTGAATTTGAATACAGTCAGAATATGGGCCGAAACAGGCAAATTTGACTAAATTCTGGTGGGCAAGTTTTTCAAAACAATTCAGGCCCAAACGACGCCCTTGTTCCCAAGCATTCCGTTTGCGGCCTTTTTCTTCATTTCAATTTGTCTTCAAAAGTTAATTGTAACTTTCTCTCTGGTCCAGCAAAAATAATTAATTAATCTTTATTATTTCATAAATTCTTATTTAATCCTTATGTTTTCACATTTTTTTTAAATTAATTCTTATTGCATGTTTCTTTTCGATTTTTTTTTAAAGAGAAGGTAAAAAAAAGGAAGTAAACAGGATGGAAAATTCAAGAAAAAAAGATGACATTTTAAAAAACAAAATAATGTTAACTTAAACATGGTAATTAATCTTCGACTTACACACTTGAACAGAGAATAAAATTAAGAACATGTAAAGTCTGTAATTGAACTGAAACAGATAGGAAATGAACGATCCCAGGAAATGAAGAACAGGCGATGAACCTGATGATTTAGAGGGTAGATGATCCCATAGGGTGATGGATGACGATATTATTATAAGCATTAAGGGTAAGAAAATGATCTAGTGATGGTGCAGTGCATTGGCCTGTGAAAATCCTGCAAGCTTCCCTGTACATTTCCCTTTTTGAAGTTCTGTTTCCCAACTTCCCTTTCAATCCTAGCCATTTCCTCTGCCACCACTTTCCCGAACAGATCATGGTTCACTTTCACTCCCCGAGGCCGTCTCCCTCTAGTTCCACTCTAAATTTAAGCCGTTGCCAGTTCTGAAATCTGCTGATTTCTGCGGTGGCAGCATCTTCCATGAGGTTGTAAAGAGGGACCGAGCCAGTTCCCCTTAGCCATGCTGCTGAGTGCTGGATTCCTATGCGGGTGTTAAGGCGGAGACCTTCCAGTGAACGAAACCCTCTTGGCCTGTGTAAGAGATCTTCCTCAGGTACGGTGGATGCATCTTCACGCTTCATGGAGTGAATTTGGTTTGGTGTGTTTCCCATATTTTTTTAGAAGACTTCCGTGCAAACTGGGATAAGTCCAGGTTGGGCTGCCCATGTTCCATCATGTCCTGGTCGAACCTTTGTTAGCTTGTCCTTTCGCACAAGTTCAAGTGCCACATTGTTCGCCATAGTATCGTATCTGATTGGAATCTGAGCTGACTGTTTAAGAATCAAGAGCTTAAACATGGATATAAAAATTAAGTACAAAATTTCTTAAGAGCTGCTGTTGGCACAGATAAATATGTTTTGTATACAATGCCACCCATGGCGTGCACGCCAGCCCATGACATGTCCTGATGAGAAGATCAGAGTAGCTCTTCATAAAGTGCTGAGTCATGCAATTTGAACCACGTGCGGGTAAGCAGGCGATCGGGGTGAGCCTGAACTGTCTTGGCATAGCTGAAAATGCAATCTCATCTTCCACAATTCAAGACACAGAGTGATCCCTCAGGTCGTAGAGGATTTCATTCATTTGGAAGAGAGCTGGAAGTGTTTCGATCAGGACAGTGGCCTTGATGCTTCCCCTTTCAATTCCTGCCATCTTCTCCGCTTTCTCAAACACACAGTTCCGTATCTTAGCCTCCCTGCCAATAATTTAGATCATAAATAAATGTTTAGTTCAACGTGTAATAACATGATCGCCATTAGAAATAATATAGCTTCATCAATCGTTGTTCTAAAGCAACATTGCGTAAGGGTTCCTCCAACAAGTGATGACTGTGATTGAGGTAAGAGGGGAAATTGAAGCTGAAATAATGTTTTGAATCAATTGATGCTTTCTATGAACTTTCAAAAGGGTTTCCATTTTTCTAAAAAATAAGTGCAGAAAAAACTTCCAAGTGATGATTGCTTGACAATTTAGCTGCTTTAATATGTCAGATGAAAGATTACCTTGAATGCTCCATCTTTGAGAGATAAAAGAAAGGCCCAAATCCTGCACCCTGAGTCCGACGGAATGCAGCATTGCTGCGGTAAAAGTAAAGGCCAAAGTCCACAAGGCAACCAGTTGCAGGTTCTCCATCAATGAGAATGTGTGCCTCAGGCAGTTGCCAACAAACAACTTAGCTATCTGATCATTCAACATGGAAACCCTGTTCCTGGCCTTGTCGTCAAAGGTAATATAGTCCCATCAACAGCATCCTCCAGGTTAACTTGTCCCCTCACGAGGTTCTCCCAACTTGGTCACAGTGCATCTTCAAAGTCAGCCTACCAAAATTAACTAGATTCTCAGTTTCTATATCATGAAAGAATTTTGAATTGCATACGTTTAAAGGAAACCAATCATATATTTTGTTCAGCTTCTATTACTTCTTGCTGGCCTGATTCATCACTTGCCAGCTGGGGACTTTTGCTTCTGTTTATTGCATTCTCAAAATGGACATATCTGCAAATTACAACAGTTAATTTTCATTTCTTGCTGGAAATTTATATATTGTGGAGTTTCCTACGTGATCATGAATTCAATCATTCATCCATTTCATGTTTAGAAACCAGGGACTCTCCGAGAATAGAGATGGAGTAACCGTCATACTGACCACGAAAACTTGAGCACCAGAATTGAGTTCATTGATACGATCATTTTCCTCTCCACCGGCCCCGTGATCTCCACCGGCCCCGTGATCTCCACCTTCCTATCAGCAACAGCTGTTGGGACAGGCGCACATGTCCAATCACCTTCCCTGATGTACCTTGCAGCTGGATCAAACCCTGGTAAAGCCCCCTAATTTTACCTCCTTTTGGCTTCCTTGCGACACTCCATTGCATACTTGATGCGGTTCCTAAACTCTCTCTGCAGATCAAAAACAAATTGCAAAGCATACTTAATAAGGATCTTTGCAAAGTCCCCATCATATCTGCCGCTTTCAACCCCTTCTGGAGCATCGCAGCCAAAACTTCTCCACATGGGGCGGTGCATAGTAATTTTCATAAGTTGCAAGTCCCATTACTCTCTCCTGTTTTTCTAGCAACGCTACTCTTCTTTCTCGTTAATTTTGGCTTTACGAAAGCGAGAATAATCAAATGTGAATAAAGTGAAAGATTTCAGGATTGATTATTGTTCGAAAAACTATGAACAAATAACTTGGTACTAGTCTATTCTAATCAATTCACAATTTATAAATTTCAACTTTTTTTTTATGTAATTAAAATCAAGATCAAACAATCAATAAATATAAAGTAACAATCACACAAATAAACACTAAAATTTTTACGTGAAAAACTTGATGCGGGAAAAATCACAAGATCGTAATTTACTTAAAAACTTTCACTATTAATAAATAATAGGTTCACAACTGTTCTTTTTTATATTCAACTAAAAGCTACAATATACATATAATCAAGAACAATTTATTCTTAGAATATAACAAGATTAAATAAGAAATATTTGAGAAAAACTTACAATACTGACAGCCCCGTTTTCTATCAAAACGACTAGCTTTCACACTAGCAATTTTCAATTCAACTGTTCAGAATCAAAATTAACATGTCTAGAAGCTAGTGTTAAAATCGTAACCCGATCCAACAGTGAACAAGATGGAAATTGAGAAAAGAAAGATTGCTCTGCTGCTTCTTCTTCCTCTTTTTTCTCCTTTTTTTTGTTCAATAATGCTATTACCATCAATAGTATCAAACATATTTAAATCAAATAGGCAACCATCTGCCTTTTTTTAATTGATGTGGTGGTCCTACCATCATATTATGCGGGGCCACACACAACAAATCTCTCTTTCAAGTACCATGTGAGGAATTCATCATACTGACGATTAACATGTTAGCTTCAATTTAGGAGGCTCCACCAAGCCTACTTCCTTTCTATAAAATTCAAACTTCTTTCTCGGTAAAAGGTTTGGTCATCATGCCTAACATGTTGTTATCAATATGGATCTTTTTAAAAACAAATGACTTCGTCTCTATAACATCTCGAATCCATTGATATCTAACTTCAATGTGATTTGATCGAGGGTAAAAAGTAAGATGTTTACTGAGATGGATTGCATTTTAACTATCACAGTGCAACACGAAGTTATTTTGAACTAGACGAAGTTCATGTAAGAACTTCTTCATCTATAACAACTCTTTGCCCCTTTAGTAAAAGTAATATATTCAGCCTCTGTAGTGGATAATACAATATATTTTTGTAACCTTGATTGCTATGAGACTGTTTCCTCTGCAAACTTCATTAAGTATCCTGATATGGACTTTTTAAAATTAACATCGCTAGCCATATCTGCATCTGTGTATCCATTTAACATAGGATTATTATTACCAAAACATAAGCTGAAACTAGAAGTACCTTTAAGATACCTGAGTATCCATTTCACTACTGACTAGTGTTTTTTACTGGGATTAAAGAGGAACTGATTAACCGCACTAACCATATAAGTTATATCTAGCCTTGTGCAAATCATGTCAAACTACCAACCAAAAATGTATAAGGAACCTTTTTCATCTTTTCTATTTCTTTATAACTTGAAGGACACTGCTTAAAACTTAGTTTAAAGTGGTTTACAAGTGAAGAACAAACAGGTTTGAAGTTGTTCATATTTAATCTCTCAAGTACCTTTTAAACATATCTCTTCTGAGATAGCCAAAGTTTCTCATTCTTCCTATCACGTGTGATCTTCATGCCAATAATCTGTTTTGCCAGTCTTAAGTCTTTCATTGTAAAAAACTTGTTTAACTCTTTCTTTAGAATTTGAATCTTCTTAGCATCATGACCAACAATCAACATATTATTCATATATAACAAAAGAATAATAAAGTTTTCATCTGGAAACCTTTTTATAAATGCACTATTATAAAAAATGGTCCTATTATTACCATGATTCACCATGAAAGAATCAAGCTTCATGTACCATTATCTTAGAGCTTGCTTTAACCCATGTAAGCTTCTTTTTAACTTTCAAATTAAATGCTCTTTGCCTTTTGTTTCAAACACTTCAAGCCGCTCTATATAAATCTTCTTATCTAAATCATTATGGAGAAAAACAGTTTTCATATCAAGTTATTTAACTTCAAGATTTAAACTAGCAGCCAAACTAATCATAACTCGAATTGAAGATATTTTAACTATTATGGAAAAAATTTCTTCAAAATTAATACCCTTCTTTTGACCGAAACCTTTAATAACCAATCTTGCCTTGTACCTTGGCTACGAGCAATGTTCATTAATTTTCAACTTGAACACCTTTTTATTCTTGAGTGATTTTTTACCTTTAGAAAGCTTCATTAACTCAAAAGTATGGTTTTCATGCAATGATTTCATCTCTTATTGCATTGTTTTTAACCACTCATCAAAGTATTCTGACTTTCCTTCATTAGTAACCAAGAGGAGAATATCTAGTGAAAGGTTGGTGAGGTCTAGTTGACCTTCTAAATTGTGGTTCATCTAAAATTTCTTACATATCTTGTTTAAGAAAAACATTAATATCATTATTAGTTGATTTAAGATAACTGACTAATGTCTCAATAAAAAAACCACCATTATCATCATTTTATAAATCTCTCCTATGATTAGTAGGCATCAAACGTAACTATGGAGTAGATCTTGAATTTGAATTAGATGGAATAAAAGTACCAGACTCTATTTTTTTCTTCTGTTTAAAGTCTTCAATGGTTTGATCTTCAAATAAAATAATATCTTCGCTTTTCATAATTTTCTTCTTCTTTGGATCTCATAACCTATAGCACACTCATCATCTTAGAGCCCAAGAAAATATACTGCTTTGTCTTGCTATCAAATTTAGATCTTTTATATCAAGGAACATGTACAAATGCTTTGCATCCAAACACTCTCAAGTGTGCATAAAAGGCATCCTTTCCTTTCCAAATTCTATTTAGAACATCAAAATCAAGAGAAACTGATGGAGAAAGGTTAATCATGGAAACTACAATCTTCATTGCCTCACCCTAAAAGAATTTAAACAGTTTTGAATGAGAGAGCATATATCTAATTTTTTCAATAATGGTTCTATTCATTCTTTTAGCCACTCCATTTTTCTGTGGAGTCTCAGGAGTTGTTTTCTCCAGCTTGATACCATGTTCCCTATAATACATCTTAAAAGGACCCCTATATTCACCACTATTATCAGCTTGAATATATTTCAGCTTTCTACCAGTTTTTCCTTCAACTCTAGCATGAAAATCCTTAAAGATATCAATCACCCGATTTTGAGATTTCAAACATATGGCTTAAATTTTCCTAAAGTGATCAAATAATAAAAATAACAAACTATAATGCACCCCTAAGAGATTTATCAACCATAGAGCAAACATTAGTATGAGCTAAATCAAGAACATGTGATCTTCTATATGAAGGTAATCTTTGAAACGCAACTTTATATTGTTTTCCAACTAAACAATGAGTACATGTATTTAAGTTCATACCTTTTAATGGAAGGTAGCTCTTCTTGGCAAGGATGCCAAGGCCTTTCTTAGTTAAATTTCCAAGCTGTTTATGCTATAAATAAATAGAACAATCTTTAATTGTATTCACCTCTCTTTTGATCACCTTGGCTTGTAACATGTAGAGATCCATGTTCTTTTCTTTAGCAACTATTAAGGAATTTCTAGAGAGCTTCCATTTACCATCTTTAAAGTAATTGTGATAGCCTTCTTCATCAAAAGTACATTTAGAAATCAAGTGTACACGCATATAACGCACATGCCTAACATCTTTGAGTAGCAACTTGCATCTAGTATTGGTTTCTAATCAAATGTCTCCAATGCCCACAATACTAGCCATCCCTTGACTTCCTATCGTAACTTGACCAAAGTCATCAGTAATGTAGGATATGTAAAAATCACGTTGGGGTGTAATATGGTAAGAAGTTGCTGAATCTATAACCTACGTGGTATCTTGACATGCAAGATTAACAAAACTATTATAACAAACAATGGCAACATCACCATTAAATACAACTGCAGTTGTACTATTCTCTTTATTTTTATCTTTATCTTTATGATTTTTATCTATTTTATACTTTCTACAGTTTTTTTTTAATATGCCCAAGTTTGTCCAATAATAACGCTTAATTTTCTTCATTGACTGAGATCCTCCTCTTAGCTTTCATTTATATTTTCTACTGCTGGATTCTCTACCTTGCCTGCCGTGAGAGAATCTACTTTGACTTCTCCCTTGACTTTCTGTAATAAATGCTTGAGACTCAGAAGTGCTTGTCCTTTCTCTTTATTAAGGATACCATCCTTCATTTTCTTCAAAGTGATCTTTCTATTCAGAATAAAATTGTTAAGTGACACCACCATAATCTTCTAGTTATCCGGTAATGAACTCAATAGAATTAATGCTTGCATCTCATTGGCTAACTTAAGATTCATCAATAACAGTTGATTAAAGAACCCTTAAAATTGATTTATATGTACTGAAGCATCTTTACCATCTTTATACTTCAAATTTACAAGGTCTCTAATTACAAAAACCTTATTTTGTGCACTCTCTTTAGTAAAGGTTGTTTCTAACATCTTCCAAACTATATAGCAGTCATGTTCTTTAAAAATATGATTGATGGACTTAGAAGATACCTATTTTTTAACATAAGTAGTCGCCTTTCTATTAAGCTTATTTCATTTTACCTCATCCATCTCATTAAGCTTTTTTCATTTACACTCAAGCGACAAAGCTAAATCAGTGCAATATAAGTAATTCTCCATCATTGTTTTTCATAGAAAATAATTAGAAGAAGTGAGCTTTATCATGCATGAATCTTTCTTTTCTATTTTAGCTGCATAATAAATTCAATCTACATAACTAGTGTTCCGATTCCACTTTGTTGGAAAAATTAGGAACAAATAATCGAACACCAATCTACCCTGATCAATTCACAATTCACAAGTTCTAATTCTTTTCCCTCTTTATGCAATTAAAATTAGGATAAAACAATTAACAAATATAAAGCAATAATCACACAAATCAACACCAAGATTTTTACGTGAAAAACCCGATACGGGAAAAACCATAGGACCATAGTCCATCTTAAAACTTTCATTACCAATAAATAATAGGTTCATAACTGTTCTTTCTTAGATTCAACTAAGGGTTACAACATACATATCATCAATAACAACTTATTCCTAGAATACAACAAGAATAAAGAAGTATTTGAGAAAACTCATAATATTGATAGTTCTATTTTCTATCAAAATAGGCAGTTTCAACACCACCAATCTTCGATCCAACCATTCAGAATGAAAAGTAACATGTTTAAAAACTGTTGTTAAAATCTCAACTCAATCCAATCGATGAACAAGATGAAAATCAAGGAAAAAAGATAGATTGCTCTACTGCCTTTTTTCTTTCTTTCTCCCCTTTTCTCTTCTCTATTTTGTTTAGTAATGCTACTACTATCAATAGTAGCAAACACATTTAAATCAAATTCTTAATTAATATGGTGGTTTTATTATCATATAATGCAGAACCACACACAATAATTATGGTGTTTGTGCTTGTTTTAGGAGCTGCAAATTACTAGAGGAGATGGTGGTGGGATGGAGGCATAATACAAGGTTACAAGCTAATAAATATATTCTATCAGAAGGGATAAATAAAGAGTTTACTAGTTTTAAATCCAAGAAAGTAAATCAAGAAGCTCGATAAGCTAGCCCTTTTTCTAGGCATAGCAAGCCAAATGACGTTCTTAAAAGTTAAGGATTTTTAATTAATCATATTTATATAAACAATGAGTTATTACAACATTAAATCTTATTTTTTATTTATAAAAATGCATAATAGTTTTTTCCCTATAATTACCATGAAATTTTTTCATTTAAAATATATTCTAATACACAAAATCCATCAAAATAATTTTATAAAATCATAAAAATGTTTCTAGAAACTAAAAAAATACAGAGTAATATAGAGTCAAGAATAATATTATTAGATAAGTTTTTATTTAATTACCTCTAGTGGCTCACAATAATAAAATGGCGAAAGGAGGGGCATTAGAAATGCAAATATAAAATATTTCGAGGGTCTAAAACATAAAAAAGAAAAAGGAAAGAGACAAGAATCTCCACCGCCCAGAAATCCACAGAAAAAACGAGTAGCAGCCGACTCAAAACTCTCTATATAAATTATTCCAATTACTGGCGGTGGTCAAACGAGAACACCTCACATAATTGCGTAAACGCGCTTTGGATTCTCTCTCCTCTTTTTTTGACAACTGTTTCTCCGATTCCGATCAACGTAGATTTTGTCTCCGTCTCTCTATATCTCCGGTAAGATCTTTGATTACCTGTGTTATCTCAAGGAGAG
This sequence comes from Populus ilicifolia, assembly GCA_015708895.1. Classification (NCBI taxonomy): domain Eukaryota; kingdom Viridiplantae; phylum Streptophyta; class Magnoliopsida; order Malpighiales; family Salicaceae; genus Populus; species Populus ilicifolia. The sequence continues at coordinate 338,296 of SRLM01000515.1, read as the reverse complement.
ACACCATCAAAACCAAAAAAACAAAAGAAAAATAATCACGATCTGGGGTTTCGATTTTTTTTCCAATCAATTTCATTTTTTTCTGCAATTAATCGTATACGGAATTTTCCATATATTTGTTTGATTGCTTAATAGATTTGAAGTACCTAGGTTTTGTTTTTGGTTTTTTAAGAAAAACAGGAAATTGAATTGAATTAGGGTTTGTGTTTGGGTATCTGGAAAAATTTGTTTTGTTTGCTTCCTTGTGAATTTTGATTGAGAAGAGTTGTGTGTTGTGGTTGTTGATAATATGGCGGCAGGGCGGCTCGATGTGTCTAGGAGTCGGGGTGGTGGTGGTTATTTTGATAAGGTGAAGCGGGGTGGTGATCGTGGTTTGGTACGGAAAAATGGGTATCATAGTTCAACGATTGTGCCTAGTTTTGATTTTAGACGAGGTGGGCTTAGTTGTAGAGATGAAGAACGACAGTCAGGGGAACCGTGGCAATTTAATGCCTTTGGTTCCTCGAAATATGAGGAAGGTGAGATACCAGCAAATGAAGATGGGGTTCAATTGCCCGCAGAGAAGAAAAGGAAGTTTTCTCCTATTGTATGGGATGTTGAGGAGAAAAAAGCGAAGATTTCTTCAAAGAATAGAGTTTTTCAGAGGAGTAGTACTCGGGATGTAAATGTTGTTTCAGACGAGGATGTTTTGAAAAGTCCTGTCAAAGGAGGATTGGAGCTTGTGGTGGACAAGGATTGTGTGGATGGAGGATCAACTGATGGTATTGGATCTGAGTATCCAGCTCCTTTGTCTTCTTTGTTGCATCCAAAGAAAGATGGGGGTTATGACCAAGAGCAGGGACAAGTGGAGGAGGAAGAGCTTCCTGAAGCACGGAATATATCCATGTCCCGGTGGGCTTCTGATGGTGATTCTCCAAGGGATACCACTTTGATTGATGATAAAGGAATGCATGGAGAAATGGTGTACAGGACAGATTTGATTAATAGAGAAGGGTTCCAGAGAGAAGTCTCAGATAGAGATGGATCAAGTTCATCTCTATCAGATGAAAGAGCTCACAGTGGCAGCTCTGCTTCTGAATATGAATTGCAAAATGATGTCATGGACATTGATGATATTAGGGATGAAAATGCCAGTGATAATGAGATGGAGCAAACCACTGGTGAAGAGCCCACAGTTACTAACCAAAGGGGGTTTAATATGCTAGAGGGTTGTAGAAGTGTGTTCGAGTATGAAAGACTCAATGAAATCAATGAAGGAACCTATGGTAAAGTGTACAAAGCCAGGGATAAGAAGACTGGAGAATTTGTGGCTTTGAAGAAAGTGAAGATAAATGTCGGAAGAGACAAATACTTGGAAGAGTATGGTTTCCCCTTGACATCTTTGAGGGAGATTAACATTCTTATGTCTTTTGATCACCCTTCAATTGTGAGAGTTAAAGAAGTTGTGATGGGGGACCTTGATAGTGTTTTCATGGTGATGGAGTACATGGAACATGATCTCAAGGGGCTGATGCAAGCGATGAAGCAGCCTTTCAGTACAAGTGAAGTCAAATGCTTAATGCTACAGCTTTTGGAAGGTGTCAAATATCTTCATGATAATTGGGTGCTTCACAGGGATTTGAAGACATCAAACCTTCTTTTGAATAACCAAGGAGAGTTGAAAGTATGTGATTTTGGGATGTCACGCCAGTATGGTAGCCCATTGAAGCCATATACCTCTCTGGTGGTTACTTTGTGGTACAGGTAAGTTGCACTTTACATGCTTAATTTATTGTGTGTTTTGAAGTTATCTCTTGTAATTTTCTGGACTGGGATAACTAGAAGTTTTAAGCTTACCTAGTGTTACTTTTACATTGCAGGGCACCAGAACTTCTTCTTGGAGCAAAGAAATATTCTACAGCAGTAGACATGTGGTCAGTGGGTTGCATAATGGCTGAAATGTTGACCAAGGAACCCCTATTCGCAGGGAAAGGTGAAATTGATCAACTTGACAAGGTACAAATCAACTTCTGCTCTGGTACTTTACTCATTTGATTTTATTTCTTGTAAGATTTATTTTCCATAGTTCTTTTCTGATTTGAAAAAAAAAAATGATTGCAGATCTTCAAAACCCTTGGCACACCAAATGAAACTATTTGGCCTGGGTTATCAAAATTGCCAGGGGCAAAAGCAAATTTTGTTAAGCAACCGTAAGTATCTGTTTGTTCTATCCTTTCTGTTATTATTTTTTTTCCCTTTAAAAATATCTGAATGCTGTTGGCCTGCACACCTTATAGATACTGCTTTCTTTTCCAGGTATAATCAGTTACGGAAGAAGTTTCCTTTCACACCATTCACAGGATCTCCAGTTCTCTCTGACTCAGGATTTGACTTGCTAAACAAACTCCTAACTTATGACCCAGAGAAGGTAATTGTAGTGCATATGTTCCAAGTTGGTTTTTGTTACTGCCTCACGGTTTTTAAAATATATGATTATTATACTAATTGGTGTTGCTTATTGCTAATGCAGCGAATAACAGCAGATGACGCTCTTAATCATCCCTGGTTTAATGAGGTCCCACTATCAAAATCAAAAGAATTCATGCCTACTTTCCCTCCTCAGTATGCAAAGAACAGGTAGCTGATAGACTGGATGACTAGAAGCAGTACACAACTGAGAAAAATTTCGTGAACCTCTTACCTTTTCTTCACTATTTCCCAGAACAGGGCTTCTTGTTGTGTGCCTTTTTCTCAACTTGTACTCTGACTCTTAGGCCTAATCAAAGAACAATGAAGTGTCTAGATTCCAGGAGCATTGGTGAAGGAAGGCAGTACCAGGTGTTATCTGGCACATATTGGTGGATATCATCCTTTGGGATTTACATCCTTTTTTGTAATGATCCTGCAGTCCTTGACCCGCAAGGTCCTGAGTATCGATCTTTTTCTTTGTCTTCCTTTGTTTCTGTTCTCTTTTAATCAGCTTGAGTTCAGAATGAGTGTAAATATTTCTCAACTCAGTTATAAATGATTAAAGTTATTTATACATATTCTTTCATTTAGTGCTAAACTGTTATTCAATCTATTTTCTAGTATATTCAAACTTTGCTTGCTAGAGAGAACTGATGTAAGGCAATGGATTGGGGCGCTGATATTTCTGGTCACGTGTAAGGTACTGAACCTCCTATTTGTTTGATGATTATGTAATCTGGTTTTATATATTTGCTTGTTTTGATCCAGATTAAAATTTCCCCTGACGTTCAGTTGATTCTACTTTCACGTTGACTCTTTTTATGCTCTCACAAAAGCCAAGACTGTATTTGATATCGTTGTCTTGATTTATTATTCATAGTCAGCTTTCTGCTTTTTAAATTCAGCACATGAAAGCCTGTCCTATTTTACACTTTTGTGGTTCAGCTTGTCAATGCATTTTCTATCAGGCTCAAGAAGAAGAAACGTAATGTTAAGCTTCTATAGCATTTTGTTAGGCTTACATTATTCAATGTAAAAAACATACCTGATAACCTGTGAAATTTGTTTGGAAAGTGCTCTTTATAGTGTTAAATCAGGTGCACCTTTTGAGATAATTCTGATGTATATTTGCGAACAAATGATGCATAATTTACATATACATCCCTGCTCTGCTGATGTGTCATTAGCCTCTGTTGGTTTTTCATGGGTCCACAAGTTCTTTTGGACCTCTGTCAACACGTGTAAAGATTTTTCATTTTTCATTTATACATGTTATGTTCCTTTGTTTCTGATCCCTGTAAATTTCCGAGTTACCAGCTTCCTTCAATGATGGCTGCAATAGAATTTGCAACTACTCAGCTACCGTGTTTCTCAAGTTCTTTTGGTTGGATGTTCAGCTGGTATGTGAATAGAATGTGGAAAGGTTAACCCCCTTGCTCTTTTTTTCTACTCCATCCTTGCTTTTCTGACTGACTTGTCTTTCTTGATCCTAGATTATTTTGTATATGCATCCTTTTCTTTGCAAAAATGTGCTCCCGTGCAGGTTTGGAGGAATATCCCCAGCTCCCTCCATACCCACCTGTTCATGAGTGTGGGAGTAGAAGGGGTTTAATGTTGCAGAACATAAAAAGAATAGCACATGCAATTGCCTCCCATGTGCTCTGCTTTCCCACTCTACTTCTCAAATTCTTGGATTCTTGTCTCGATTCTTTGGGCTTTTGAGTTACAGCAGCGTTTAATATCGAGAAGACTGCCAAACGTGTTGTGGCCTCATGTTTGAGGAAGCAAGCAATTTGTGAATGCCCATTTTTTCATCTGGACGTTTCAGTTCAATCTTCTCCTCTGTTTCTTTACCAGGAATAATGTTCTGCTGATCATTTTGTGATGAACACAGCTCAAAAATACTTTGAAATCAATGACATTTATTAATACAGAGGTATTTTTCTCCCGAAACATATGCTTCGTCTGACTTTGAAACACGAGCTTATTTTGCTTCACTTGAACATCTACATGGGGCATGGTTTTGCTTTCCGACATAACAAACATCACAGAAGTGCAGTAGCACCATGTGTCAATGAGTATTCTTGTTCGCGGAGCCATTAACTAGAGGAGCGATAATCCTGAATGCTCGATGTCAAAACTCCTCTCGAGCTCCGCCGGTATGTGGAGGAGCAATAATTCTCCAGTCCTGAATGTTCGTTCACCTGTTATAATTTATCAATGGACGAGAGAGTTGTGAAATCGATGTCCCGTGTAATTCACCTATTTATATAGACTGAAGATGTTATGTTATAAAAACTTAGTTGATCTTAAACGAGAAATGGGGCCAAAAATTTATATGAACCGTTATAGATTTGTATAGCTAAATCGTTCGCTTTTCGGAGGCGCTTAGAACAAGGAAATTTTACACTAAATCAGGCAACAAGTTGTTTGTCAACTTCAGCAAGCGACCTAATGTTTATGCATGGCAGCTAACATGGCAACAGAACATCCATCCCAAACATCAAAATATATCTGAATCTGGAAAATATCAATGATCCGACCCTCTTCTCAAATCAGATGGCTCTATTCTTACAAAAAGAACAAGCGACTTCATCTCTAAAACGAAGAAAGTGCTGTTAAGGAAGAATTGGCTCAGGAGTCCAAGTAAGTGATGGTTCCCATAGACCAACGGTTCATTTTCTGATTATCATCTTTGATTTTCTGATGCAGGAAACTAAATAAAATTTTATACTTTTATAGTTACCGTAGATGTTTTATTAGAAGAACGAATCTGAAAAGGGTTATCTATGTATTAGTATGAGCATTCAATCCAGAGCGTAGAGGGGAAAAACCACAGTTTTCTTTATTTTTAATTAACGTCTCCATCCTCTTCATGTTAGCCTGTTCGTTTCCCTCGTGCCTTTCTTGCTTGCATATAATTTCTTCAGGCATCGTTTTCTGCTACACTATAGGGGTTTCCCGAAGAGTAAAAGGTTTGCCGAACATGAACATGAATTGCACTTACAATTGCCTGGTTTCAGCAATTCACTTCATAAATTCTTTGATTGTTGTTCAACTTACAGCAGTGTGGATGAAGATCAGTACGCTATCTAAGAAAAAACAAATCGGGGGGGTAAGGTGTTATCATTGTCTACTGAGCAAGCAACATGCAAACGCCATCCTCGACTCTTTTTCTACTGAAAATAATGTCGTGTGCCTATGATCCGTTCAAAATTATTGATATTTGTCCAGACAACTATTTTTCTCAGGAATCACGCTCCATACAGATGACTGAAACTCTTGGCTATATTACATCACGTAACACTTGGAACCAGATTTTGCTTTTAACAAAACATAGTTAACATCATCTAGGAAAGCAATCCCATTCATCATCCATTTATAGGGGTATTCTATATATTTCCTGCGGAGACAGTAAATAAGAGCAACAATTCTCCAATCCCAATTGTACAATAATCGAGACAAACACCTCGTAGAGCTGCACAGATGGATCAGAAGTAAAATATAAGTGCAATGTAAATCAGGCGAGAAAAAAACTGGCTATGGTCGTCCAATGTTATCATATCATTTGTGATAATCCTGTTCAACTGGAGCAACAAGTGAGGAGTTTGACTGGAATTTATAGCTGACTGATATCATAAAGAGTTCTTTCGGGAAAAAAGAATGTGCTTGGAACAAAGAAAATTTAAACCTATAAAACAGCATTCAATCTCATTTATCAACTTTAGTATGCAACCTGATGTTAGAACAAGGTTGCCAAAATAGAAATACATCTAAAACAATTACACAAACAACGCATCAGAATCTAGAAAGTACTAATTATGCTGCCCATTGACTCCAGCAAAAAATTGGGTGGAATATGCAAGTTTTATGGGGTATGCTGTGTGAATTTACGAATGATAGATAGTTATGGTCTTCCCAAGTACAAAAAGAACCAGCGACATCTCCAAAAAGAAGATAGTGTTGATGAGTGTCCGGTCAATTGTCCATCCAAAAACACTAAACCCACCAGGATTGGACTGCAAATACGTCACTGCAAAAGAAAAGGAAGGGTTCAGTTAACTTCATGGTTATTCCGAGGAAGAAATGAAAAGAGCCACAGAAATTGAATGACTGATAGTTTTATTAGATTGATATTCAGTTATCTGCTTTTGATATGCCAGATCTTGATTATATGATGCAACCAAGGAGCTAAACTTTTTTCCTTCTTTTGGTAGTTGCCAGAGATGTTTGTTAGAAGAATGAATCTGTTCAAGCTATATAAATAGTTGCATAAGAATCAAAATCATCATTAACTTAAAAGGGTTATCTCTTGAATGGTCCTATTTGGGAAAACAAAGGTTTGCCACCACATCGGCACCTATATATTTAACTGCAGAATTGAATGCTATCCCCACTATTGCTTTTTAATATCAGTTCAAGTAGCGTCCAAATGTATAGGCCTTGGGAGCCTTTTGTGATGTGAGAAAAGAAAAAAAAAAACTGTTGGCCTCAGGGAAAGTCTGAAATTTGATAGGGTTTCAGAGATCAGGGTTTCAAAAAGGGTTTTGTGTGGCTGATAAAAATTGATTACTACTAGTTTTGGTGTGTACTATAAGGCATGACCAACCTGGCTTGGTTGGTGCTGAACCTGTCTCACATAGCAAGAGATTCTTTGCTTGTACATGCGATGGAAGTCTCTATCATGATGAGTCTAGCAGCTACATGCAGCAAGCCTAGGATGAGTGAATCCCCACCACTTAGGATTAGGACGAACTGATTAGTTACTAATATGAAACGTATTTTCATTTGACGCTACAGTGAAAAAGAGATGACAATTTGAGTGCACAGAACCGATTGTTGATTTAGATACGTACCAAAAGCTTCTCTCTTATGATATGTTGACATATATGAAGCCAACTGGGTAGTAGTTGGCACTGGCACATAGTCAACTGCCTCCAAATCACTTTCCGAATAATTTATGCACAATAAATGGCCTGTATTGGCAGCCTCCGAGCTTCCACAATTGCTGCTTATTTCCACTTGAGAAGTGTCATCAGAGGCACATGTAACTATAGAATGCCATTTAGCAGCAACTGATCCAGTGCCTTGCGCTCTATGTGTGATTTTTGCAGCAGCATGCAGGCAAATTATTAAACCAACAAGCTCAACTATAGAAGAGATCTGCAACCATCACAAAACTGCAATCTAAGAAAGAAACTCAAGTCTAGAATTGCTATGCAAACACGTGGAGATGCTGGTGTATTGTTCAAATAGTTTCAGCTAACTTTGAAAGCTGTGAGTTGTATGGTTTAACAATTAGCATTAGAAGGTCTGCCTTTCCTTTTCCATCCAAAGTCTTGTACTTCTTTTGTAACTAATTTCATGAGATATTGCTAAAAGGTGATGATTTTGTAACCAGGGATGTTATCTACATATAATGCTTCAATTTAAAGGTAAAGACACAATTAAGCATAACACAAGTTTCTGCAAGAGGTGGAATTTAGAATTCAACAAGTTGCTCCTTATCAAATCTATGGTAAATTGAGAGGGAAAAAGCAACAGCAAATTTTTCTGCACTTACCACAAAATCACCACCATTGATGAAATTGATAATTTCACTATTCCATGTAGTTTGAAATAAAGCCACGACCTGACTCGCTGTCACAACCAAGAGCTCAAGAATGAAAAAAATTCGGAACCTATGGCTTATCTTAGATAGATAATGTGTTAGACGAATATGTTCCTCAATGTACTGTGAAACATCCATATCCCTTTCCAAGAGCTTCCCGTAATTTTCAAAGTGAATCACTTGAAAATTGCACACTAAATTGAATAAAGCACAGCCTGATAAATAGATAGTGATTGAATAGGTCCATGAGATAATCAAAGCTATCAGTATCGCAACAGATTGCCCCCAAGAATGGTTTGGCACATATATAATGCGAACAGCCTCGCGAACAATCTTCAGGAGGAGGAATGGTATCACCCATACAGCCAACAAGCGGAAGAAACCCTGAATATATAGAGTTTTTTAATCAATGGCTTGGCATCTATGAATAAAATACATTACAATCACAACTGTACAAAAAATTAATGATTATAACAGAAATGTTCTAACAGAAGAAGATTTCTTGACTATTTTCTTACCAGGTTATGCAGGAATCAAAACATCCACTCAAGTGCATGGCATAAATACAGATGATTAAAGAAAAGGCAGATTTAAGCTCTGTCCATTAAATGGACAACATGATATTCTATTCCACGATACTGATTAATCTGATATTGTAGGAGAAAACATCCCTCTGTTAATGGACTCGAGTATCTTACTCCACAGCACAATACTTCAATAGCCTATTATTGATAGTTTCTTCGATGGATTTTTTTTTGAAACAGTATCTCCATGCAATCAAACGATCCAAAAGGATATTAATAATAAATAAATCAATAAAAAGAGCAGAAGTGCATGACACAAGTACAAATAAAAGGTTGTACATTCAACTTTGGTAAACTAAATTTGACAGCATGACTCTTTTTATTGCATGATTATAATTAATCTGAGATTATAGGAAAAGGGATCCGCTGTTAAGGGAATCAAGCATCTGATTGTTAATCTACAACAGAAAACATTATACTTCAATTTTTTTTATTTTTTTTCTAATTTCTTATTTGGTTTTCTTTTTAAAGCATCATCTCCAAGCAATGGGCAATGAACCAGCTCAAAAAGATATAACTAATAGATGGATAGATAGATAAAATAATAGACAGCACAGTTTGATTTATTGAATGTCAAAACCTGACCCCATTAAAATCACTCCAACTTCTCTACTGCCTTCAATGCTCAAGCCATAACTAGTAATTGCACACATCAAGTATGAATCTTAACAAATCAACCACAACCAAAACAATTACAAAAAAATTAATAATAAAATATCTTTAGCTTTGATCACTTAAAAAACTACAACAGATTTAGAAAAGAAAAGAAAAAAAGGTTTTCCTTACATTGATCTTCTTCACATATTCATCACGAAACTGCGCCATATGTCCATGATAGCGGTCCACAAAAAGAAACTTCCTGAACCCATACTTCCTCAAGTTATGTGAAATACAAACAAGAGAAATGGCAGCAACTAGACACTGAAACACCAAAACCTGAATCTCAAAGCTACGAATTTGGTACTTCTTACAGTCAGTAGTGCAGTAAGAGAAATAGTGGATCATCACAACAGGAAGAGCAATACCAAGAAGCAAAAAGGTGAGCCACGAGAGAGTGAGACTTATAAAGGAGTGCTGACAAAAGCCAAAGACCCTTAAAATGGTTTCTAAATGGTTTAGAGATTTGGATAGATGGGCTTCATCCTCTTGGTCTTCATATATGAGAGGGACTTGTGTTGTTGATACTAAGTCATCTGTTTGCGAGCAAGGAACTGCCATTTCAGAGAATGAAAGTGAGGTTCTTTTTGGTGGGTTTTCTGATTATAGACAGAGGAGAGTCAGAAACCTTAAAGGCGCTAAACTAAACTAGTGGATTTTGGGGAGAAAGAGATGGAGACAGTATCTGTCCGTGTCTGAAAGGAGGCCGTGTTCATCTCTAAAATATTCTCGCAAACTGTATTTTATACTATGCAATCAACCTTTGGAAAATCATGGTGTTAGTTTGGTAATGCAGTGAAATATGCTTTTTAAAATATATTTTTTACGTAAAATATATCAAATATCAACATATTAAAATATTATTCGATTTACTATATATTATATAAAAAATATTTAAAAAATCAAATAAAACCACAATACTAAACACACTATATTATTGTTTGTTATCGAGATGAAAATAACAAAGACAGAAAAAATAAGATTTTTTTTATTTTATTTTTCTGCCTAAAATTATAGAGATTTCAAATAAAACCACAATCTTGTATCCCACTTTCGGTTGCTTTCAGGAGGAGGAAACTCTGGTTTCTTTTTCTTGATTGAAGGCATTGTAGATTCTGAGACCTGGAAGGCATGAAAGATGGATAGGTAGGTAGATATGGCGAACATTTAAAAGCTAATGCCATATCATTTCCCTAAGTTTTGTGTGTTGTGTCGAAGCCGGCTTGAAAAGAAGAAAAGGAAAGGGCTTTACTGGGAAGTGGCCCCAAGCTTAAACCAAACGGTCAAGGGATCTGTACAAATTTTAAAAAATAAATTTATTTTTTTATTTTAAATTATTTTTTTAATATTTTTACATCATTTTATACCTGATGTTAGAAAATAATTTTTTAAAATTAAAAATTTAGTATAATATATTTTAAAATTAGAAATATTTTTTTTTTGAATTGTCAGTACAATTTTAAATATTTTCAGCACCATTAAACTATGGTTAAAGAGTTTTATTTATTTATGTAGTTTTTTTTTAATTCTTTAAATTTAAAAGTACATAAACTAAGGAATGTTAAGTTGTTTTTAAAGACATCTGCATTAAATTTAGTATCTGGTCTGCATTTGAAGGCCGAAGTTTGCTCTGACAGTTAGGTTAGTGCATCTTTTTAAGCAAACTTTCCTTCCTGTCTTTGTTGAAGAGGAAAGGAGAAGAAAAGGACAGGTAACTCCGACTCTCCGACGTCGTCCTGACGCTGCTGGACTCGCTAGTGGGCTTGTTGTTTTGGACATGGTTACATAGACTTATTAAAAGATAGAAAGCGATTTCGATTGAATCGCAAGCAAAGTTATTATTAAACCCGGCCTGTTTCATGACTTTGTTTGAGGTCCAGATCATGGCTGGCTGAGGTCGATTAACTTTCCATGTGCGCATGAATGTGACAAGTCAGGTTTGGACTGCCTAGTTATAAGGATTTTGTGTTGCGGATGCCTTTAAAATAAATCAAATATCATTACACCATATGGGGTGGAAACAAATTGCAACCAATATATATAATTATTCTTCTCTATTTTTCATTGCAATTATGTAATAGCTTTTGTCTTTTAATTAGTAAAAAAAAAAGTCATTTCAATTCAAAATTCAAAATTTTAAAATGTTAGAAATAATTTTATATTCATTTTTAACATTTAAAAAATATTTTTAATTTAAAATTTACTGATTTAATATTATCTTATATTTAATTTTTAATTTAATTAAGAAAAATAGGAATGAAAAGGTTTGAATTTTAATTTCAGTTTATGATAATCTTCTTTTAAACTATTATTTTGTGCTGAATTTTTAGTTTAATTAAACAAAATAAAGATGGATTAATCATAAAAAAATAAGCATAGTGTAATTGGAATTACCTAGTATAGCTTGATTTTTTTTATTTCATTGTAGAAAACAATAATGGTTTTACTATAGCTTGATTTTTAATTTTATTAGAGAAAACAATAATGGTTTTTCTAATAAAAATTAAAAATGACGAGATTTAAAGTTTTAATAGCTTGGTGAATAAATTGTTTTTTACTCTAAAAAATATTTTAATCATAAAATGATGAATTAACCTTGCTAAGTTGTTTTTGAACCATTTTAATGTGACAACCCCGACCTTGGTTATAAAATCATGAGCTTTATCGATTTTGATTAAATTGATGTTGATCTCAACTTTGATAGTAAATGATGGTATTAACCTTGGTATATTTTGACAGACTTTAATGAAGTAAATTCAACTTTGATTGTAAAATGATGGGTTATTGGTTTTAACCAATTTTAATAGAGAATTAGATTTTTGACATTATATCTCGTTTTTTTTCTCTGAATGTTTTTTAGCTAGAAAAATAATTTTTTATATAAAAACATTATTTTCAATTTCTTTTTTGATCATGGAGGCCAAAATAGGTTATCATGGCTTGTATTAAATTCACACAAACTTAAAATAATTGGTGTTTTATTTTATACTGTCATTACAAAAAAAATTATTTTTTTTAATTATTTTTTTAATTTTCATCTATTTAGTTTATTAAAGATTAAACTTTATAATTTATTGTGATTTATTTTTTATTTGATTATTCAAGTCATATGACTTGTGTCGTAGATTTAATGGAATAACCTCGTTAACTAGAGTTCTTTTTATTTTTAATTAATAAATTTTTTAATTTTATTTTTTAACATTAAGTTTATTAAAAATTAGACTTTATATTTTTTTTTATTTTTTTATGAGGTTATCTCAGTTTTATGAGTTAGGTCATGAATTTTACATGTTAACCCAAGTAGACTCGGATTGTTTTATTGTATTTTTTTAGATTTAATTTTTTTTCTTCTAATTTTATTATTCAATAATGAATTGATTGAGAGTTGAGTTTCATTATTTATTTTAATTTATTTTCTATAAAATTATCTTAATCTCGTAATTTCAAATGTAAGTTTAACGGGTAAACCCAAATTGATTTGAGTTATTTTTTATATTTTTTAAATTGATTATCTTTTCATTTTCATCGGTTAACATTAGATTAATTGAAAATTAAATTTTATAATTTGTTTTGATTTATTTTCTATAAAATATTAAGATCTAATATTTTGAATTATGGATTTAACAGGTTAATTTAAGTTAATTTTATTTTTTTTTATTATAATTTTATTATTTAATATTAATTTTATTTATATTATAAATTTAATAGATTAAATTGAGTTTTTTTTAGTAAAAATTAACAACATTTAAATACATCCATTTTTATGTTGAAAAGTTTGTGGATCCAACCAACGATAGCTGGCAACGATACTGTGAAACTACTAAATTTACTTGGTTTTGACACAAGTACAACAGTTAAACAGAAGAAGAATTAGGGATTAGTGAAAAAATTTAAAAAGCAAATTGCCCCTGGTGAGGTTCGAACTCACGACTTCTTGCTTAAAAGGCAAATGCACTACCACTGTGCTACAGAAGCGTTGGTGTGCGAAAGACAGTATTTATATGAGTTTTAAGCACACAAGATCGCTTCGTGGGTGGGTGCATTGAATATCTTAATTCTTTTCTTTTTTTTTTCAAGCCCCACCATTTATTTTTCCCCTGCTAATTTAGCACAAGGCAGACACAAAACAGTTAGTGGTGGCTATGTCACTGCTATTCATTAGTGGAATCACCAGCATTTGGAACCATCAATGCAGCAAAACTTGGAGTTACTTTCTCTGATAGATATATCCTAGCTGTTCTGTTGAAAGCTAAAATCTTGTAAGATGGAACAAAACAAAAGTTTTCCCGTTAAATTATGTTAATGTATACTTCAATATTCGATTGTTAGAAATTATGAAAATGTATCAGGAAGACAACTACAGAACAATCAGGAATCAGATTCAAAAAATTTCCAGGAAGGCACAGAATCATATGCAGGTTTGAATAAAATGAAATTGTAATTTAAACCACTCCTCCCTCTCACAACCTGCAATATATATATATATATATATAATAACATAAAAAATTACATCATATCAATGAATTCCTCACCAGATTTTTATGCTGAACGATGCAGTCCCAGCGAGTTAAATTTCAGATAAATAGCTGAAACTCAAGATCACAACATTGACGAGCCAGTACATCTAACTGTTAAGAACCCCAAATAATGCTCTGGAACGTGATTCGTGTTTGACCTGTGTTTTTGGTCCTAATGAAACTATGACCTTGCTCACGCTGTCGGAGTTCTCTCACGGCTTTGAACCTCAAATCATCGGTATATGAAAGCACTGGAACCGTGTCAGGAACAGCCACTCGTCCTTCAAGCATGCTCACTACCTCTGACATTGCAGACCTAAGTGTTGAGGATACATTTGTACACAAGAGAGCTACTTTAACCATAATTTCTGCTTCTTTTATGGTAACTTCAGATTTTAACATCTCATCAACAAGCTCCATAAAACTCCCACTTTGCTGCAAATGGCAGGCCTGCAATCCACGTAATTTAGAACTTCCACATTGAGTCTTGCGAACTACAACGTAAGTGCAATGTATTAAGCACGGGAAGAAGATTAACCAATCTAAGAGACAAACGCAATTGCTGTTGCTTGGCATATGGTTATTGTTGTTCTTCCCACTAACAATTTCCAAAGCCACAACCCCAAAACTGTAAACATCTGCTTTGTAGGTCAAGTAACCCCACAGTGCATATTCTGGTGCCATACATCCTCTGCGTATCAAGATAAAGAACTCTTGTAATTTAACATTGAAAAGTTACACGATACAAAAATCTCAGGTTTTAATTTAGTGACTAACATGGTTTCAGCAACTCGGGTGCTAATGTGGCTCTTCTCTTCTTCATCAAGCTTAGCCAATCCAAAATCGGATATGTTAGGATTCAGAACCTCATCAAGCAGCACATTTGTAGCTTCAATATCTCTGTGAACGATCTTAAATCTTGATTCTTCATGGAGAAAAGCTAGACCTCCAGCTATCCCAATACAGATCTTAAGCCTTGTAGGCCAGTCGTGAAAACGGAAGGCGAGGGAAAGCTTTGAAGCGACCACATTTTAGCCATAAAAAACAATCTGGGCACCAAGCATTCATCTTGTAGAGACGATTTTGATGTCTGTTGCGACCTTTAATCATGCTGAAAAAAGCATATTAGAATCCATTTTTTTGTCAGATTTTAGATTTTTTTAATGATTACAATGTGTTTTGGGTTGAAAATAAGGTCATCCGATTTCTATGATGTTTGTTTTTTTGTGTGTTTTACTGTTCTCAGGTAAAGACATATTTAAAATTGAGTTTTAGGAATTTAAAATCCAGGCTGCCAAGTTTGGTTTTTTTTTTTTAATTATTTTTAAATAAAATTATATTTGAAAAATCATTACCATGGTTTTCAAATAGGATGAGAGGTCTTTTACGGTAAAATTAACAATTATTTTATAAATAATTATATATGAATCTATTATAAAGATTATTTAAAAAAATTGCTCATGAATATTTGATAAAAATAAAAAATCTATTTTGTTATTTTTTTATACATTCACATAAAATTGTCTACTCATGAATTTGTTATTTGTTTTGGTTTTTTATTAAAAGAGTGGTCCGCGTTATGCCATTGATTGACCTTTTTTTTGTTTTCATTGTAAATAAAGGAAGCCAAAGAAACGGAATTATTCTCAGGGAAAAAAACTGGACTTGAGACCAGTCAATAATCCCATATAATTTTGATAATATAAATTAAAAAATAACTTGAATCCATTCAAGTCTGCAATCTAGCTGTAATATTAGAGTAATTTTATTGAAAATAAATTAAAAATTTAATTGTTAAATAATCTAATATCATGTAAGGTAACCATAAAATAATATTAATCCATTTGGGTCTGTATCCATTGAATTCGAATTAAATTATCATCTTTAACATTAAGGGAATAAATTATTTATCCTTATAGATATCTATTAGCTTACAACCATTTAGTATTAAATAAAAAATAAATTAATTAAATTAAAAAAAAAAAAAAACCGGAGAGCGCCCCTCAGCATCCCGCGATCATAACCAATTCTAACCAAGATATGACGTATCCAAGCAGTATCCATGTCTGAATGCAAGATATTATTACCCCAAATGAAAAACAGTATACCATAGGTTCATGAACAATGAACATCAAAATTATTATCAGACGTCTGAATTAACAGCAAGGTGTCTGTCAACAAATACCCTGGGGGTGGAACTGTTATTTTACAAGCATGGAAAACCTCATGGGGCCTGAGGTGGGTTCGGACAACATGATATTCAACAAAGAGATCAGCAGCCTCCGCCAGAAATCTCCTCAGGTCAAACCTGGATCTATGACTAGCTGATGATGATTGATCCTAGCTTTGGATAGATGACTAGAATTTTGACCTGTATTTCCCTGCTAGACATTTTGGCCTTCATGCAATTATTGTTTTCAATAAATGGATCATAATTTAGACGAAGCACCAGAGAGAGCATGATTGACCAGCTCCCGCCTTAGGATCTTTCCTGCGGGAGATTTTGGAATGGCACTGATGAAGGCCACTCGTCTTATCTTCTTGTATGGTGCAACCTGCAAGAAGAAATGATTAGTTTTGAGCATGACATAGTACCATCACAGGGAATCATCCTTAAACGAGAGAGCATACGTTTGGCTGTAATTGTTGGCTATCTGGCTGCTCATTTTTGGGGAAACAGTCACTCGATGGTTATAATTTACTTCTATCAGGTAACCCGACTAGAAGCGGGGAAGTGATCAGACAACTGAAATTAAAACATGCCATCTCAAGTCAAATTCATAATTCCGAATTCTGCAAGTTGTTCCGTAGCCGACCAGGGAAATCAACCACTAGGTCTGAATTCCAGAAGCAGAATGTCCTATTCCAAAGGATCTCCATATTTTAATGGGGATATTGTTCTTTCACATGGCAAATACAAAAATAAGTGATCCCACAAGGCATATTATAAGAGACCCCATCTAACCAATTTGTCATTTTAAGCAACAACAGAGCAAGTTTAATATGGTAGTGATACATAGATGCGTGCACGTATCTGTATCTTAAATTAAGAGGTGCCAAATCATCATGGTTTATCCAGAGGCTTACCTGTTTTGCAATGGAATCCATAATTTGAGCCTCAGTAATATTGCTTCCTGGTTTCCTCACCACATAGGCCATAGGTATTTGCCCTGCCTCTTCATCAGGGTACCTGCTCCGAGATAACAAAAACCAAATGATAAGTGGATCAGGATCTTCAGTAGAATCAAATATAAATAAATAAATAAGGAGATTCAGAAAGCAAGAAGAAATTCACTGGAATAATCTGATACTAAATACATTTCCATAAACATTTACCTTTAATAATAACTAGATTCAATACATCTGGTAAGTAAAAATGATCACCTTATACATTTTAAAGGTATCTGTTAAAAGAAAAAAAGGGGATGTCCCCAAGAATAAAGCACCAGAAGAGGAAATTCACAATTTTCATGAATTGAGATATCTTATCAAATCCACGCAGCAGGATATCAACAAGTCTTTCTGATTGCCATCCTCAACAGAAGAATCTCTTTTGCTTCCTCAATAAATAAGCTAAGACAAACTTACAAAACCAGCAAAAAGCATTTGAAGCAAGAGCAAAAGTACTGTATTGCGAAAAATATACACACATAGGATCAAATTTTAAGAAACAGAAAATAGCATGTGATCCATCATGTTTCAGGAATGAGCTAATGAATCAAAGAGAACTTCAGACTCATGTCTGTGTGAAATAGCCAGCCGTTTGCTATTAGACATTGATGTGGAGATCAATGAAACAAAAGCAACACCCTGCACACACAAGTATAAATATACCAGCATGACATTGCGGCATGAGTAGCAGATGAAACAGCTAGACAACTTACGGAATCACAGCAGCATCAGCAATTTCAGGATTAGACTGGAGTAACTTTTCCAACTCAGCAGGGGGCACCTGAAAATAATCAATCATTTGGTGAGATAACAGCATTCCTGATAGTTCAAATTAGATTTACAATCCTAGTGTCCATTGCAGTCAAACTATGCGAATATAATCCAATCACCTGAAATGCCTTGTATTTAATCAACTCCTTTAGCCTATCAACAATGTAAAGGAACCCATCCGAGTCAAAATAACAAAGATCCCCAGTCTTTAACCAACCTTCTGGATGTAAAGTTTCTGCAGTTGCCTTCTCATCTCCTACATAACCTGCACTAACACCATTGCTCTGCTTGTTAAAGAACAAGCTTATTAGACATGATAATTTATTTGTCTGTCTTTCAATTAACCAGCATATCCAGTGAATACCATGGTGTATATGAACTTCTATCTGTCCCAGATTTGCATCTAAAAAAGGGGTATAATATTTGAACTCTATCCTACACATAAATGCTTGTCAGGTGAGATGCATTTTTCTGTGTCAGGTGGCCTAAAAAAGAGAGTAACAAGGACCTGTTGAAATGCATTAAAAATTAACAGACAATATGTCCATGATCTCTACCTTTCATGACAGTTGGCCCTCGCAACCAAAGCTCCCCTCTCTGGCCAGGACCCAAGGCCTCTCCAGTTTCAGGATCAACAATTTTAGCTTCCATATTTTCAGACAGGCGACCAACAGAAGCATGCTGGCTAGTCTCTTCAGGTCCTAGAGTCCTTGTTGCCCCTCCTCCAGTCTCAGTCAACCCATATCCCTAAAATTCCAAATACAGTACACAATCCTTATTCAACAACATTTTCAAAATGCAATAATCTTCAAACACTCACACGATCATTTTATTAAACAACCTAGTCAAAACGCAATAACTTTTCTAAAAAAACACTACATTCAACGTCAGTGACTGCTCCGCCTGGCTAACCATTCAAACTAGCCTCAAACGGGGCCCATAGATGAATGAATTGTAAATGCTGACCAGTACTACTCAACTTCAATGATTCAATAAACTAACAAGATGTTGAAAATCGACCAAATCCACCATCAATAATAGAACAACATAAACATTTCTGATTAGTGCCCCCACTAAATTTCATTTACAGAGTTCTAAAATTAGGTGTTGGTGCCATCGAAAAAGTGCTTTCTCAGGCTGAAAAAGCTTTCACACCAAAAAGCATTGCATTTAAGTAAAGCCATCAACTGCTTTTTTCCACCCATATATTACTTTGCTCAGCACATGAAATGAAAGTAGCAAACACACCGATGACGCTAGTGATCAGGATAATAATATATAGACAATTATTATTAATTTTAGCAAATATATGGTTTCCCTTTAGCAATTTAAATCAAAATATATTGATTGAAGTCTCAAAAAGGGATCACCTGTACTATTTCAACGTGTGGAAATTTCTCTTTAAACTTATCAGCAACCTCCTTTCCTAGTGGTGCGCCACCGCAGCCAAGTGATGTTAGCGAACTCAAATCATACTTCTCAGTCAGATCCGATTTCACAAACGCCACAATAAGCGGTGGCGACACCGGCATGTAAGTAACTCTATATTTTTCCACATGTTTCAGCATTTGTACGAAATCAAATCTCTCCATCAAGACCAAAGTCTCCCCTCTCGAGAACGCGTTTATTGACATAAAGAACCCAAAAACATGAAACAAAGGCAATATAAACAGAGAAACTCGAGGTTGCTCAGGTTGATTCGGTTCGGGTTCTTCCATGTTGTGATGAAAACCGGAGATTAAAGCGATTAAGTTCCGGTGAGTCAACGCCACTCCTTTGACCCGCCCTGTTGTGCCTGAGGAGTAAAGAATAGCCGCAATGTCAGACTGACTCACTTCAACCCGGGGTTGTTTGGCTTGTGGTTTGGGCTGAGTCAACAAGGAGGTGAACTCAGGGGAGTCGATGAGGATGGTGCCAAGAGGGAGGGAGGGAAGCTTGTGGGCAGTTTGGGAGGTGGCAAAGGCGATCTTCGGTTTACAGAGTTGGATTTGGTGAGCCAATTCGGAGTCTGAACTCAGCGGATTGGCGGGAGAGATGATGACACCGAGGTACATAAGAGATAAATAAAGAACGGGGACGTGGAGGGAAGGTGGGCAGAGGATAAAAGCAACGTCCTTGTTGTTTAAAGAGTAGTGGTTCTTGAGAGATGAAGAAAGAGAGTGAATTTGGTCGATGGCTTGAGAGTAAGTTAAAGACTCGCCTGTGGAGGGGATGGTGAGGTAGGTGGTGGTCGTGGTGGGGACGGTGGAGGATTGGAGGAGAGAGAGGATGAAATGGGTGATGGAGAGAGGCTGATGGGGTGGTGGAAATGGAGTAGATGGTCTGAGACTGTGAAAGGTTTTGGTTTGTTGGCAGAAACCAGTTCTTGGGTTGATTGACTCCATTGCCATCTTGATATTGGAAGACAAGCAAAATGGACGAGGAAGAAGAGTTTAAATGCTGGTGTCTCTGTTTCTGTTTCAGTTCGGGCGCGTGTGGTCTTGGCTGGAGGAGGAAGATTGAAACTGTCAAAGATATATTTGGCAGCTGATTTGTCGTTTTCTGTTTTGTATTTATTTGAATAATAAGTTGATTATTATTACTGCTACTGATATTATTATTATTTAAATAAAAAAAATTAAAATTTGTTAATGAATATTTTAGGTTGAATTTGCTAACGTACTCAAATGCTATTCCATAAAAATTTAAATTTCTTATATATTTTTTAATTATTTTAATATATCGATATAAAAAATATTTTTTAAAAATAAAAAATATTATTTAAATAAATTTTCAAACAAAAAAACATTTTAAAAAATTATTATTATTATATTACTATATATTTTCTTGATAAGCTTTTATGCCTTTCAAGGAATGGAAGACTTTTTTTTTTCCTATTTTTTTTTTCTTGACAAAATCGTAACGGATGTTCATGGAAGGTATTAAGGGTTTTTTTTTTTTTAAGTGACTGGGAAAATTAGTTTTTATGAAAATATTTTTAAAAAATAAATTATTTTTTATATTTAATAGTATTGTAGAAAATAAATTAAAAAATATTTTTTATCATTTGATTATATTATAGAAAATAAATTAAAAATTAACTTATTTTTTTATGTTTATTAAAATAATATAAACTAAATTTGATGGATAAAAAATTAAATAAGTAAAATTAAAAAAATCTAAGTTTATAAATTATTTCAAATAAAAAATAACATAAAAAAATAAATATTAAATGTGACAAATAAAAAATTTAAAAGATGATAAAATTAAAAAAAACATTTCATAAATTATTTAAGTAAAATAAATAATAAAAAAATAAAAATCAAATTTGATAGATAAAGAATTTCATTTAAGAAAAGAATAAGAAAAAAATAAATAATAAAAAAATAAAATCAAAATTAATATAATAATCAAATTAAATCAAATTCTAAAAGATAAAATTAAAAAAATAAAACTAAAGATATAACAATAAAAAGATTGAAAAGAAAATTTAATGTAATTAATAAATAAAAAGATATTTTTAAAATTTTTTTAATTAAAAAATATTTTTCATTAACACATTTTTTTTTAATAACAAGTATAAAAAGTTTAGAAAGCTGTTTTCAAGAAATTATTTTTTATAAAACAAAGGGAGTTTTTAAATATATTTGGTAACAAATATAAAGTACTTTTGTAAAAAAATATTAAAATAAAAATATATTAAAATAATATATTTTTTAATTTTTTATATTAAAAATTTCAAGACCATGAAAAGAATACTAAAAAAATATTTGTTTACCTTTACTTGGTAAACTAATATCATGTTGATATATCATGTTAAAGACAGTAGTTTGCACAGATATCACTATCTTTTTGTTATTCTTTACACATATATATAGATAAAGAATAAAATATGATATTGATAGTTCCCCTTTTAATAATATATTATTATATTTATTTTTTCATTAAATATAAATATTTTAATACACTTTAGATTATGTTATTTATACCTTTTTATCAATAATTATTACTTGAAAAGTATTTTTTAAGAGTGCTGATTGTAAATTTATATTTAATTTTTTTAGTATGTTTTGGGTTTGTAAAAAAAAATAAAAACACATTATACATATATTGTATAAAGGAAATACACATTTTTATTTTGTTTTATCTAATAACTTTATCGATCACAATTAGTTAAATAAATCTTTTCTCATTAAGTCATCTATATTCATGTATAGTGAAGTTCTTATCACACACGCTTAACCAAAATAAAAATATTATCATCAACAATTTATATATCCTTTGATATAATAATTTAAACTTAAAAATTTATTAAGATTATTTAAAAAATTTCAAAATCAAGCTAAAGTTCTAATAGAACTGTAACATTATGTAAAACAAGTGTCAAATGAACATAAAAATAAAATCGTTATGAAACAGAATATAATAATTTAAATTTGAAAAATCTTGACTTAATTACTTGCTTAGTCTAAATTTCAAATCAAACTGTACAAAGTTAGTATAATATTATTTTTTTCACTAGATAAGTCTAAAAAAGAAATCAACACAATAGTAAAAAATAAAATTAAATAAACACCCTATATTAAATGATAAACTAAAATAAATAAATAAATAAAAAGGTCAAGAAACTTAAAGAAAATAAAAACCCTATAATAAAGGATGGAATTGGAAAAAAAAAACCAAAAAATAAAAAAAGCCAAAAAACTTTTATTATATTATAAACAATACAAAAACTTATTTACCATTTATCCAATATTGAAATGTATTGGTGTATTTATTTTTTGTGGTGATATTATGCTAATGAAAATTTAAATTAATTTTTTTTGAAATTATTTTAATATGCTGATTTTAAAATTAAATTTAAAAAAATAAAGAAATTATTTTAATATATTTTTAAATATAAAATATTTTAAAAGCAATCACTTTATCGCACTGATTTACATATTATTATCTAACAATTGTAAGTAAGTGTTACGAAATCCACATTCTTAAAATTTTTGCAGCTCCCAAAAGTAATAACAAAACAACTCGAACCCTTTTTTTTAAACAAATACATTATAATTTACAGGGCACCGGTGAGGGCATGACTGATGAGCTCCCGCCTCAAGATCTTTCCGGCGGGAGATCTGGGGATCGTACCAGTGAAAGCCACTCGTCTTATCTTCTTGTATGGTGCAACCTGTGGAAGAAATGATAGGCCTCAAGTTAGTTCATATTCCACATGGCTAGACAAACCAACTACTCAACTTGTCATTTTATGCACCATGAGGACAAGATTCTCGCTTCGCCCTTCTATTGTTGCGTTGCAAATATTTTTACAAGGAGTCCATGTGGTAATCTTTGATTTATTTATTTTTATAAAATAAAATCTTGAATAAAAAGAATTAATTGATAGAAATTTAATTTTTATTTTATAAGGTATCATATTTTTGTTTAGCTAATAATTATTTATGTTGTGTATTTTTCATTATAATATATGATAAAAAATAAAAATAATTTTAAATTATTATTTTATTTATTTTTATTATTTTTAAATTTTAGTTTAATTAGTTTGTGTTTTATTTAAATTGGGTGCATGTTTGATCAATTAATATTACACTTTTATTTTAAAGAGTAAAAATATTTTTTATAAGAATAAAATATTAAGACTTGATAATATTATTATTACCAAATT
This sequence comes from Populus ilicifolia, assembly GCA_015708895.1. NCBI lineage: Eukaryota > Viridiplantae > Streptophyta > Magnoliopsida > Malpighiales > Salicaceae > Populus > Populus ilicifolia. The sequence goes on along the minus strand of SRLM01000515.1, from coordinate 314,884 downwards.
TATTCTACTCGTGTGAGAGAGATTCTTATATTTTTTAGTTCTGTAATGAAAAATTAATTTTAAACTATTATTTCATTTATTTTTATTATTTTTAAATTTTATTTTAATTAGTTTGTGTTTTATTTAAATTGGGTCACTAATTAATATTATAGTTTTATTTTCAAGAATAGAAATACTCTTTATAGGAATAAAATATTAAGACATAATGATATTATTGTTGCCAAATTTATTCTGCTTATGTAAGAAAAATTATTATATTTTTTAATTTTATAGTGAACTAAATTGATTTATCAAAGATTAATTATCTCCTAAAACATCTTTCTTAGATTTCTCCTTTGCAAATTGGTATTCACAGGGTAGAGATTATTATTTTTAGGACATATTTAAATTATATCACAATTTTATCAAACTTATCTTGATTTTTCTGAATTCATTATCAATCTTGTTATATTATCATAAGTTTGCAATAATCCATGTATTGCCTTAAAGTACATGCTTCTTAAATTAAAACGGGGCTAAATTATTGTTTCTATCATTTCATGCAACGAGAGCAAGATTTTGTGCGGACTTATCCATAGACCTGCCTTCTAAGTGCATGCATCTTAATATGAAAGAGGGAAAAATAATGAAACTTGAAACTAGAAGCTTGCCTGTTTTGCAATGGAATCCATGATTTGAGCCTCAGTAATATTGCTTCCTGGTTTCCTCACCACACAGGCCATGGGAATTTGCCCTGCCTCTTCATCAGGATACCTGCTCCAAGATACCAAAACCAATGAAACGAGTGGATCTGTATCTTCAAAAACAAACCACTTATGATGAAACAAACGAAATTGTGAAGGCAGGCTATTCTCTGCAATAACAATAACACTAAATTCACCTTCCATCTATCATCAGCGCTTAAATTATCGAGTTAATTTTACTGCTGCTATCTCCATATCAGTCAAGAAAAGAAAACCTGGACTGATCCACCATTACATGCAGTTCAACGGCCAGAAGAATCTCAGTTTAATTCAGAAATTTCATCAGTCGAAGTGTTTTTGTGTAATACCACCACTAGCAAACTATCCATTAATGATTTCAAAAAGTAAAGTCTCTCATTGTCATTCCCAACAGAAGAATCTCTTTTGCTTCCTCAATAAACGAGCTAAGAATATCTTCTCCCCAGTTCACTAAACTGCCGAAAAGCAACACAAGATCAAGAATACCAGACATGCATGCTGCCTACTTTCTATAATACAGGTATGGTAAAAGACAAGGGGAGTTTACACAGTGTCTTTACTGTAGCACCATACTCATTTTATTGTGGACTAGAAGACTAAAATGACTATTTTGTTCCTAAATCAAATAACATTAGGCCCGGCGTAATATATAGACTACTTTTGCTTTTTAATAAACATTAAAAATACTAAAATACTCTTAGAAACAAAAAAAAAAAAAAAGATAAAAGAATATGGTGCTATGGTATATGAGGCTTTTTTATTTTTTTAATTTTACTTGAAGAGCATTTAAGTAATCTCACTATTCATCCAAGATTGAAAAATCAAAACCTAATTCATGAATTTTGTCAGTTAACTGGATAAACTTGTTATTTATTACTTAGATTAAATGTTTATCATACTACTTTGAGTTGAATGGAATTTTTTTAATTTGTTTTATTCAATTTTATACTTACATGTCTATCACACTACATTAAAAAAAAATATATGTTTGCTATTATTGTCCATTCTTTTAAAACGCATCTAATTAAAACAAAACCAACTTATTAAACTTGATTTCTCTTATTTCTTTGAAATGTGCTTCCAACACTTACACATCAATTTTTACAGAGAAAAAAATACAAAATCACGGTATAGCGAGGGCCCTGCCTAGTCTTATCTCTCTCTCTCTCTCTCTCGTGTGTGTGTGTGTGTGTGATGCCGACCTCCAAGCAATCCTAAAAATAGAACAGTTGGCCTAAAATTCTCTAACAAGTTTCATTTTCGAAACATGTTGGATCTCACAAGCTACCCCTCTCCCTCCCTCTCTCCCTGGACATATGATTCTATGCACATCGGTTTCTTGTCTATACTTCAATACAACTTATATCACAAAGAAACGAAAAAAATGAGCTATTCAATCAAAAGAGAGCTCCGGGGATATGTTTGTTTGAAAGAGAGATTAATTTGTTGTCAGCAACTGCTACAATGCAGAAACATATGACGCGCAATTAAACAACATTTCGCATGCTTATCACACCAACATGAAGTTCTCAGCACGAGAAGCAGAAGAGACCACTTACGGAATTACAGCAGCATCGGCAATCTCAGGATTAGACAGCAACAATCGTTCCAACTCAACAGGTGGCACCTACAAGTTATCAAAGATGTGACAAGATAACAATATTTCCAAAATTAGAATGAGATTTACTATCCTAACATTTATTGAAGTCAATACTATACTGGAAAGGGCATGGGATAATTCGATCACCTGATATGCCTTGTACTTTATCAATTCCTTTAGCCTATCAACAATGTAGAGGAAGCCCTCGGAATCAAAGAAACAAAGATCCCCGGTCTTTAACCACCCTTCTGAATCCAAGGTTTCGGCAGTTGCCTTCTCATCTCCTAAATAACCTGTACTAAAACCATCATTTTTAGCATCAAGAACAGAATATTAGAGAATTCTACTAGGACGAAGATGCATGGTGAGGTATTTATGCGGCCAAACTAAGATATTCCATGGTATAATAGACTATTGCTTTCCTAGTCATGGAACGTTCTTCCCCTTTCAAATAACCTGCAGCAAATTTCAATATTAATACCCTGACGCAAATATGCATTGCGATTTGCCTAGAAGGTATCTCTGGTCCATCCCAAACAATGTCAAAGCAGTTGCATACATGTATACAATGCAGGTGGATTAAGAAAAGCTGAGAAGGGTTGTATGAATGCATGCCAGGTTCCAATTACACAATCAAACGACAAAGCAGCAAAGAACCATTAAGGCTATATGCAATGCTACAAGATGCATATTCTTATTAATTGAGGCAGATTCAAAGTATGTCAGCAAAACGCTGACATAATGCTCTTTGAAGTGTAAAACCACAGCAAAACGCTGTACTGTTGGAGTGCAGTCCAGTATGCTGCAGCTCTTTTGTTTTCCACACCAAAAGAATAACACTTCGAAACACATTAAAGAAGAAAGGTAACAATCAACAAGTCAATGTTCACTACCTTTCATAATGGATGGCCCTCGCAACCAAAGCTCCCCTCTCTCGCCAGGACCAAAGGCCTCTCCAGTTAGAGGATCAACAATTTTGGCTTCCATATTTCCAAACAACCGACCAACAGAAGCACGCTGGTAACATTCTTCAGGTTCTATTATCCTAGATACAGCTCCAGCCTCCGTTAATCCATACCCCTAAATCTCAAGTATAAGACACGATCATTAATTACTCAACAACATTAATATTACTATACATTAACTTTGTGAAAAATGAAAATCCTGCATTCAGTTAAATGGAAGGATAAAAAAAGGCTTGCCTGCATTATTTCAGCCTGTGGAAATTTCCTTTTGAATTTTTCTGCAACCTCTTGACTCAATGGCGCGCCACCGCAACTAAACCTCCGCAATGAACTCAAATCATACTTGTTAGTCAAATCCGATTTCAGTAATCTCAGAATAATGGTCGGCGACACAGGCATGTCACTCACTCTATATCTCTCTACAATCTTCAATACTTGCTCAAAATCAAACCTCTCCGTCAAAACCAACGTCCTCCCCCACCGAAATTCATTTATCAACAAAAAGAAGCCAAAAACATGAAACAAAGGCAGCGTAAGCAACGAAACTGCATGTGGGTCAAGTTCTACAGAGCTCATTTGAAAAGCCGCGATTGAAGCTATTACGTTCGTGTGAGTCAATGGCACGCCTTTGACTCTCCCAGTTGTTCCCGAGGAATATAGGATCGCTGCAATGTCGGATTGACTCACTTCAACGAGATTGGTAGCAGTGTCTCGTTTGGAGATTTGAGTCAACAAGGAGATGAACTCGGGGGAGTCAATTAGGATTGTGCCAAGGGGAAAAGAAGGAAGCTTGTGGGCAGTTTGGGAAGTAGCAAATGCGATCTTGGGTTTGCTGAGTTGGATTTGGTGAGTCAGCTCGGAGTTCGAACTTAGGGGGTTGGCGGGAGAGATGGTGACACCAAGATAAAAAAGAGAGAGATAAATAATGGGGACGTGGAGAGAGGGCGGGCAGAGGATAAAAGAGACATCGTTCTTGTTTAAATTGTAGTGACTCTTGAGAGCTGAAGAAAGAGAATAAATCTGGTTGATGGCTTGAGAGTAAGTGAGAGATTGACCTGTGAAGGGCATGATAAGGTAGTTTTTTTCGGTGGCTGGGATGGCAGAGGAGTGGAGGAGAGAAAGGATGAATTGGGTTATAGAGGGAGGTTGATGCGGTGGTGGTGGAGTAGCAGGTGGTCTCAGACTTTGAAAGGTTTTACTTTCCAAGCGGTACCCACCTTTTGTGATATTGATTGCTAGGGTGGTCATGGTGGTTTCTTGTGCTGGCACCGACTTTGTGGCCGTAACTGGATGAAGACGGTGGCAACGAGAGGGAAGGAAGAGGATGATGAAAGGGGGGAGTGAATACAGTTATGGCGATGATCAACAACGGGAGAGCATTATTGTGGGTGATTAACATATTTTAACAATTTAAATATTATAGAGAAACATAATATAGATTATCAGATTGAAAAACCTACACAACTTTTACATTAAAAAATTTACTAAGCTTATTTAAAACTTTTTAGGGTCAAACTAGCTCTAATTGAACTGTGACATCATATAAAGCAAGTGTTAATTGAATATCAAATAATAAAAAAAAATTGTGATGAAACTTAATATAATAGTTTAAATTTAAAAAATCTTTATTTTATTATTTATTATAATATTATCTTTTTTTACTAGGTAGGTCCAAAAAATAAAATCAATTGAGAATAAAATTAAATAAATATTCTTTATTAAATGATTAAAAAAATAAATAAAAAAAGCTAAAATTTTTTTATTATATTATAATCAATACAAAAACTTATTTATTATCGACCCAATATTAAAATGTAAAATTAAATAAAACCCTATATTAAGGGATAGAATTATATAAAAAAAAACTAAATAACCCAAGAAATAAAAACACACTGGATAAAAAAACCCTAAAAATAAAAAAATATTAAAAACATCTAAATAGCTAATACAAAAACTCAAAGCTTATTACAATAAAACCTAGGCATATGAGCTTGAGAGAGGCTGACGAGCCTAGTTTTTTTTATAAAAAAAATGGAGATAGATAAGCAAAATAATACTATCATCTAGGGATTTTGTGGTCTTTTCATCATATTTTTTTTGTTCAATTTCAACTTAATTTAGGAGAATTTTTTAATTTTAATAATTGTTAAATATTAAAAAGAAAACCTTGCTAACGAGTGTCATTCATGCACCAAAAGGTAGGTGACCCTCATGCCTTTTGAAAAAGAGTCATTTGATTATTAAACACCACATTTCATTTTCATTATAGTGTTTAAAATGTCTTGACACCTCATTTGAGCTTTTCTTTTTAAACAGAGACTACTAAGAAAAATGATACTATCATCTAGGGGTTTTGTGGTTTTTTTATTATAGTTTTTTTTGTTTAATTTCAACTTAATAATTTCATCATAGTTCTCGAGTTATAGGTGAGCAACGTGAATTTAAACTACAGAATAACACATGAGATTGAAAAGGTTAGATTAAAACTTTTTAGTGTAAGTTAAATTGCAATAGAAAAAAAAATATAAATTCTAAATTAGTTACCTAAATTATTGAAGAAAAGAGACCAAAACCCAACCTGTTTACAGAGTAAAAGGGTAAATTAGGATGTTCGATGGTGATAATAATGTGTCTGATGAGATGTTGTTATGAGTCTGTGATTTTGGTGGTTCATAGATAGAGAAAAATTGAATATATTAAGATGATGAAAAAGAAGATAAAGAAAAAAAAATATGGGATGCTGAAGACGAATAAGAAGAAAATGAAAAGTTTGGGAGAAAGAAAAATTAAATCGATAAAGAAAAGGTTATTTTTCTACAATTATGGACGTTATTAGGGATAAAGGAGATCCACCAGAAGTTAATTAATTTTCAGCTATTGGTTTCTTTGTTCTTTGTTTCTGATTCTAAAGGTAGGGGGAGAGTACTGGAGGTGTAGAATTAGCAATGGTAATGGAATTAGACTGTTGAGATTTTATCGTATCATAAGTAATAAATGGTTTATATAATTTTGGTTTTATATTAAGATTTAAATAATTATTTTTAAAATTAACAACAGATAATTTGTTGCAAAATTTACGTTGCCTTTAGTACCAGATTTTCCATTAATTCATTGCTAAAACATGTTGCTAATATTTTAAAAAATAATATACGTGTAATTCGTTGCAAATCTATTATTGAATTTAGCAATAGAATTATCCCTGCTAATTTCAGAAGCTAATAGCTTTGTTTTTAGTAGTGTGAGAGAATGTGAGAAGATTTTGGGTGCTGTGAGTTATGACAGTTATGATAGGGTTATGATAGTGTAGAGAGAGTAATGAGTTAAATCCTTCCACATCCAATGGAGCTCTTTAGCTATAATTATAGAGAGCATGGATACATATTTTCTCCTGGAATTATACATATAGCGAGTTGTGTCAGTATTTTCATCTGGAATTCATCGAAGACCATGCATCTCGCAAGGAAGTGAAAGGACAGCAAGTCTCATTGAAGTCCAGTCCTGGCACAGCATAGCAAAGATATAATGAGTCTGTAGTTAATGCCCTGGAGATCGAGCAATCTGGAGCATGTCATGGCCCAAGGTGCCATGCATGCATGGCAAGGAATATCATGGGAATAGTCAAGTCGATACTGCAACAGGCCTCGTATGCTAACCAAAACCATATATGCACAGTATGTACGACTCTGCAAATCTAGTCTTCTTGAAAAAGCTGGCGACTTACTGAGCTTGCAATATCAATGAAGCTTCAGTTTTATTATTTCCATGCAGAAACTTGAGCCAATTTAGAGTTTGTGAAGGGGTTCATAAATGCATGCCCTATAATCTGCTGTGTAATAAAGACTTCAAGCATTGAAGTTTTTGTGCCCTAAGTGCAATTTTCATTAAGCCCTGTCTCAAAGGTATGGGTTAAAATGACTATAGTTTGATGATTAGTGAATATGTATTTTGCGAACACCATTTTTAGATAGAAATGAAGAAGAAATGAAGAACATATTTATCTTATAGAGACATGTATCAATTATCAACACTAGTAGGGGTTCAGTATGCCAAAATAAACAAATAAAAAATGTACTAAAAAAACCTATGATAACTACAATGAAAATAAAAATAAAAATAAAAATTGTATTTGAGCATGCATTAAGTTCTTTAATTTAATGCATCTTTGATCCACGTTCAACTAGTGATGAATTAATTTTTAAAAAATTTTTACTAAAAAAAAGGTTATTTTTCAATATTCCTTTAAATTTATACCTTTTTTCAATTTCTATTATAATAAAATAATTAATTAAAAAAATGAACTTTAAAAATGATTAAAAGTAATTTTTTTTAAAAAAATACATTAAGGTAAGGGTTTTTTTAAAAAAAAATATTATTTTTAAAATTATTTTTCATTTAAAAATTCATCAAAATAATATTTTTTAAATTATTTTTAACATTAGTATATCAAAATGATTTAAAAATACTAAAAAATAATTTGAATCAACTAAAAAAAATTAATATTTTTAAAAAATATTTTGAAAATATAAAAAAAAATAAACTTTAAAACACATACTGTACCGTGTTCTTAAAAAAATTTGTGAGCCAAATAATAAAATCTCAAATTAAATTAATTGTAAAGGGGCATGTTAAGAAAATCTCAAGAGTACAGGGACAAAATTATTTATGAAGCCTTATACAATCTAATCTAATCAGTGAAGCCTTATCAGTGTGTTTATTTTTTGGGGTGATATTATGCTTTTAAAAATCTTGAATTTTTTTAAAAAATATTTCGATTATTTTTATATCTTGATTTTAAAAATAAATTTAAAAAATTAAAGAAATTATTTTAATATATTTTTAAATAAAAAATATTTTAAAAGTAATCACTTTATCTCACTGTTTTACATATTATTATCTAACAATTGCGAGTAACTTACCAAATCAACATCGGAAAATTTTTGCAGTTCCCAGAAGTAATAACAGAACAACCAGGAGAAGATAAGGACGGTGACCTGAATCGTTTGAGAATACAGTTACACCTTCCTTTTCTAGAATTTTGAATTGTTTTTATTTCAAATTATTTTTATATACTTTTTTTTCACAAGTAAATTATAATTTACAGAGAGCACCGGAGAGAGCATGACGGATGAGCTCCCGTCTCAAGATCTTTCCCGCCGGAGATCTGGGGATCGCGTCGGTAAAAGCCACACGTCTTATCTTCTTGTATGGTGCAACCTGTGGAAATAAATTATAGGCCTCAGGTGAGTGCGTATTATTAGACAAACCAACTACTCAATTTGTCATTTTATGCAACATGAGGACAAGATAAAATTATTATGTGATGTGATTCTGGCTTCGCCCTTCTATTGGTGCGCTTGTACGTACAATTGGGTAAAATTTAATTAATTTTTTTATATTTTTAAATATTTATTTTTTTAATTGCCATCTAAAACTATAAAAGAATTTGGATGTGATTTCAGTTAGGTGGAAACTTAGATACTTATATATTTCTAACACTATATTAGACTTGTTAATTTCTCTGAACAAGAAAAAATAATATATTTAAGTTTAGGTTTAAAATCTACTAGTAAAATATAAAAATAAAAATAAAATATTATTTTTTAAAAAGTTATGGATTACAGGAGTTTTTAATGCTATTAAAGATTTATGTGATAACTTTTGATTTATATATTTTTAGAAGTATTCTATATCAAATAAAAAAAATTAATATTAGAAATTTAAATTTTATTTTACAAGGCATTAAGCTTTTGTTTAGTAACAATTATTTATCTTGTATATTTTTTACTATCATATACAATAATAAAGAGTGAAAAATAATTTTAAACTATTATTTTATTTATTTTTATTATTTTTAAATTTGATTTTAATTAGTTTGTACTTTATTTAAATTGGGTATGAGCTTAACCCATTAGTGTTATAGTTTTATTTTCAATAGTAAAAATACTCTTTATAAGAAAAAAATATTAACACTTGATAATATTATTATCGTATTTATTCTGTTTGTGTAAGAGAAATTCTTGTATTTTTTAGTTTTTTAACAAATTAAATTAATTTATTAAAAATTAATTGACACCTAATTTTATAAAAATTGATATTTGTGAAGTAAAAATTGTTATTTTAATAATATTAGTGCTTTAAAATATATTTCAATTATATTACACTTTTATCGTACCTATTTTTAATTTTTCAATATTTATTACTAATCTTGTTGTAAGTTGCGATCGTATGATCACGAGTTTGCAGTAATATTGCCTTAAAGTAATTGCTTCTTAAATTAAAACGGGGCTAAATTATTGTTTCTATCATTTTATACAACGAGAGCAAGATTTTGTGTGGACTTGTTCCATAGATCTGCCTTCCAAGTGCATGCATCTGGATATGAAAGAGGGGAAAATAATGAATCCTTAAAACTAGAAGCTTGCCTGTTTTGCAATGGAATCCATGATTTGAGCCTTGGTAATATTGCTTCCTGGTTTCCTCACCACACAGGCCATGGGAATTTGCCCTGCCTCTTCATCAGGATACCTGCTCCAAGATACCAAAACCAATGAAACGAGTGGATCTTTATCTTCAAAAACAAACCAATTATGATGAAACAAACGAAATTGTGAAGGCAGGCTATTCTCTGCAATAACAATAACACTAAATTCACCTTCCATCTATCATCAGCGCTTAAATTATCGAGTTAATTTTACTGCTGCTATCTCCATTTCAGTCAAGAAAAGAAAACCTGGACTGATCCACCATTACACGCAGTTCAATGGCCAGAAGAATCTCAGTTTAATTCAGAAATTTCATCAGTTGAAGTGTTCTGTGTAATACCACCACACTAGTAAACTATCCATTGATTTCTGAAAGTAAAGTCTCTCGTTGTCATTCCCAACAGAAGAATATCTTTTGCTTCCTCAATAAATTTACGAGCTAAGAATATCTTCTCCCCAGTTCACTAAACTACCGAAAAGCAACACAAGATCAAGAATACCAGACATGGATGCTGCCTACTTTCTATAATATAAGTATACTCAGGGCGCAGGGGAGTTTATGCAGTGTTTTACTGCAGCACGAGGCTTATTTTATTGTGGACTCCAACAAAACAATAAAATGACTATTTTGCTCTCAAATGAAGAACATTTGGCCTGGCATAATAGACTCTTTCTGCTTCTTAATAAAGATTAGAAATACTAAAATGTCCTTAGAGATAAATAAGAATATGCATTGTGTTCAGGGGTAGTTTCAATTTTTCAATCTTGGATGAACAGTAAGATTACTTAAATGTTCTTAAAGTGAAAGTAAAAAATAAAAAAAGCCTTTTATCAGGGGTTATTTTTAAATTTTTCAAGTTGGTTTTTTTATTATTTATTGTTTGTTAAGGGTATCCCAATCTTTTTACTCAAATTAATTAATATTAAAATTTAAAAGTTCTAGTACTTGAGAGACATTTGCGTACTTCAGTCAACTCATATTATACCTTCTGGTGATGGAACCTGCCATTCGATAGGTAGTCGTGTGCCTTTTCTTCTGATGCAACACTTGCTAGCGGCAGATGAATGGTCTGAAGTCTGCCGATCATTTTGTTTTCCTTCTTTTATCTTTCCTCAAGCATAAATTACATATTGGTCTTCTTGATTTTTTATAGTTCTATTTCAGACCCTTTTCTTTTTCTTTTAGTTTTTGGTTATTTTGTAAAAGTTTTATTGATTTTTAGTTCTATCCTTCAATTCAAGTTTATGATGTGTTATTATTTTTAATTTGATACTTATTTTTTTTAGAGTTGTTTTTCTTTTCAATTTAATCCTTTAATAAAAAACCTTGTATCTTTTTTTTTTAATTTTGTTCTTGGAACTTTTATAAAAAATTTATTTCTTTCTATTTTTTTTGAAACATGTTGGATCTCATATGGCTCTCTCCCTCTCTCTCCATATGATTCAACGCGCATCGCTTTCTTGTCTATGCATCAATACAGCTTATATCTCAAAGAAATGAAAAAACAGAGCTCTATGTATTCAATCAAAAGAGAGCTTTGGGGATATGTTTGTTTGAAAGAGAGATTAATCTGTTGTCAGCAACTGCTACAATGCAGAAACGTATGCCGCGTAATTAAACAACATTTCGCATGCTTATTATACCAACATGAAGTTCTCAGCACGAGAAGCAGAAGAGACAACTTACGGAATTACAGCAGCATCGGCAATCTCAGGATTAGACAGCAGCAATTGTTCCAACTCAACAGGGGGCACCTACAAGTTATCAAGATGTGACAGGACAACAGTATTTCTAGCATGAGAATGAGGTTTACGATCCTAACATGTATTGAAATCAATATTATACTGGAAAGGGCATGGGATAATTCGATCACCTGATATGCCTTGTATTTTATCAGTTCCTTCAGCCTATCAACGATGTAGAGGAAGCCCTCGGAATCAAAGAAACAAAGATCCCCGGTCTTTAACCACCCTTCTGAATCCAAGGTTTCGGCAGTTGCCTTCTCATCTCCTACATAACCTGTACTCAAACCATCATTTTTAGCATCAAGAACAGAATATTAGAGAATTCTACTAGGAAGAAGATGCCGAGGTATTTATGTGGCCAAACAAAGTGTCAAGGGAAAGGTGCCAAACTAAGATTTTCCACAATAGAGACTATTGATTTCCTAGTCATGGAAGGTTCTTCCCCTTTCAAATAACCAGCACATTTCGATATTAATACCCTGATGCAAATATGCATTGCGATTTGCCTAGAAGGTATCTCTGGTCCATCCCAAACAATGTCAAAGCAGTTGCGTGCATGTATACATGGCACGTGGCTTAAGAAAAGCTGAGAAGGGTTGTATGAATGCATGCCAGTTAGTTCCAATTACAGAATCAAACGACAAAGCAAAGAACCACTAAGGCTACGCAATGGTACAAGATGGACATTCTTATTAATTGAGGCATATTCAAAATATTTCAGCAAAACGCTGACATATTGCTCTTTGTAGTGTAAAACCACAGCGAAACACCGTACTGTTGGAGTTCAGTCCAGTAGACTGCAGCTCTTTTGTTTTCCACACCTCAAGAATAACACTTCGAAACACATTAAAGAAGAAAGGTAACAACCAACCAGTCAATGTTCACTACCTTTCATAATGGATGGCCCTCGCAACCAAAGCTCCCCTCTCTTGCCAGGACCAAAGGCCTCTCCAGTTAGAGGATCAACAATTTTGGCTTCCAGATTTCCACACAACCGACCAACAGAAGCATGATGGTTACATTCTTCAGGTCCTATTATCCTAGACACAGCTCCAGCCTCCGTTAATCCATACCCCTAAATCTCAAGTATAAGACACGATCATTATTTACTCAACAACAGTACTGTTGCTATACATTAACTTTGTGAAAAATGAAAATCCTGCATTCAGTTAAAAGAAAGGATAAAAAAAGGCTTGCCTGCATTATTTCAGCACGTGGAAATTTCCTTTTGAATTTTTCTGCAACCTCTTGACTCAATGGCGCGCCACCACAACTAAACCTCCGCAATGAACTCAAATCATACTTGTTAGTCAAATCCGATTTCAGTAATCTCAGAATAATGGTCGGCGACACAGGCATGTCACTCACTCTATATCTCTCCACAACCTTCAACACTTGCTCAAAATCAAACCTCTCCATCAAAACCAACGTCTTCCCCAACCGAAATTCATTTATTAACAAAAAGAAGCCAAAAACATGAAACAAAGGCAGCGTAAGCAACGAAACTGCATGTGGGTCAAGTTCTGCAGAGCTCTTTTGATAAGCCGCGATTGGAGCTATTACGTTCCTGTGAGTCAATGACACGCCTTTGACTCTCCCAGTAGTTCCCGAGGAATATAGGATCGCTGCCATGTCGGATTGACTCACTTCAACATGGTTGGTAGGAGTGTCTCGTTTGGAGATTAGAGTCAACAAGGAGATGAACTCAGGGGAGTCAATGAGGATTGTGCCAAGGGGAAACGAGGGAAGCTTGTGGGCAGTTTGGGAAGTAGCAAATGCGATCTTGGGTTTGCTGAGTTGGATTTGGTGAGTCAGCTCGGATTTCGAACTTAGGGGGTTGGCAGGAGAGATGGTGACACCAAGGTAAAGAAGAGAGAAATAAAGAATGGGGACGTGGAGAGACGGCGGGCAGAGGATAAAAGAGACATCGTTCTTGTTTAAATTGTAGTGACTCTTGAGAGATGAAGAAAGAGAGTAAATCTGGTTGATGGCTTGAGAGTAAGTGAGAGATTGACGTGTGGAGGGCATGATAAGGAAGTTTTTTTCGGTGGTTGGGATAGCAGAGGAGTGGAGGAGAGAAAGGATGAATTGGGTTATGGAGAGAGGTTGTTGCGGTGGTGGTGGAGTAGCAGTTGGTCTAAGACTTCGGAAGGTTTTACTTTCCAAGCAGTAACCACCTTTTGTAATATTGATGGTGGTTATGGTGGTTTCTTGTGCCGGCCCTGACTTTGTGGCCATAATTGGATGAAGACGGTGGCAACGAGAGGGAAGGAAGGGCACGATGAAAGGTGGGAGTGAATACTGTTATGGAGATGATCAACCACGGGGGAGCATTATTGTGGATGATTAACATATTTTAACAATTTAAATTTTATAGAAAAAAATAATACTATAGATTATCAGATTGAAAAACCTACACAACTTTGACATTAAAAAACAGAGCTATCAAGGATTGCGATACCTAGTCCATGATTGTTCTTAATATATATATATATATATATATATATATATATATATATGCTGGCAACAATATGGTGTCCCTAATGGTTCTTAGAACATCATGACGTGCCTATTTAATATAACACGAAGCAGGTGAAGTGTAGTAACCCGCAAGTATTTGTCCGAGAGCATCTCCAATGCAGATGATAAATAGAAAGCTAATAATAATAATAATAAAATATTATTTTAGTTTTTCAATATTTATTTTATATAGAAGTGCTAATCAAAAAGTTAATTTACTATTTTTTATTAAAATATTATTTCTACCTATCTTGTAAATATGTTAAATTATTGTTCATTATTTATTAGTTTTTCTTCTTTCATGTTTTTAAATTAATATTTTTTTTATTTTTTTGAGATTATTCTAATTTTATAACTCATGTCCTAAGTTTGACAAATTTATTTATATTGATTTGAGTTATTTTTTTATTTTTATTTTATTTTTTAATATTAAGCTGATTGAAAATTTTTTCATGCTGTTTCAAAATTTGTCATGTTAATCAAATTATAATAAATTGTTAAAATAATCGTGTATCAAATATATTAAAAATAAAATTACTTTTTATTATTAGAATGTATATAAAAAAAATATTTATATTATTTAAAAAATCATATTATCAATTTAACTCTTTAAATAGCATTATTTATTGAAAATGCTCCATAGACTTTTTTTTCTTTAACACATGCTTATTACTAAAACTAACGGTAAAGGGTATGCAAAAATTATTGTTTATCTTTACTCATTGCACTGTGGATTATAATAGTAAATTATAATATATTATTTTTTAAATTTTTTTAAATAATTTTTGTTAATTTTTTTAATATTGAAGTAATTAAAAATTAATTTTTATAATTTATTTATTTTTATTTTTTCTTTTAACAAGGTTAAAATGGATCATCTATTTGTTAAAGTAACTTAAGTTGTTTCGGTTTATAAGTTTGCTGGGATTTTTTTTCTTTTTAATTGAACTTGACTTTATTATCATTAATTTCATATAGTTAAAAAAAATATTTTTCAAAAAAAAAATTCATTATGCATAAAGTTAAAACATGTGAGGAAAGTACTATAACTTTCCTTGCATGTTACTGTGGATTGCTATAATATTTTTTATTTTTTTTTAAATTATCTTTGTTAATTTTGTTTTTTTAATATTAAGATGGTTAAAAAATTAGCCTTATATTTTTTTCCTTTAAAATATTATGGATTGTTATAGTATTTTTCCATTTGATTTTTTTATTTTATTATACTTGAAGCTAAAACATGTAAGAAAAATACTGTAGTTTTTCTCATAAGTTAATGTAGATTGCTACAATTCTTTTTTTTTCCAACAGTACTTTCTCCTTGTTTTCTTTTTTTTTTTTATCTTTGTTAATTTTATTTTTTTAATATTAAGTTAGTTAAAATTTTAGCTTTGTAATTTTTTGTTTTAAAGTATCATTGATTGCTATGATGTTTTTTCATATAATTTTTTTAATTTTTTTAAAATTATATTTATTGATTTTATTTTTTTAATATTGAGTTGATTTAAAATTTAGTTTTGTAATTTTTTTTAAAAACATTGTGAATTGCTACAGTATTTCTTCACATGATTTTTTTTGTTTTTTATGATTTTTTTCTAAAATTATCTTTGTCAATTTTATTTTTTAATATTAAGTTGATTAAGAATTATAGTTATAATATGTGAGGAAAACATTGTAGTTTTTCTCACAAATTACTATAAATTGCTACAATATTTTTTTCCACATGATTTTTTATGTTTTTTTCTAAAATTATCTTTGTTAATTTTATTTTTTAAATATTAAGCTAGTTAAGAATTACAATTACAAGTAAATATAAGTAAGGCTAAATCATGTGGAGAAAAAATATCGTAACTTTCCTTATAAAATACTATAGATTGATACAATTTTTCTTTACATGATTTTTTTCTATTTTATTTCTTTTGTAATATTTTATTTTTAAAATTATATTTATTAATTTATTTTTAATATTGAACTAGTTAGAATTTAGCTTTATAATAAAGCTTAATCATGTGAGAAAAGTACCATAGCTTTCCTCACAAAATACTGTGGATTGCTACAGTGTCTTTTCACGTGGTTTTTTTTTATGATTTTCTCAAAATTATCTTTGTTAATTTTATTTTTTTTAATATTGAGCTAATTAAAAATTACAATTATAAATAAGACTAAATCATACGGGAAAACACCGTAGCTTTAATGTGAATTTCTATTGTGTTTCTAGCATGATTTTTTCTCCTTTTTTGTGTTATATTTTTTTTCTAAAATTGCCTCTATCAATTTTTTTTTTTAATATTGAGCTGATTGAAAATTTAACTCTGTAATTTTTTCTTTAAAACACTATGAATTGCTACAGTGTTTTTTCATATGATTTTTTTAATGATTTTTTCTAAGTTTATTTTTTATTTTATTTTTTTTGAATATTGAGTTGGTTAAGAATTATAATTACAATAAAGTTAAATCATATGGAGAAAAAGTTATAGTTTCTCTCATAAAACAATGTGAATTGCTACAATATTTTTCTAAAAGGTTTTTTTTATGATTTTTTTAAAATTATCTTTATTTATTTTATTGAGAAAAGTATTGTAGTTTTCCTCACAAACATTGTCAATTACTATAATGTTTTTTTTTCATGAGTTTTTTCTTTGAAAATTATCTTTGTCGATTTTTTTAATATTAAATTGATAGAAAATTTAGTTTTTTTTCTTTTATTAATGGAAAAGTCAAACCATGTGAGGAAAACACTATATCTTTTTTCAAAAAACATTATGGATTGCTACATATAATTTTGTTTAGTCTTTAAGTGTATGATGGATTCAATATTTCATGACAAATAAATATGGATTACTATATTTAATTGAATTAATTTATTGATCTTGCAGAGTCTCAAGGAAAAGGAAAACTTAGCTTTGATATCATTCAGAATAAAGTTGTTCGGCCAACTAAAACATACTTTTGGTTGATTCATACTCGGCTAGTAGGGTTTTGCTCAAAGAATAAATTTCATTGTCCCTAGAGATGACAAATGCATTCATCCCCAGAGATGTCATTATCTTTTGTGAGTTCTATTGTTTTATTTATACATATTTTGTTATTAACCTCGATATTTAATATTTGTCACTCCTCATCTTTTACTTTGTCTTTTTAGAGATAATAATATGATGTTTGAATTAATTTATTGATCTTGGAGAGTCTTAAAAAAAAAAACCCAGCTCTGATATCATTCAAAATGAAGTTGTTTGTCCAACTAAAACACACTTTTTGTTGGTTCATAATTAAGCAATAGGGTTTTGCTCAAAGAATATATATCATTGTCCCTTGTGAGTTCTATTGTTTAATTTCTGCATATTTTATCATTAAACTCAATATTTAATGCCTGTTACTACTCGTCTTTTGCTCTTAGCTCTGATATAATTTAGAATAAAGTTGTTTGTCCAACTAAAATATACTTTTTGTTAATTCATATTCAGTTAGCAGAGTTCTGCTTAAAGAATAGATGTCATTGTTTCAAGAAATGACATATGCATTCATCCCTAGAGATGTCATTGTCCCTCGTGAGTTTTATTATTTAATTTATACATATTTTATCATTAACCTTGATATTCAATGTTTGTCACTCCTAGTCTTTAGCTTTGCTTTTTAAAGATAATAATATAATATTTGAATTAATTTATTGATCTTGTAGAGTCTCAAGAAAAAAAAAACTTTACTCTAATATCATTCAAAATAAAACTATTCGTCCAACTAAAATACATTTTTGGTTGGTTTATACTTGGCGAGCAGGGATTTGCTCAAAGAATAAATGTAATCATCCCCATAAATGACACATGCATTATCTATCTTTAGAGGTGTCATTGTTCCATGTGAGTTTTTAATGAAAAAATCAAATTTTTTTATCATGAAATATTGATTTCATTATATTTTTTATTTTTATTATTTATCAAACACTGATTCATAATCATAATACTATGAAATTTTTTTTTTTAATAAACCTATAACAGCTTGCGGTCATACCATCTGTTCTGAACTAAAATATATAGACATATTCCTAGAGAAATAGAGAAATAGAGTGCTTCAATTAAATATAGTAAATAATAATTGGTTAGTTGATTTCCCTCACCTAAAAAGGTTTGTTTAACTCACCTCTGTTATAATCTTCATTGTTGGTAGTGTGAATGCTATCTATTATGTGGTTTCAATCTTAGATCAGTTTTATTTGTTATCTAATCTTATATTTAATCCTTCAAAAAGCGAACCTTTTTGTTCTGGTGTAAGAATGGAAGATGCAGCACAAATTCAGAATATTTATGGGTTTAAATGGGAAAACTGCCCGTCAAGTACCTAGGGGTCCTCTAATATCAGGAAAGCTCACAATACATGATTATATGCCTTTATTGGATAAAATCTCTAGTAGAATTCAGCATTGGGCAACAAAACTCTTATTCTTTGCAGGAAGACAACAACTAGTATCATCAGTGATCTTTAGTCTTCAAAATTATTGGTGTACCATTTTTATTCTTCCATCTCAAGTAATAAAATCTACTGAGAGTAAATGCAATAGCTTTCTCTGGAAAGGAAATGATACATCTGCTGTAGGTGCAAAAGTTCTTGAGAATTAGGTACATTGCCAAAACAGGGAGGAGGCCTTGGAATTAAAAAGTTGAAAGAGTGGAGTTGTGCTTGTGCAATGAGAAATCTATGGTGTCTCCCTCTAAAATCTGGTTCATTATGGGCTGAGTGTTGGGAATATTTAATTAAGAATAGGAGTTTATGGAGCTTAAATGTCCCAAGTGACTGCACCTGGAACTGGAGGAAGATGCTGAAACTTCGAAATATGATGTGGGACTCTGTTGATTACTCTATTGGCAATTGGAAGCTCAACTATCTATGGTGGAATAAATGTCATCCCGTTTCGGATTCATCGCCATACGATGACAACAAATCAACATGAAAATTAAGGGAATGATTTGAAAATTATGGAAAGTAAAGGGGTAATAAAACCAAAATATTCAGACAAAACAAGAACCAGGGGTTTAGGGTTTTGTATCCTCTGTATCTCCCTCTCTCCCTTTCTCTGTTTTTATTGACAAGTTAAACTGAACATTACAAAACAATGCCGCGAACTACGACACTACAGTGCCCAGGTTGCCCTCCACTTCGAGCTCTAACTTTTGATTCTCTAGGTCTTATCAAAGGTAAATACGTTATCAATTCTCTTTAACAACCTAATGAAGCAAATCGCTGTTTGCATTTCTTATTGTTTTGATATTTGGTTTTGATTGTAGTGATTGAGTCTCGTGGTGAAAGAGGAACACCTCAGGTTGTAGAGAGATGGGGTGATCCTGTTTCCTCCAAATGCGTGCTTGCTGCTTCCTTTGATGACCGTAAAAAAGACCCTGTATGCGTTGCTCTTCCTTTCTTTCTTTCTCTCTTACTTTTTTGGGCTGAAACTTGTAAATCTATTCCATTTTATATGTTTTGATTTCTGGGTTTTTCTTTTCTTTTTCTTTTTTCTCGGAGTTAATGTGTCATAGACTCATAGCCGTGCTTGTAATACATATGTGGTGGACATACTGATGTTGCATGCATTTATTAAACGTGGTATAAAAACTGTCTTACTAGGGTGTAATTTTGTTTCTTGCAGTTATTGGCTGTTGCAAGAAAAAATAGAGTGGTGAGTTCATTGTATTACATTCTGAATGTTGACGATGGAGTGCAGTTTAGTTTTTGGTTCTTGATGGTAGTTCTGGTGTCACTTGGGCGTTGCTTAGTTATGCTACACTTAATGTAATACAGGTTGAAGTAGTCAACCCGCTTAATGGGGAAATTCATGTCATGTTGTCTAATGTTGGTGAGGATGGTGTTGAACCTGAAGATGATGCTATTTCTGGTTTGCATTTATTCAGGAGAGAGAGGTCATCTGGGTAAGCTCTACACTTTCTTTTTCAGAGTAATAATTTGAAGTTTATGGTTATTTCTACTTATGACCACCAGCGGTTACCGAGCTTCATTGTGTTGGTTATGTGTAGTTCATGTACTTTGCTTACATGTACATCAAAAGGAAATGCAAGCATGAGGTCTACTGGGATTGATAAATCGACTGATGATAGTGCCAGTATTAGTGTAACAAAGACATGGAAAGTTTGTGGTTCTGGTAATGTCTTATGTTCTAAAGTGGATCGAAGTGAAAACTATGCGGTGTTTGGAGGGTGAGTACACCCATCTGTGTGACCATACCATATAGGATTTAGACTTGGAAACTTATGTTCACTAGTGGCATGATGGCTTTTTTGTTTTCCAAAGCAGGAAAGGTGTTGAAGTTAATCTATGGGACCTTGAGAATTCTACTAAAATTTGGACTGCCAAACCTGTGAGCCATATTACTAGTTAACTATTCTAAATCAAGATGAAAAAGTATTTTTCTATTTACAAGTAATTTTGTACTTGGCCTAGGTCAATTTCATTATTTTTGCTTTCTGCAGCCTCCTAAAAATAGCCTTGGGATATTTACCCCTACTTGGTTTACATGCACGACATTCCTGAGTAATCATGATCACCATAAATTTGTGGCTGGCACCAATAGTCATCAGGTAATCCTTCCATAGAAAATACTCTCATGGGAAAATTTATTGCAGCATGGAAGAGTTTGTAGTTAAGTATTTTATCTAGATATCCACAATGCACACCTAGTAGCTGCTCCAGGAAAATGCTTGCTTCTAAAATAGTCAATACCGATCCTCTCTTTTGTTTGCAACGTTGCATGCTTATGTGGAACCACTGTTGGTTGTTGGCTGTGATTACTGCAAAAACTGGTCATATAGTTAGAAATGGAGTGGTTTAGAGATAACTTTCCATGAATTGATAGGTTCTGTTTTTCCAGAATCATATGATGTGGAATTGCAGTCGCACATAATCACAGACATTTGCTAACAGCTGAAGAGGTTTCTAGATGGCCTTAAATTTATATAACTTGATAATTTCTGTTTACCTAACAGGTCCATTTGTATGATATTTCTGCTCAGCGCAGACCTGTTCTATCATTTGATTTCAGAGAGACTGCTATTAAGGCTGCTACTGAAGATCAAGATGGCCATACTATATATATAGGAAATGGATCTGGTGACCTAGCTTCATTCGACATGCGAACCGGTACATGCATCTATTTTGACTAGACTATGCAATAAATACTTCACACTTTAATTCCTGTTTAATTTTGCTTTGCATTCTGCATGTGATTGGAATATAAAAATATCACTTGAGTAGGTATTAACTCTTTTAAGATAATTCTATAGTTTCTTGTGAATGGACCAAATTTCTGTTCAGATGAAATATGTATTTTGTTTACTGGTGGCAATGATTTTTTGGTGTAGTCCAGTTTTTGAATTTGTAAATCAAGGATCTAAATAGGAGGTTGGCACTTCAATAAGGGCTGCGATTCAAATAATTTGATCTGACTTAGCAATAAAGTGAGTAAGGCCTTTGCAATGGACTGTGTTTGCCTGACCTTAAGCGTTGCAATGTGTCTGTGTTGGAGTCAGTGGCCTGAAGTAGGCTTAGAGAGATAAATTTACAATTATCTTAGTGTGATAAATTTACAATTATTTTTTTGCGTTGTCCCATCCTTTTTACTTCTATGAAACACATATGGATCAAATGGTCAGAGGATAAGGATATAAGTTAAGATTTAGAATCTGACTTGCCCGTCCCAGCATTGTGGAAATTATTTTTGAACTGAGCAGTGTGGAAATTATGGTATTTAATGGAGTTATTTTTTAGTGATATGTTAGCTGGGAATGTTTTCTTTATTGAACTCGTACATAACTTGGCATTGCCTCATGAAATGTGGAAATCTGACTCTAGACACTATGTAGTTCATACAAACTGGCATTTTTTAAATCAAGTTTCTGCTGCATATAGCAAGAGAATTTTCTGTTAGGTTAATATTTAAGCTTCTTATGTGTTGGTTCCATCTGTTTGTTTGGAGGGTTTTACAGCTGTCTTTACCATGTTTGCTAGCATAAAAATCACACATAAGGAGGATAGATAATCATGCTTAGATCTATAGTTGATGATTTTGTACAGATATTTTATTTACTTTCAAAAATGAGGAACCTCTGAATGAACACCATAATATGGTTCTTTTATATAATTATTCTTAATATAATCTGAAAGTATCAGTGGAATTCCATCTTAGACAAGTTTGCTCAGCACCTTCAAATGGCTCCCCAATGTATCATAATCAAATCAAGTAGTCTTGAACCATTTCATGAGTTGTATATCGCATTATTTTTGGCTAATGACTAATTAGGAACCGGGCTAACCCAGGAGTATGCAGGTCCTCCGTCCTGTATACAGCAGTCAAATGATCAGGCCGTCTCAATTTATTATTTTAGTATGTTCACTTGTCTTCTTATGGCTGAAATCCTCTAATCAGATCATCTTAGTCTATGTTTTTATACATCTGTATACAATGTTAACTATTTAGTTGTGAATTGGGCTAAATTGTGTTGCTTGGCAATCCAGTATCAGTGCCCACCTGCTGCTCCTGTCCTTGATTATTTTATCTTCTGAATGTTCTCTTCTTCCCTATAATTCTTTTAACATTGGATCCATCTTTTCCTTCCAGGAAAGCTGTTAGGATGTTTTATAGGGAAGTGTTCTGGAAGTATTAGATCCATTGCCAGGCACCCAGAGCTCCCTGTGATAGCATCATGCGGTGAGTATATAGAACAATTTTGCATTATCTTTGTCAGACATATATTTGACTTGGTTTTCTGTGCCATTAAATTAGCAGCTTCCTAGTTCTGGGGCCAAAATGTTTTCTTTACTTATTGCTTTTTTTATCTTAGGTTTGGATAGTTATTTGCGGCTGTGGGATACAAAGACTCGTCAACTTCTTTCAGCGGTATTTTCTTGGACTTCATTTCTGTGAAGATATCGAGTCTAATTTACTTTACACTTCTTTATTTATTTATTTCCTTTTTTCAACTTGGAACGACATTATATTAGACTTAATACTGGTTTTTTCATTTCCTTCTTATCTCAGTGTCATTCCTAATGGTGGAACTACAGAATTTGGAAATATTCCAATGACACTGAGGAGAAGAGTGTTGCTTACAGCTTAATTTGTTATAAGTACTTGATTTATTACTGATTAATATTGCTGTAGTTATGCAATATTATCTTTTTTCAATACCTCACTGGGAATCAGGGTACTTTTTTTCAACCTAATAACTTACAATACATGAATGCTCTAATTGGAGTTGACTTGTCAGTTTTTCATGTCTCTTTAACATTTTATCAACTGACATGATGTCATCACAACTACTGTTAGTTGATTGAATGTTCTATAAAGTGAGTTTCATTAGATGAAAGTTGAAACTCCCTTGTATGCTGAAATGATGCTTTGGGGTATTTGGTTCAAAAATCAATCCTGCCAGTGTAAGATTGCTTGTGGTGCTTTCATAAGCTTTGATGTCTGGGTGATGGAGGTTTATTTTTGAATGAGCATGTGGGAATCATGATAATATATTTTGTGGATATTCCAGTCCTTTAATCAAACTATAATTATGCGGTGCAGGTTTTCTTGAAGCAGCACCTTACAAATGTTGTTTTTGATTCAAACTTTGTTTACAAAGGTTGGTTTTCCCTTTCTTTGCACAGCTTCGGGTAGTATTTTTTTTATGCCGCCCCATAGTACTTGAATATCAAGACCCTCGGTAAACTAGAGTGTTTGGACAAAAACTTTTCTGGATGGCAACTGTGATAAGGGATAAATTATTGGCCCAAAATAACTATATGTGTTGATGGCATTCATTTTCTTCCAGCAGTTTTAGGTTTTCACGTATGGTGCTGGTCGAAATTCTTTATGAATCCAATAGATGAGTGCGATGCTTAAAAAAACGCAAGAGAGCCTATGTTGCTTGTTCAGTGGCTTCAATTTAATGATTTCTAATAATTGATGTTGCTCCGCAAAAGAATGAAGGTAATAATTGTCAAGGCTTTCCTGGGAATGCCATTAAGATGAGTTTCTTGATGCTCGAGAGCGTCTCTAGGAATATGATAAGCCTTTTCACGATGGTCATTTGGGACCCTTGGTGCTAAGAGATTACAGTTCTCCCCTGGAGACGATGGATGGATACTTGAAACGATTATGCTGTTTAAACTAGATTGATCCCAACATCAGGCTAGAGCTTTGTCTTTCTAATAGTGCTATGATATGTTTTTCATTATTGCTAAAAGCTAACATCAGGTTAGAGCTGTCTGCATCAATGATTTTTCTTGTGTAGATTTTCTATTGATCATCGCTGTCCCTATTGTGCTTGCAGAAGTTGCAGCAACAGCACAGGATGCCAATGAGATCCAAACTAACGAGGTCCAAACTGAAGATGAGGTGGGGACATTGCCTGTAAAAAGAAATAAGGCATCTAAGGAAAAAAGGGAGAAAAAGAAGAAATCTGAAGAAAGTAAAGAAACCATTGTGTTAGAATCCAAGAAAAAGAGCCGGAAGCACAAAAGAGAGATTTGTGATGACTCCTGAGATTAGCATAAAGAGCTGGGATTTTATGTTTAGGGAATGTCTGAGATTGCAGTTGTACTTTTTTTTATATATATTTGTTTTAGCTTCAAATTAATAAATAAAAAAATGAATCATTTTAATGTATTGATGTGAAAAATATAAATGTTTTTTTTAAATTAATATACTTTTAAATAAAATACACTTTAAAAAATAATTATGATTCACATTCTCAACATGACACTTGAGAAGGACTGGCAGCAGCATATAGCAGGCTGCATGGCATCTCACGAGTGAAATGGCAAAACAAAACCCTCGTAATCTTTGCTCGAGACTTTTATAGTATGAATTCTCACTCATTATTCTTTATGTAGAGGATTCATTATGATAAATTAATTTTTTGCGCTTTTATTTTCCCAAAGCATTGCAGCTTGTATCATCTTTCTCCAAAAATATAAAATACATTTTTATACAAGAATAATTAAAAATATATTTGTGATTACTTTTCAAAATATTTTTTATTTAAAAATATATTAAAATAATAATTTTTTATTTTAAAAAATTATTTTTCACATCTACATATCAAAATAATTTAAAAACATAAAAAAAATATTAATTAAAAAATAATAAAAGTTAATTAAAAAAAAAAACATAATAACTACTAGATGGTAATATCTTGAGCAAAGTGCTTCATCGGCAGGAATAGATCATGGCTGGTTCCGGGATATGAGTTGCACTATTTCCACAGTGAATAAACGATGAAACAAAAACAGCAAGGGGTAGAACCCGAGAGCTCCAAGAATATATTGCTCCACCGGAGATATATATCACCGGGTTAAAATCTTTCAAAATGTTCAATTGCTGGAACTACATAGATCCAGTGTGAGATAACCCTGCTAATTAACGGTTTAGCACTTGTAAATGATTTATGACCGTGATTTTATTATCACTCCCAACCAGTGCATCATAGACAACACGACAAATCTGCACCACGGCTTGTGGGATAAAAACCAATGAAGAGAAACAAGATGCTGCATTATTATACGTGTTGAGCTCAGATGAAAGTTGATCCAAAGGATTGTAAATAACAAACTCCATGATTTTTCTGCAGAAATCACAATAAAAACAACTGGAAACGGGGCAGTAAAAGCACTTAAATCAAGTTACTGAGATTTAGCTTCCTCCTTTTTCTCCGGTGACAAGTACCTAAGAAAAGGAAAAAAAGAAACTTGACTAAGCAGATCCACTAACCACTGGTAGTAGAATATTCAAAGTCCTACTGCATCATCTGATGTTAATTTAAGAAAATCTTTTATTTAAATAAAAATACTGTCAACTGTTTGAAGGGATAATCAATGTCTGATGGACTAGCAAATGTCTTGGCTAATTATTAGACTTGGACACAGATTTTGAATCCACTTCTTGAAAAAATGGTAAGGCCAGAAGAAAGGGGAAAAAATTACTTTCCTAAATCTTCCAACAACTTTCCGCCAGACCATAATGATGGAATAGTTTTCTTTTTTTCTAACATTATTCCAAGCAACCAGAACAGAGGAATAAATATTGCAATTAAGAACAGATTAATTCAACACAAATCACAAGTGAAGTTACTCACCCCTGACCCCTTGCCCACCGAGAGAGTTGATAGAGCTGCACAGTCTCGTTTGAAGCATGGCATGCTAGAAGTAGATAGTTCCGAGGCTGTACCATCCATGCAAACCTCATGAACAATGCTGAATACACACACATAGCTGGAGCAACAATACAAAGATCAGAACCTCAGCCATCAGCACTAGAAATCAAACAAAATCAACATCGGAATTGTTTTACCTCCTGTCATATTTCCAGAAATCATTTCGGGGGGTTTTTTCATATCCACTAACCCCTGTTGAATAGATTAGAAACGATCACAATAAGTCACAGAGCATGAAATTAAAATCATGCCGCAACACAGCATATAAAAAAGAAACATACATATAATCCAAACTGAAAATAAATTAGTAGAACATACAGCAACAACGAAACCCCAGTTGGCAACAGGTCCCCAAAAGTGAGATGTCTTGGGACCAACAGGGCTGTTCAAAAATGCTCTGAAGGTAGCTGCCATTGCCAACAACTGAATCCTCTTGAATGCCTCTGCAAAAATCCAACATAAAACGAATCCAGAGTCGGAGATAATTACACATGTTGTCAAGGAAAAATCAATCGGATAAAAAACCCAAATTCTACTCCCCTAAATAAAGTTAAAAATATCACCAAAATTACATAAAAATATAAGAGATTAAAAAAAAAACATGTAAATGAGATTTTTCTTAGGGCTAATTCATGAATTCCACTTTAATGCCTTAAATCAGACTGTCTTTTAATCTCAATATCAAAATGATAATTTGGCATAAATCAGACAACAACCCATAATTAAGAAACATCATAAAACGACATAACTAACAAACATCATCATATGCCGACAATTTGGAGATTAATCATTAATTAATTAATCTAATAAATGAATTTTAAATTATAAGAGGGTGCATTAAAAAGCGTACCAGAGAGACGATCGCCGAAGATGATCGGAGAAAAAATCCGAGAGGGAGGGGTTAGGGGTTGGGCGTTGAAGAGGAAAGAGGAGAATAATTGGGAGTCAAGTGAGGGATAGGAGGATTTGTCGCTCGTCAAATTGCGTCTCTGTCACCTGATATGATTTGCAGCTGACGTGTCATTTCGAGTTGGGAAAAGATTGGTTGACAACATGTTGTAAATAAATAGTTCAGACAAGATGACATGGCATGCTTATAAAATTGAAGAATTCATGGCGAGGGTGTAATCGAGTTTTCATGATAGTAATTATTTTTTAAAATATTTTTATTAAAATAATATTATTTTATATTTTAAAAATTATTTTTTATATTAAATATTAAAATAATTTAAAAATAAATTTAAAGTAAAGAATAAAATAAAAAATTTATTTTTTAAAAACATTTTTGAAATATAAAAATAAATATGATAGATTGTTTTAATACTTAGGTTGAATTAATTTTAAAAAAAATTAAATTAATATTTTTTTAGTATGTTTTATTTTTTTAATGTGTTGATGTTAATAAAAAATATTATTTTAATATATTTTTATGTGAAAAATATTTTAGAAGGTGATAGTTATCAAAACTAATTAAAAGAAACATTTTGAAAATAATTTTTAAATTGTAACTAAAAAATGAATTAATTAAAAAATAAATTAAAGAGTTATTATGAATTTTTTTTGGTAGAAAAAACATGCAATTCAAGGAACACCTAGGAAGACTATTTTAGGTCATTGTAAGTTATCATACATACCATCTGAAGATGGCAAGATAGCTTAAAGGCATGCTCTAGCTATTTTTTATATATATATATTAATTAAACTACTAAATTGTATCTAAATACACCTGTTAATAATAATAAATAAATAAATAAATAACTGACGTAAAAGCCAAAAAAGCCCAAGCCCTATTTAAAAAATTTTAAATCCAAAGGCAACATGGTAATTTTATTGTGCGTGGAATTCAAAAAAATCCTTTACAAGGCAGATGAATGGAGAGCGATGTCTGGACCTGCAATCCTCGCTCTCATCGCAAACCTATTCCCAAGCTCCTGTATGGTCGCTGCAAATCTCAGTGCATGGGATGCAACCTGCAATTCACAGGACATTTCCAGCAAAAGAAAAGTTTGGCAGTTTTCGTGGTATTTATAATTTGGAAATTCTCTGTTACCTTGCATCGCAGCTTCTGCAGATCGAGTGGAAGATTCTTGGAAAGTTTGGAGTCTAATTCTTCTAGGATATGCAGACTTTCTTCATTCAGATACATAAACCATTAAGAAAGTTTGAAAACAACCTCAAAGGCATCCAGGGAGATGGTTCCTCTACCATCTTACAGTTTCAGCTGTGGTAGATACAGATTCATGTTAAACTTGAAAATGCACAAATTCTCGGCATCTATTCGAGCATGAACTTCTGATTCAGCCTTTTAAGCTCACAGCTGTTTCTAATGGGACCAGAATGCACAAAAAGTTAACATCCATTCTAACAGAAACTTCTGGTTCAGCTTCTTAAAAATATAGCTGTTTATAACTGGAAACTCAGCTATCATGATTAGATGCAATGATAAAAGGCTGAGCATTTGTTAAGAAAAGAAAAGCGAACCAGGAGTTATACCCTGCCCTTACCGCTCTGTAAAACCTGGCGCGGCTCCAATTTGGCGAGACATCATAAGGAATATTTTCAAGTGGCAGCATGAGAATCAAGATGAAGAAGATAGAAAAGAAGCAAGTGAGGTTCCCTAGCGGTGGAAGGGGCTTGTCCCCTTCCTCTGCATCAGGGATTCGAACCTCACCATGCACGTCTGTCACCCTCGTGGTGCCTTACGTGTAAGGCTAATTTTTAATTAGCCTTACACGTCAAAAAAAAAATATATATATATATATATATAGAAAAAAAAGGTTAAAAAAATAATCCATCACTAAACTGAAAGAAATCACCATGCACGTGCCATTTAGGACATCATGATTAATTAAATGATTCAACGACCATTGGAGTTTGCCCAAAGACAATAGAGTGGAACGCACGTGCAAACATCTTTTTGTATATATTTTATTTTAAAAAAGACAAAAATTCCCCCAAAGTTAAATGATAATAACAAAAAAAATATTTTAAATTACTTATAAGATCATGAAGTCAAAGTTGTTATTTTTTTATAATAAGAGTAATTGAGTTATTACATTGTTTATATTTTCTTAACTTTTAAGAGCAATACAACAATTTTATTATTAAAAAAATAGAAAATACAGTGCTACATTGGAATAAATAAATAGGTTATATAACATGGATAATTCTATTCTTCATTCGACTTATTTTACACACTGAATAGATTGTTAAATATATTTCAGATAGGGTATCTTTTCATCATTACTTTTGATGAAGGGTAATGGAAAAATTGGTGCTGTAATTACAAAATATAGGTTATGTATTTTACTATAGCAATCCATATTCATCATAACTTTATTTTTATTTTTATTTTCAATTGCAGTCTTCTATGCCCAAATTAAAGATAAATTTCTTTAAAATAATTAAAAAAAAAGAAAAAAAAATATTAAAAGAGAACTAAAGTGTAAAACAAAAGGAAATATCATGATCATTCTTAAATTCACTAAAGAATATTATGTTTAGCTCACCTACTTTACCTTCTCTTACTCTACATTGCTTTTAATTTTTGAAATTTTAATTTTAATTTAAAATTATATTTTTTAACATTTTAGTTTTTAAATTTAATAAATGAATGAGAAAATCATTTGAGAATGATAAATAAATAAAAAAAGCTGGTAAATGACAACTACTTAACTATGAAACTTGTTTTTTCTAATGTTAATAGGTTTGTTTGGGAACAATGAGTGGTAACTTTTTAATTAACAAATTTGTTATTTTTGATATTAACAGGTTTTATTTGACAATGAATATTTTACTGAATTATTTTTAAATTTTTATATTATCTAAAAAAATAGATTAAGGTTAAGAGATGAAATTTTTTTTTCAATTTAATTTTGTATTTTTTGTATTTTTTAGGTTATTAAATTGGTTTTTTAGATTGTAAAAGTGTTTATTAAATGTTTTCAGTAAACATAAATTAAAAAAAAAAGATTTAGAGGCCAAGAAAACTACTCCTAAGTAACAGGCCACCTATATAATGGCTGGTTTTTGGGCGGGCATACAAGGCGTTATATGCTTCTCTTATTTTAAGAAAAAAAAGGTCAGGTCAGGGCAAGCGTTATAGCTTAGACTAGCGGATGCATGCACCTGAGCTTTTTTTTGAAAGGCCCTAACACATTAGGCCACCAAAGCCTACATTTGTGTTTTTTTTTTTTTNATTTTTAAATTTTATTTTTAAATATTTAATTGATTATAAATTAAATTTTATAATTTATTTTAATTTATCTTTAAAAAAATTATAATTATATTAAAAACAATTCTAGCATTAAGTTCATGCTCGATTTTACAAATGTTTATTTATGTTATCATAAAATTAAGTAAAAAATAGTTTTTTTTTAAAAAATAGAGTTATTAAACTCATTAGAGTCTATGACTCAAGTTACGAGTTAAGTCATGAAATTCAAATTCATTCCACATGTTGAGGTTTTTTTATATAAAACATTATTATTAAAAAAATAAATTAAAAATTAAATCATGTTTTTATCAACTATATAGATAGTTTTTTTACTTATCAAGTTAATTGGGTCGTGTCATGGAAACTCTCATGATGTTTAATTTAAAACCCAATTTAGGCAAAAATCAAGTTTGAAGTTTAATTACAATGCCAAAAAATTCCTAGAAAGTTTTTAATATAATTATATAGTTCAATTTAAAATGTTTACGTGATTATTTTTTTAATGGTGATTTCATTGTTCATTCTACCACATTTCACTATGAATTTCAATATGATTTTTTAAAATATTTTTAATTGGATCTTCAAACTATTTTTTTTTACATAATTAAATCATTTTAAGTTTAAATTAGAGCCCAGTTATTTTTTTTTAATTTTTTTAGAGGAATGAAGGGTTGCATTAAAAGATAGATAACTGAAGTGAAAAATACTAGTAAAATAAAATAGATGGCGACTTTACAATTATTTGTAAAGTTTATTTTAAACTCTCATCTTTCTAAGTTACTAGGTTAATTGATCCTTATAACTTTAAAAATTATGTTTATGTATTAAATTTTATTTTTATCTTTCTTTTTTAGATAATAAGACTAAGTCACTGGATTTTAGTTGAGAAAGAAAAGATTCTCATTGAGGAAAATTTTGAAGGCAAAAACAATTGATTTTATTTTAAATATTTCTATATAGCAAGGAGAGTTGAGATTATTTTTTTTTACCTTGAAAATACCTAAAAAATATATCTAACCTTTAGAAAATTTTGGTTTTAAAGAGGTTTTTTTTGTGCTTAGAGGGCATGGGTTGACTTAACATAATTCTCAGGGTGTTTGCTAGGAGCTTTGGATCAAAAGGAGTTGAAAATATATTTTTGAGTAAAAAACAATGAACTTTATTTCTAGTTACTAACCAATGAATTACGAATAATGCATTGTATGTTTTTCTGTCAAAGTATTGAGGTAGATGGTATATCATTCACTCCATAAACTAAAGGCCCCGTGTAGTCTTTTTACGAGTGGATCAAGTGCTAGGCCTGACATACCAGCTCCAATAGCATCTTTTCTCATTTATTTATTTTTTGATTTTTTATTAATATCTTTTTTTATATATGTAATTTTTAAAATAATTTCTAAATTTATATTTTAACTAATAATAATTATTTTTTAATTATATCAGCCATGTTTATTTTTTTAAAAGGTTAGTGTAATTCATCTATAGTGTTTTTTAATATATTTTTTATTAGATTAAATATGTAATTTTTATATATATATAGCTTTGCATAGTATTTTTTTATTTTATTCAATAAATTTTATATATTTTAATTTCTATTACAAGTTAATTTTAATAAATAAATTCATTAAATAGTAAACACAACCAAACAAATTACTCATATTACAATATTAAATATTTTGATTTATATTGGACACTTAAATTTTTTGAATTACATTTTTATTTGTCATTCATGATTTTTTTTATAAAATTTATTTACAAAATTGTTCATAATCTATTTTATTGGACTTGTGCATAAAATAGATTTCTTAATTTTTTTTATTTATATTTTTTTCATGTAAAAAATGTGTTAAAAAATTCTAAATATTCAAATTTTTATCATGTATTGGTATTTTTAATTTGATTATTATTTTTAAGATTTTTTTAAAAAAATTTCTTAATTTTTTTATAAATTTTTTATCATTTATACTTTTTTTTAATCCAAATTGTAGTATATTGTTTTTATAAAACCAACTTATTTAATTGATGAAGACTGTAAATTAAAGTTATTAAAATTTTTATTTAAAAAATATATTTATGATACTTAAATATTTTAATAAAAAAATAATATTGACCTTAAGATAAGTACCGGCACCAGCCTAGTAGATAGCAAAAACTGGAGTTAATTTGTTATTTACCTCTTGTCACAAAATATTGTTAATGTATTTTTTTTAATAAATTTATTTTTTAATATTAGATTTAATAAAAATTAAATTTTATAATTTATTTTAATTTATATTGTATAAATTTATTAAAATTTTATGACTTGAATAGTAAATTTAACAAGATAATAAGACTTATTTAGTTTTACATTTTAAAAATATTTTTTTAAAAATTAAATTTTATTTATTTTAAATTAAAATTTTTAAATATTTTTAAATTATTTTAATATGTTAATATTAAAAATAATTTTTTAAAAACTAAAAAATTATTATTAACATATATTTTAATAAAAAATATTTAAAAAACAATCACACCAAACAAAAACTCCTGCTCAATAACAATTATCTGTAATTATTTTGCTGAGAAATGATGACTTTCTTTATCTTAGTGTGAAAGCGAATAATATTTGATCAAAGACAAAAATTCTAAACATTTTTTAAAGGCAGTATGGAGTGGGCATATTATTCTCATCTCCTTCCTTCCTTCCTTCCTTCCTTCCCCCAAGTATATTATTCTCATCTCCGAAGTGTCTTTTCACAAACCTTTGTTCATTCACCCATGTCTCACATGACGTTTGGGTCGTTACAGTTTTGATTCCACAAGCCATACCACAACCACACACACACACACACAGCGCTCAGCACAAACATTAAGAAAAAACAATCTGAAATGCGAAAAATGCAAGAGAACTCCGTTGCTTCTGAACTCATCAACTTCTTAAACGCTTCTCCAACCGCTTTTCACGCCGTCGGTAACTAACTAACACTATCAGTTTTCTTTTTCATATATATATATATATGATTGATTGATGGATGGATGGATATTGATAGAGGAGGCAAAGAAGAGACTGAGAAATGCGGGATACGAGCAAGTTTCAGAGAGACAAGATTGGGATTTGGAAGCTGGAAAGCGTTATTTCTTCACCAGGAATCACTCTACTATCGTTGCTTTCGCTATTGGTAACAAGTATGCCTTCTTCAACGATTTTTAATCATAGTAAATTTAATCATTTTGCGGCAGCAGCAACTTCATTTGGTTGTTTAGAAATTAAATATTGCTGATATTTTGTGAATTATGCTTGTTAGATTTGAAGCTGGGAATGGATTTTATATAGTTGGTGCCCATACAGATAGTCCTTGTCTCAAGTTGAAGCCAGTTTCCAAGGTGATATTCTTTCTTTCTTTTCTTTCTTTTTTTTTTTCGTTAAGTGTTGAGAAAAGAAATATTGGGTTTTGTGTAAAACTTTTGTGTGATTCTTCGGTTTAAGTTTTTTGGGAATGGATGGACTGGTCAGGTTACGAAAGGTGGGTATTTGAAGGTTGGGGTCCAAACATATGGAAGTGGTTTGTGGCATACATGGTTCGATCGTGACTTGACAGTAGCTGGAAGGGTGATTGTAAAAGAGGAAAAGGATGGTTCAGTTTCCTACTCCCATCGGCTGGTTAGAATTGAGGAGCCCATTTTGCGTGTCCCTACCATCGCAATTCACTTAGACAGGTTTTTTTTTGCATGATTCTCATAGTTTTTGGATTTGGTAGTCTCTTTTTATTGTGCTTGGTGTTATGACATTTAATTTTTGCTATGTGCTGAACAGGAATGTTAACAGTGATGGATTCAAGGTGAACACAGAGACTCAACTTCTTCCTGTCTTGGCAACATCAATTAAGGTAATCTTTGAATCTCACACGCTTGATATCATTTGGTTATTTGCACACTTGTATATATGGGTTTATTCTAGTTGTTGTGATTGCCTTTTATATTATGTTTCTCGCTGTTAACAAAAATAAGGATGAAACAAATTTCTTAGTTCTAATGATTTTATAAAATAGGTATTGACCATGATCTTGCAGAATCCTTTGGACTTACCAAATCTTAGAAAAGATGGGCTGCAACTTATCATAAAGAATCTTAGCTCCAACCATAAAAAAAATTTGTGTCCTACACTAAATAGGATGTTTTTGCTTAAGTTAGTGGCTAGAAATAAATTATTTTCAACCATTTTTTTCTTCGTGTCTTTGAAGAACTATCGATTTCTGAGGCACTCTAGAATGTGTCTTGTGTCTTCTTAATAAGAACCAGATCTATATTATACAGATTTAACCGGGACTTGAAGGCACGTGCTTTAAAGATTAGACAGTAAGAGAGACTTCATTTACTTTTTGTGCACAAAGATTACTGCTTGACAACTATTTCTGCCTTACAAACAAAAGTTATCTATGTGCTCAGTTTTCAGATTCCAAGCATTAATGCTAGAGAACTACTAAGCGTGCAATATCTGATAACTTTATTGTGAGAAAGTAGATATTTCTCTAGAATACTAGTGTATGGGATGAAGTCTCGATATCATTCCAATGTATTCCATTGTCTATTAACAAACTTCTTTTCACAGACAGAGCTCAATAAAGCAGTTGGTGAAAGAGGTTCAGTTAAGAGTGAAGAAATTCAAGTTGATGGGAAGAAATCTGATATAGGAATGATTAACTCAAAGCATCACTCACTTGTACTTGAGGTTAGTAAGTTCTGATGCAAGAATATATTTTCTCCATCTTTTATTTTATTTTTGTGTTTTATATATATGTTGGCAATTTTAATTTGCATCGGTTGTTCTGTTATTTTCTTTCTTGTCTTCTAGATGATTGCTAACCAGATTGGGTGCAAAGTAGACGATATATGTGACTTTGAATTACAAGTATGTGATGCTCAACCAAGTGTAATAGCTGGAGCTGCAAAGGAATTTATTTTCTCTGGAAGGCTCGATAACCTCTGCAGCTCATTCTGCTCTCTGAAGGTATTGCGTGTTATGGATTTCTTAGATCTGAAATCTTGTTGGTTTGTATGATATCATGTCCTGTACACCAGTCCATTTTCACCGCATTGTCTTTCTGTTACCTGACCACAAGGTTTGCTGTTTGTTCTATTGAACACACAATGCCATCTCATGTCAGATATAAGATATCATGTTGGTTTATGTAATATCATGTCCCAAAGCCCCCGGTTTTCTATCTTCTGACTATAAATTTTTCTGATGCCATCTGTTCTACTGAACACACAACCTATGGTGTTCTCTCTTGTGTTGTGAGTGAATCAAATTCAAGGTTGTCATTTTGATGATCCTCATTTGTGCTGAGAAATGGGCATTGGTTTGAATTCATTGTTGAACAAAGCCAAGTGATTGTTTGGAGTTTCATTTTTCTTTTGAATTTTGGAAACTAGGTTTGTCTTATTTGAGTTTAAGCGACTTTTTATTCTGGAAGTTAATATTGGTTCACAGTGAAAATAAGGATTTTCACTTTAGATAGTGTGATTAAGTTTGAATGTGATGTTCGAAGTTCTTTGAGTTTAAGCTATGTTAGTATCTATATTGCTGGAACTAATTTTTTTCACAACCATTTTCTTTCCTATGGCGGGTGAGATAATGACGTAAAATTTTGCTTAAGATCAGAACTGGAAATTATGCGAACCATTTGGATCATTTACTAGTCGTGTTGACAACCTACTTTAGTTTCATCATCCAACAGCAAAATAACTGCTACTATCCCATGCACTTCATTTATGTTTATTTTCACTTTTGCATAGGAGAAAAACTGGTCTTGACACTCCAACAGAAACTTATTGTCATTTCTGCTATCTCAATTTAATTACAGGCACTGATAGATGCAACATCTGCTGAAAGTGACCTTAAGGATGAGAGTGGTGTTAGGATGGTGGCACTGTTTGACCATGAAGAGGTAGGATCTCACTCAGCACAAGGAGCCGGGTCTCCTGTAATGTTAGATGCTCTATCACGAATCACGAGCTCCTTCGATTCAGATTCCAAGGTGCGTTATTGTCTGATTATGACTTCTTCTTCGGGAATGAAATTAGTTATAGTTTCAATTTTTGTCAAGTTATGAACCTGAGTTTATCTTCTAAATGCTATAGGCTTATAAAAAACAGTTTTAGTTTCTATTTTGTTGGAAGTTGTTTTATTCATGCATCTTAATTAGGAGTTTAAGACACAAAGTTAAGAATGATCACCAGCATATTAGTGTTTATTTCGTGTTTCCCTTGTCTGATATATTTAGATAAGTTTGCAATATTAAAATGATAATTGTAAATTTCTCACCTCACATTGGTGAGTTACGAGGATGTTAGCCCATTCCCATAGGGAAGGGCTATTACATCAGCCGGGCTTATGGGTTTGACCCGCATGGGTATGTGGAGGAACAAAAACTGGGGATGCTTGGTCCGAGGGAGTGGGATAATGGTCTTGAAATTAAATCATAGTTCCATTCATGAACATAATTGTTTCTTTTCTTTTATTTCTTTTCAGCTGCTTCCAAAGGCTATCCAGATGAGTTGCCTTGTATCTGCTGACATGGCACATGCTCTCCATCCTAATTATATGGTACATTGCCTTATTGTTCATTTAGGTGGTTTATTCTTTCAGACTGTTCTAATATGGGATATGTCGTTTCTAGGACAAACATGAAGACAATCATCAGCCCAAGCTGCATGGCGGGCTTGTAATCAAACACAATGCGAATCAGCGCTACGCAACAAATGCAGTCACTTCCTTTTTATTTAGGGAGATAGCGACAAAGCATAACCTTCCCACCCAGGTCAGTTCTCTCCCGGCTTGAATATTATGATTGTTACAGTTATAACAGACAGAATTCCTGATAAAGTAACCTTATCATTTGATTGAGTTGAATTTTTTTAATATCTATAAGAACTGGACAAGCATGATACTGTCCAATTTGTTCTCCATCATTTCTTCTTTCAAAACAATATGATTTCAAGCATTGATGACGATTTGATACTCAATGTGACGGGAAAAAATTGGCACCAGATACATTCAACGCTGATTTTTTAGGACACAGAATTGTGTCCTGAATATTTGGGCACTCAGGGAATGAAATACATCTGTTACAAATCAAAATACAACATATTGTAGCTTTTACTTGCACTATCATTCTTCTCTTGGCATTTTGAGTCTTCCAATCTTCGTCGCCATTGGCACAGAAGATATAGCCAGTGAAATGGAGATTATATGTTGCAGCATGGGTAGTAGCAGTTCAGTATTTGGTAGGTGAATTGATTATCCTGAAAGCACTGCAAATGCAGGATTTTGTGGTCCGCAACGACATGGCCTGTGGTTCAACTATTGGTCCAATCCTAGCAAGCGGTGTTGGGATTCGTACTGTTGATGTTGGTGCTCCACAACTATCGATGCACAGTATAAGAGAAATGTGTGCTGTTGATGATGTCAAGCACTCCTATGAGCATTTCAAGGCATTTTTCCAGGAGTTCTC
This sequence comes from Populus ilicifolia, assembly GCA_015708895.1. Taxonomy (NCBI): domain Eukaryota; kingdom Viridiplantae; phylum Streptophyta; class Magnoliopsida; order Malpighiales; family Salicaceae; genus Populus; species Populus ilicifolia. Next base: position 276,937 of record SRLM01000515.1, on the reverse strand, counting down.
TGATCTGGATGCTAAGATTACAGTAGATATGTAGGTCACTGCACCTCATCTTCGCTGGACTTTACCATCTTTAAATTCATAAAATAACTGCTTACACAGGCCTTCGTGCCTAAATGCTGAAGTCTACTTCCATGTGTAGTAAATGATAAATAAATCGCTGGTTTGGATTGCGTTCCCCCCCNAAGAGACAGCCCCATGTTTGTGACTGGCAGGGGTGTCGTACTTTTAGACGATTGGACTACCTACTCGTGTTTTGTTGCAATAAAGTGTTTTTTTTTTAATTATTGTGATTGTGGTATAAAATAATTAATTTTGAAAAATTAATTTTGTTGTGATTAGTTTATGTGTATTTGGTTAAAATTGTAGTTTGATTTTATTTTGCTTAAAATCTTGGTATAATATGATTGGTTATAATTGTGGTTGAAATTTATATTGTATATAAAATGACAAAAAATATAAATTAATTTATTGTTTGTTTTAATAGAAAAAATAACATTTTGTATAAATAATAATTAATATAAAAAAATTGTTATTTTTATTAAAAAAAATAAATATTATTGCCCCATCAAACTTGTTGTAATGTCATCACAAATTTAATCCTTATGTGAAGCTCCCTTATCCCTATATATATGTGTGTGTCCTATATATATATATATATATTGTGTGTGTGTGTGTGATTGTAGAACCATATCAGTTAAAGTATAGCAAGAATAAAATAAGAATGACAATCAAACTCATTAAATACAACAATTTGAATTGATTTTCTTCTAGTGTAGTTACGTGGTGTCATTGATGTGATACAATTTGAATTTGTGTTTTATAAGGATACACATGTATGTTTTGCAAAATTTTTCATCTTTTCTTTCAAACTTCAAAATTATATTCTATTACACGTCATAATGATAAATGAACACAATTGCATATTTCTTTCTAACTTTATGGTTATCCTCGTTGATGAAGTTTTAGAAGATGATATCTTTTACATCCATATGGTTCCAAGTAACTGTACTCTTTTGGATATTCTAAATCAACAAGATAATATGTTCCTACATCAAGATAATGATAATTCAAAACTTATTTTCTATTGCAGAAAAAAAATTATTCAAATTGAATAGCACCTTTATTTTTTATTTCTCAATACTTTTTGGTGGCTCAGAAATTTTATATTTAGATTATCAATCATTTCAAGAAATATTCTTATATTATGTGTACTACCTTCCCACCTAGCCCAAACAGCTGTAAATTGCATGTCAAAACTACATGCTATCATTATATTTTGAGTGGAACATCTTTTTTATCAATAAATTATATTTGATTTTTTTTATAATATACAAGCACATATATGTGTTCTATTAATCACTCTTATACAATTCTACAAAAAAAAGTTTATGAATCAATTTAAATGTACTATAAATATTTGTTTGTAACCTTTTCAATTATTTAACAACTTAGATAAAGTGTTTTTCACCTTGAAATATGACATATATCTTGGATTCATCGTAATTTTTATTAATGTTATTGAAAATTTTAGATATGCTGGTTTAATAAAATCAACAACTAGTAAGCACACCAACCGGAGAACTTTATTAAAATATCTATTTACAGTTTCACCTGAATGTTGAAATCTCTCATGAACTTCATTGTTTGAAACTCCTGAAGTTAAAGTATAGAGAAACATACATACATTCTTAATAACACTCATCTTTCTATACTACTTTAGCCTGTACAATGTTTTCAAATCCATACACAAACTCTGCAACTATCTGCATCCATACGGGGAATGCTGGATTGAAAAAAATGTCATTCAACCATCTCATTCCTATGTTGTATAAAACCATACATGGTCCTTTGTAAATATAATTGCTATAATACAAAGTCAGTACTCTAGCTATGCATAATATTAATTTATTGCGATCACACTCTCTAAGCTAAAACAAATTATATTCCTCATTATCATCATGTTTATTTGCATTGTTGTCATCATCATCTATATTGTTCTCATTACCAACACCGCTACTACATTTAAAACTATTTCCAGTTTTTGTACCATCTGACACACACTGAACAACATTATTGATTACATTGTCATATTCATCATCAAATAGGTCATTAAACCAATTCACATCCATATCTACAACACAACATAATTTTCACTCATGAAATTATTATAAATACATGTATACGAAGAAATTTGTTTTGAATATTAAAATTTCATGTCAACCTAAACTTAAACCAAAACAATAATTATAAAGTATTCCCAAATTATCATAGATTTTTTAGTAACAATTAATGAATACAATATTGCGTGCATCACAAGCATACTTATCAATTATGAATTCAGTTAAGTTTGCGATAATGAGAGCAATTAATCGAGAAGGAGTGAGGATATATATATATATATATATATATATAAAGGTGAACACAAAACTCTGATTGTACATAAAACTGATTTATTATATAACCTCAAAATTGATAACTAACCTTTTTAAAATAATGCAATTCAAGTGGCAGTGCTTGTTATATGTTAGCAGCTTAAATGAATATGCTGAAATTGAAATTGTGCTTTAAATAAACAATAAAAGATATGAAGAAACAAATGTACAAATACCATCTTTTAATAACTTTACACCAACAATTCCAAACTTCCAAAGCTAATAGTTAACATGTTAATAACCATTCAAACTTACAAATTTCAATATCCAATTTCAAATTGCAAAAACAAACACAACCCAAATATTTACGGTCATTCTAACCACATTCAATACCTATAATTCCAACTTCTAACAAGAAGCATTTCAACATATTTTTCAACCCTCGAACAAGAACCATTATCCAATAAATACAAATAAAATGCAATACATCAACATAGTATATGTTATAAATTAGAAATGTGAAAAAATAACAACGACTAATCTTGTAAATTGAACTATATTATAACAACATAACAACAACAACTCATGAAGTGCAAATCAACATAAAGATTCATATTGTGCTCTTGTAATAACGAAAACACATAACACCAAAATATGTTCATAGATCATTAAAATATATTGACAAAATCAGTGTTATATACAATCCAACAACTCTTCACTTGAAATATGAAATTCATGTAATGCTGTAAAAAAACATATGACAACATAATCAACTTCAATTGATGAGAAATAGAATATAAATAAATGTAAGTACATTATAGTAGATTTACAAGTAAGTCAAGGTTTTGCATCTAACCTCCACTCGAATATGAATTTCAGCTATTGAAATTTTCTTTTCTTATCTCTAATTACTGTCCATATTTTCCTCTTACTTTTAACTATGAAAAACTCAGTTACAAAATAATAAAGCTCATTGTCGAAAACCACTTCCTCAATAGAGTGAAACTCTTTCATGACCTTTTCAATACTATATCTTTTTTTATCCCAACCACTTGATGTGCTTTCACTCCTACCAGATACACTTTTAATAATCGATCTAAATGTAAAAACAGTTGCGCTCCCATTCCTAAACCTTTTTTTTTCACTCTTTTATGTACATTGTTAAACATCTTTTCTCTTCCCATTACTACTAGAATTGCTAGTACTATTAGCAAAATTTACACCAATAGCCATATTATTGACATCCTTTATAAAATTTAATAAAGTATCCTCCTCTGAATCACCACTACCTTTCTTTAGATATGAATCCTTATTAGATGCGTTATTTTTTCTTTACCGAAATCATCATCATTAAAATTCAAACCTTGTGATGAAGCCCAAACATGCTGATCAGTAACCACAATGTTTGTAAACATGATATTATATTAACAACACAATGTGGAATTGGTATCAATATGCCTAAACTTTCTACCTCCTCGTATCTCCTATAATAAGGAATAGTGAAGATATAAATGCATTATAATTATTGTAACAAGAAATAATAAAATAGCTTATTGCATTTGTACATGTACTAGAAAATAATAAGTCTGGATTTTAGATTTTCACCACTCGTCAGTTGCTAAAATTATTTCAAGTTCAATACTCCAGCCTACTCCTATTTCAGAAATCAACTTTTTTCATATTCTCTAATCCTTTTTTATTCCATCTCATTTATTCATTAATTGTACTTTTGTTAATGCATGGTCAGTCCGCTTCTTAAAACAATTCATAACATATTTTCAATCAAATTTGTCCAAATGTGTGTTCGATTGCATACCTTTCTCAATTGTTTTGATACATATATCACAAAATATATTCAACATCTCTCTAGTCCAACAAGTCTTATCTTATAATTAAGAATCTTTCATGTTCTCGGTTAAAATATTTTTTCTAACATACAATTAATAGGCTAATTTCCTAGAGGCAATTTAACAGACATGGACTAAACTAAGTTTCTTCAAACAAAAATTAAAAGAAATCATACAATTAAAGAAAAGATAGTTACAGAATGAGCAAAACAAAGCATAAAGCACATAATCAAGTTAATTTATTCATAAGCTGTTGACAGATCTCACATAAAAAATCTAAAGCTTAAACCATTTAGTGTAGATAATGCATTAGAAAGATCTCACATATAAGTAGCAAACAATTTATAATATTACAAAAAAAAACATCAAAACCATAAACAATTTAACTTAGATAATGTTAATATCAACATATATAGTAGCAATGCATTAGACAAAAGTAACATATAATTCATTATATTACAAAAAACATCTAAATTTTAAATCATTTAACTTGGATAGTACTCATATACCTCTGTCACACAATGCATAAAGAAATATATAAGAAAATAGTTATAATTTTTTCTTGAAACCATCTAAAAATTAAAAACATGTAACTAAAAGAAAAAAACAAAGAAACTAACCTTGATTTATAAGATCAACCAAAATAGAGATCGGGTGTTTGGTGTGCTTTTCAGGAGACAGATTTGCAAGCCCTCTTTGGTTCCAAACAAAAGACAAAACATCTTAATACATATCAGGAGTTTGTTATTCTTTAAAAGATATAAAGATGTCAGCTCATTGATTATTGAATCAAAATAAAACAAAACGAGATAAATTATACAAAAAAAAAGAAGGGGGGCATGGTTATTGCGGTAGATCTGGTGTTACATGAAGATTTTAAAAGAAATTCACAAAAAATTTACCCTAAAAATTATAATTATGTTAGTGTGTTTTCAACCATTTCTAGGTTATGAAGAAGCATCATCACCATGGAAAGAGTTGAAGAAGGCAACAGATTTGTTGGCAGATCGCTAGGATGGCCAAGATCTCCAATCAACTACAAAAAAAGATGATTGGTGTGGTTTGTGTGAGATTAGGATGAGAGAGGAAAGAATATTAGAGCGAGACTACAAAACAAAGAGAATCTGTAAGGTCCATGTGAGCTTAGAATGAGAGAGGGAAGCACAATCGAGAAAGTACGGAAAGATCGATGAGAAGAGAAGGCAACAGATCTATTAACAAACTCAAATATTCCCGAAGACAGTTGAGATTTCTAGTCGGCTACAACAAAAGGATGGTGCACGGTTCTTATGAGGTTAAGAGAGGTAAGCATAATGAAGAAAGCAAGAAAAGTTCGATCAAAAGAAAAGATCACACAAGGCTTTTGCATGGCCTGCGGTTGGAACACAATGGTTACTTTGAGAAGGAGAAAAAATAAAATCATGTTTTTTTAACAATGGTTACACTTAAAAGCAAATGTGAGTGGCTTTTGCATGGCCTGCGGTTGGAACACAAGTTTTTGTGGATCCAACAATTAAAATGTATGATTTGTAACTAACCAAACACATTAAAACTATAAAAGTATCTAACCATAAAGGCTAGTACTATAAAAGGTATCTAACCATAAAAGCTACTACGTAAATAAACACTATCTAACATCTGAACGAGCATGCTTCTGCATGTGGTAGCTTTAAGAGGAAAGTACCATGCAGAAGCTTCAGAAGCACTTTCAGGCTGAGCAAACCCATTTGGCTTCAACTCGGTAAATAAGTAATTTAGGATTTCACCTCATAAACCCAAACACTCATCCCAACTCTGAAGGCTGCTTGAATTTATTAGCCTTTTCGGCAAGGGTGATAACGACAGCTTGAACAATACTTGGAGAAGTATAGGTCCAAGAAGATTGGAAGCAGGGTAACAACTTGCAGCGTTTTCAGAGAATGGGAGGCAACAAAAGAGGCGGCCAAAATTGACAACGATGAATCCACTGTTTTGCCGTAACGAAAAACCCAGCAGCATAAAAGCATCCCCGCTTATAAAACCAACAGTAAAGGAGAGAAAAACATATGCCAACCCTGTATCATCTTTTATTTTGTATGTGTACTCGGTTATTTCCTCAGTGACAAAAGGCAGCCGGCAATTCGCAAATAAAATGAAAGGAAAGCAAAATGATCACCGTATGTGACACCATGTTTGATACAATGAAAACAAAATCCGCTGAATTCCCAAGGGACATAATATGTTGCGAGTCCAAAGGGCCCCAATTTCATGAGGAAAGCACTTTCTGCACCTCAGCTGTAACCTCCTTTGGCGATTTCTCTGCATGAAGCTCTGCAACAGCACCCTTATTCTTATAATAACCAATAACCTGCATTCCAAGCATCCAGAACACCATCAGATTTCAGTAGGACACTAATATACAGTGAGTGGCAAGACACAGGCAGGATTAACAATGGAGAAGAAATCTAGATGCTAAAACCAAAGAGGTGATTCAAGTGGGCTCCATAACCATCCAGATACTTGGTAATCATCATTACTCAATGACTTAATACAAGCAGCCAAATTATAAGGTAATATTTCAAAAAAAAACCTAATTGAAATCCAGCAGGACTTGTGTTATTCCAATGGCAAGATCCATTTCCATGAGAGAACTTTATACTATCACAATACTATGTGTAAGAGGAGGCCCTAGGATGAATGGCCACAAGCACAAGTTGCAGTGCAAAACACAACGGCATATTACCATGTGATGCCTGGAGACTTGACACTTGATAGAAATAAAGCTTTACTGGTTAGGAATAGATTCCTTTTTGTACGAGGCTTCTTGTAATCAGCTAGGAATCAATCCTTTTTGTACTAGGCTTCTTGTAATCAGCTAGGAATCAATCGTTTTACTTTAAAAATCTACATCTCCACAAGCCATTCTTTCCTTACCCAAAGCAGGGACTTCTTTAGCAAGAAATGCATCATTTTCACATGGATAAAAAGCAAAAGGCATACCGGCTCAGTTTGCCTATGAAATGCTTCTAGCCTTGACTTAAGAACAGCTGCAGTATCATCTTTGCGTTGAATCAAAGGTTCTCCAGTTACCTTCAAGAAACCAAAAGAAGCAAGTTCGTGAACATTTATTGCAATGATGCAGCAGGCACAGTTTGTAGATTAATAATCTATCCACAAAAACAACACACCTCAAATATGTGGTGCCTAATAGCTTCCCAGCAAACAATTTTCAATTGGCTCTCAAAAAGTACCCAATCCCACAATTTTGGTCGAGATGGATAACCAATGGCTAGATTACCTCCTCTTAACATAATCAACTCCTTATCAAACTTGGAATGAAAATTAACAGTTTTAAAAACTGCAGTTGATTTTCAAATATTCTGTTGTTTAAATTTTTTCTTTTTTTTTGAATAACCTGTCCAATAGCAGTCTACAAATATACAACCAGAACACTGACACTCAGCCCAAGTATTGACAATCGGTAATATGTAAGAATAACATCAAGTGCAGGAGATCACAATTACCAAGTACTGTTCACAATTGATTTTACAGACTAGCATATTTGAGAAATGTCCAATTCTATATAAAAAAAAAAACTGTGCACTCATTAACCAGTTTATTTGTCACTACATTCTCCCAGCATCAATATATGCACCTCAAAATCCAATTAAATAAAATGTGATAAAAAAAATATGTAAAAGAAGGATCGTTCATGTTTCCTTACATCATCAACACCAGGAACCTTGGGAGGCGCAAATTTTGTATGGTATGTTCTGCCACTGGAAGGATGGATCCAGCGGCCAGTGATCCTCTCCTCCAAAATTGCATCATCAATTGCAAAATTAAGCACCTTGTCAATTTTAGCTCCCTGCTTTTGAAGCATTTCATCAAGCTGCACATAAAAAGTAAGCAATTCATGGTTAGAAGCATTTACAAAAAATCAATTGAAAATATCCAATGCTAGAAACATATAAACACACCCATTGTTGATGAATGTATTTATTCACAATCATACAAGCACACAATTAGATATTGATAGTTTGGCACCTTCTCTGCTTGGACCACAGTCCTAGGAAATCCATCTAGAATGAAACCTTTCTGACATGAAGGTTTCTTCATTGCTTCATCTATGATCCCAACAACCAAGTCGTCGGAAACAAGTTCCCCCTGAGAAAACCATATGAAACTCTTCCATTAGCTGAATCCAGTAGAAACTATGAAAAAGAAAGAACACCAAAGAAGAACCAGGGAATATAAAAATAAATGAAATTTCAACCTTGTCCATTGCCTCCTTAGCCTTAATCCCAAGAGGGGTTTTAGCAGCAACAGCAGCTCGCAACATGTCACCAGTAGCCAAGTGGCATAGACAGTACTCATCCTTAATGATTGGTGATTGAGTACCTTTTCCTGATCCAGGAGGGCCTGCCAATCACAAAACTAAGAGATTACTTGCAGTGATGGAAGCTTTCTGACAGAAGCTATGGTTTAATTGACTGATTGGTTGCTAACAAAAATACTGAAATCAGTTGAAAGTTTTCACCAACTAATATGAATAAGCAAACATGCATTTGTTACAAAATGAGAATGTATTGAGGTGGTCAATTACAGGGGTATTAAGCAGTACCGACAGTATTCTCCTATACAAACATCTTGGATCTGGAGTTATCAGTCAAACCATAAAATGAAGGTAGAATATTAATCCTAGCAAAACCGCAACAGCAGAGGTAGCATGCTAAAGGGGCTGAAACGAAAAATAAAAAGTGAAAACCATCGTGCATGGTGAACTCAAAAACCAAATATTCCAGCCAAGAAATCATTCCTTCACCAGATTAAAAGGTAAACAGTCAGGTAATACAATGTATACATATATATATATATATATTTGTGTTCGGTGTGTTTTGCATTTGTGAACTCTGTAAATTCAAAAAGAAATATTTCGATATACTTTTTTACGAACAGCCCCCTTTTAACAAGAAATGTCAAATTCCATCTAGTGGGTCTCAGAGCATTGACTGTTTAAAACACAAATGGCCCTAAACGCTGTGGATTTTCTTCCTATCATGTAACGCTATCATCCTTGAATTCAAATTTGAAAACAGCAGTCAAAGATTGCCAAAACCTGCTTGACGAAACAAAGCGGGCACAAAGTAAACTAATAAAACTAATTTCTAGTTGTGCATTATCCAAACACTGCATCTCGATATAACTAAAAGCACAAAAGCCTCAAAGATCACTCACGTTTAAAATTGCCACCGTGAAGTAGATTTCCTTTACTTTCTTCTCAAATTCCCAGCTTTATGAACAAGCAAAAACCAAAACCCACTTCTCAACTAAAGCCACAGAAACAAAAGCACTTTTCTTTTTTTCTTTTTCCTCAATTACCTCAACAACCAAGCAAAAAATACAAACAGAAAAATTGAAACATCTTAAAAAATAAAAATAAAAAATTCCCGGATCTGAATGCCCCACGAAATTAAAACCAAAAAAGACCAAAACTTTAGGCATTGCAGTTCATGCCACATAAACAAAACACAGTATTGTGTGGAGAGGGGGGGGGAGCAAAGAGGAGTGTAGAAAATGATACAAACCGATGAGAATGAGTCGCTTGTCGGGTTTGGAGGAGCACTTCATGCGTCGGAGGAGCTCAGTCATGAGATTCACTGATGGAACATCTTCCAAGTTCGCAGCTGCACTGCTTGCCATTATTTTCTTCCTCTAGCAGGGAGAGAGCAGGGTTTTTTTTTTTTTTGGCTTTTAATTTTAATGAAACAGAGAGGAGGGAGAACCGGGCGAGAAGGATTTGCTTATAGCCAGACGTGTGCGGGTGCGGGTGAGGGTGCGCGTGCGGGTGCGGGTGCGGGTGTGAAAGCGTGAAAGGTAGGTAACCGTTCGGACCTTCCAATGCTTCAAATTCAAGCAGCTCTGGTCTGAGCTTACCACCACCTTAATTACTCTTATACCCCTTCAAGAAAAAGAAAAGAAAAAACCCTTAATTTAGCCCTTTAACATATTACCTCATGAGTTTCAAGCATTTTGATTTTATTAATTTTTCCTAATTAATATAAATTTTATTTTTATTAAATATTCATGATCACAATTAAAAAAAATACAGGTTAGGTTCATATATAGTAATTAAAGAAATCATTACTAATATTGCCATAAAAAGCTATGATTTTATTTGAAAATAAAAGGAGAAATTGAATGACATTTAATAAAATATAATTTTAATAATTGCATTTAACCTCACCTAATAGAAAGCAACCTAGGCGTGTGGGGCCTAACAACCCCCCTAATATGGTGAATAATATGTTGCAAAGTATTTTTAAATAAAATATATAACACGTATAACGATTCATGTTGTTAATGAAATTATTCTAATAAAGATTTCGATTCCCAGTTCTAGATTTGGAAATTTAAAAATTTATTTTTAACTTTTCTTAATAAAATAAAAGTTTCAAAACACTTGAATGATATTATTATTATTATTTTGTTAAAAGAAACTATATACAAAGAAGAAACCTAAAATATCTCAAACATGAAATTATAAAAAAAAATTAATAATCAAATTTTTTTATCTGTAATAAGTAACATCACATTAATTATTTAATGTGGTTTTTTATAGAAAAAAATGTGTAAAGTAGAGAAAAAAATATAATTCATGATGCATAAACAATAATAAAATATCTCCACCTAATATTTTACTTTTTTATTTATATTTATCAATTTTTATAAAATAAATACTGGTTACAGCTTAATTAACATAAAATAGCTAAACTAAATAATTTTTTAAAAAATGGGATAGATGATATTAATTTAAAATTAAATCTAAAAACAAAGTTAATCAAAATAAAAAACGGGAGCAGGCACTTTTGAGACATGAATGAGATCTATTTTTATATAATTTTACAGTAATTAAAATAAATATTCATAACAATTCCAATTATATTTATTCTCGAGTAAAAATATATTTTTCTGTTCAAATTTTGTTTTTGTATTCATGCATTTTTTTCTTTTTAGACTTCTTTCAAATATGGGTATTAAGATAATATTGGAAAAATTGTATGTTTATGCCATAACATTTAAATAAAATAATAGTTTTTACAGTAATATTAGTAATGGTTTTATTAATAACTATATATGAATCTAATTGCAAAAAAATCAAAATGTTTTTGCTAAGAAGCATGCAGGGAAAATAAAATAGTTATTTTTTTATCTTTAATTTTTAATATAGTTTTTCACATTTATCATTCTGTTATTCTTTTTCATATAGTTTGGTAAAAAATAGAGACATGATTTTTATTTTTATTTTAAAGATGGACTGGTTGTTATGCTATCCACTGATTTTTATATATAAAAAAAATAAATTCAAATTCCAAGTTTTTAGACACCAAAAATTCAATTCTCAACATTGTTTCAGCTATGGTAAAACCTTCAAGGTCAGGATGGAGTTGATAAGCCCTCTCAGCTCAATACTATTGAAATATATCTCCGAGGCCGCAACACAGTGGCTGGTCATGGATATCATCATCCTACAACAACAATACAGATCTTCAAAGGACTAAAAACTAATATGATCCGGATTAGTAAACACAACCAAAACTAGGGCTATGATTCCATATTTCTTGAAATTCAAGACTTGATCTCAACACAATTTGTGGAGAGATCACTGAAAAATGGGCCACTTCCAGACAACTGCAACTTATCATATACTGTCAGCAAGCTCACTACTATTCACCTTTTGACTTCTTTTTTTTCTTTTTCATGCCACTAGCATCTTGCAGCTCCTCTGTATCTTGGCCTTTACTCTTCTTCTTTTTCTTCTTCTTGGCAGTACCATCCTGCTCATCGGCATCAAACCTGTCAGTACCATTTGACTTCTCGACAGCCTGCTCCTGATCCAATTTTCTCTTCTCCTTTTTCCTTTTCTTCTCTGATTTGGCATCCTCTGCAGCACCTCCATTTACCGTTGGTTTGTCCTCAGCCTCGCCATTCTCTGCAGTGTCAGATTTTGATTTCTTTTTCTTGCTTTTCTTTGCTGAAGCAGCAGCAGGTGCCTCTTCAACTTCCATAGCAGTATCTAGAGAATCCAAGACAACCAATTTAAAAAACAAATTAAACCACTGGCATCAAGAACTGAAAACTGTAAAAGCAAAACCAGCAACAACATAACGAGTTAAACCAGCCGCTTTAAGAAAATCATCATGCAGGAAGACACAAGGGTTGCTCATCACATAATGCTAGCACGTTAACAAAGCAACTGAAGATGCCAAAATATGACTTCCAACAGAAACTAAAAAATATTGAATGTATAAAAAAATTAAGAAACAACATCGATTTCACTCGGGTGCACACCTTTATTTTCAACACTTCCAATTGCAGCTTTCATCACATCAATGTTTTTACGCGGTGCAACACCCTTGTCATAGAAATCCAATCTCTCTTCAACTTGTTCTCTTAGTTTCTCCCCAAAAACAGTTGTACCACTCTCTGCAACACAACAAGATGCAAAGATAAGTTAATTATAGAGTTGAGTGTTGAAAATAATTAAACAACTTATCAAGAAGTTTGAAATTTACCAGAAAAACAATCAATGCGAGATGCGATGGAACATTTATTTGCAAGATAGCGAGCCATGCGTCCCTTGTTGCGAGCAGATGCTCGACCAATAAAAGATGAATGGAAAATCAAACCATATTTTGGTGTGTTTCCTCGGGTTTTCAGTGCCCTAAAGAACAAAATAAAAAGGTTAAGTTTTGGAACTCACGATATATATATATCAAAGAATCTATCAGGGGAAAAACTTTAACAAAACAGGTAGAATAAAGATCTTCTAGATGAGATACTCAATAGGACATGAGTACCAGAGGGAGACAGTCTATAAATTCTATTCGGAGTTCTGCAGGGCAGTAAAAAAAGACATGTATTCTCAGAATTAAATGATGCAGTGATGGAAAAACACCTGAATAGTGCCTTTTCTGCACCAAGGATCTGAAGGGTGGAAGAAGGGCACTTGGCCAGATTTGTGAGACTGCCAGCATGAGATATCAGACGAGCACCAACAATTTCACCAATCAAGGAAGCCAAATTGGGTGCAATATCATTCATTTTAGTAACTAGATACTCATGGAGCTTCTTCCTGTACTCAGAGAGGTCCATTACCCTCTGAGCAAATTGCTGGACATTAATCAAGTCAATGGGAGACAAATCTTGACCTGCAAAAGGGAAAGAAAAAATTGAGCGAAAGATAAAGACAGGATTAAAATTTGGTCAACATAAGAAATACAAATAGAAATTCTACCCATTGATGCTTTGGCAGCTTCTACAACCTCCTTTGCTTTATCTTCATCTCCGAGTATGTCAGTTAGTTCTGGGAGTTTGTCTTCGGACAACTTGGACTTGTCATCAATGAACTTTGCAAGTTTGGCATAGATATAGTTGTCATTAACGATCTTCACTAATTCAGGGAAATGCCAAGAATACCATTCTCTGCGGTAAGTTAAAGTATTAAAGGAGCCGCAGCTAGGTAGATGAAAATTCCAAGTAATGCAGGCAACACGTTAGTGTAAAAATCAATCACAAACCTGACTCTCATTGCGAATGAATTGACATCCTTATCAAGAGTATCAAGAAGGAAGATTGCTTGAATAACCATATTGTCAACTCGGTTGACATTGAACTTCACTTTTGCTCTGCTGTAACTGTGTCCCAGACCAAGTTGGGCTTTCTCCAAGTCACCAGGCTGTAGAAAGGGATTGGAGAGGGAGAGAATAAATTTGTGAGAAGCATACCTCATGGAAACAAATAAAAGGAAAACTTGAAAAGAAGAAAAGAAAAGCATGCATCAGAAAATATGCAAACCTTTAAATCCTTGATGAACCTTTCAAAATGTAACCTTACACCACGAAGAAGCTCATGTACGAACTCATTACTTTGGCAAGGAATTTTAGTCACCTCAAAGATATGTGACCCAATCTTGGGCTCAGCAACTCCCAAACTAAACTTCGCCTTCTTTCCCTCCTTGACTTTTGGGAGGTTAAGCTCCAAAAAGTTCCTCAGTTCATCAGTCATGATCCCTGCACGCAAAAACCAATAACAAACCAGGCATGAACTAGCAACAAACATCTAGAGAGAGAACCAGAAAGAGCTAATCCCATCTCTAATATCTGCCGCTTTATATCTTGGATAACATAAAACGCGCAATTCATCCAACACGACAGCAGCAAAGTTAATTACTCTTACTAATGACTGCCGAATAGGTCATTTTCTACGACAAGCATTGATTTCTTTCTTTAACACAGCCTCGCCAACCCCCCAACCAACCAAGACAGACGGGACCTTTGCAGATGTTTGCACACTATAAAGCCATAAAGAACTAAAAGGCAACCTTTTTAAAAAAAGCAAAGCAAGCACAACTAGCGGAAAGCGTCTCTGTTCCTCAGTTCATAAAGCGTTAATTGACCACTAAAGCAACCGGAAAAACAGCTGACACAAGAATAATTAAGTCCATCAAAAAGCAGGGGCATGCATGACCAACTTAATTACTACACTTCAAAGAAATCAAAGGCATTAAACCTTTCTCAATGTTTTCAAGTTATTTTTAAACAACAAAACCCGTCAACGAAAAATCAGACAAACTTAAAATACTAATCACTTCAAGAAACCAATTGACACAGACAAAAAATTATGAACAAAGGGGTCTTTGAAAAGAAAAATACTATACCTTCAGAAACAGAGTTACACTGATTGAGAGCATCTAAAGCAGACTCGAACGGGTGAAAAGCAGTGAGCTGCACTACCTTACCAAACCGGTTAAGATCCGAAACGGAGTTCCTAACAGCCTCAGTGTTTTGTCCAATTTCATCAAGTCCATTAGCGAGGAAAAGACTGTATCCCGATGATGTCTCGTGCAACAAAAACAAAGCCATTGTGGAGAGTAATGTGCGGTCGAGGTGGGGATGGCTTTGTGGCTAGTGCAGGGTTTTATATGTTTTAGGGTTTATGGCGAGGCATAGCGTAGCTGGATACATACAGGTGTTGGAGGGGAGAGGAGAAGACGAGAGGGAGAGATTTTATAAAGGCGAATTAGGGTTGATGGTGGCGATGGGTCGGGCCTGACGAAAAATAGGTTAACTTAGGCGGTGTGGATTTTTGGCAGGATATTATTTGTTTTTAATTATTTTTTTTAATATTTTTATAAATGGAAACAAATTAAAAATATAAATTTCTTTATGATGTCATTTTTTATAATTTCAAAAGTGACAAGATATGTTTTGAAAATGGTTGTTATTGTCGAAAAAATAAATTAAATAGAACAAAGATTTCTAAATCCAAAGTTGTGTCAATAACGACAATCTAATTAATAAAAAAATGCAATTTTAAATATCAAAGCTAAATTGAAATGTTAGTAGCACCTTTTTTTTAATTTATTCCTTCAATTTTGTTTGATTATATCTTTTTATACCCAATTTAAAGTTTATTTTTTCAAAAACATTGATAAAGAAAAAAAATAAATAAGAAGAGACCAGAGTGTAAAATAGTAAAAACAAAAAACCTCATGGCTAGTGTAAAACTGGGGGAAAGCTTATTTTTATCCTTAAATTTATCTTTTCCTATCTTCACGGTTCCTGTAATTTTATAAATTCAAATTTGGTTCTAAAAATTCATTTTCTTTCCATTTCAATCATTAGAAATAAAAGATAAGAGATAGTTGGTGGTTTATAATGAAATTAAAAAAAATAATTATTGTTTGGCCAAATTCGAGCAACTAAAAAAATTAATGTTGATTTCAATGAATTTTATTTAATGATGAAAGTTTTATAAAAATTATTTTGAACCTTAAAGTTTGAAAAAATAAATCTAGTTGAAGAAAAAAACCAATTTAATTTTATATTTTTAGATTATTTTGGTTAGCAATTTGGTTTGTTAATATTATAATAATATTTATTATGTATTTTCAAGTAAAAATATGTTGGAATATATATTTTTATTCTAAAAAAATTATAGCCCTGCTTTTTTTATTATTATAGCGGTGGTTGAAATTTATACAATTAAAAATACAATATTTATTTTTTTAACAAAATTTGTCCATTAAAAAAAAAACTCGAGTAGTAAAGGTTTTAGTTAAGAAACTCGTTATGCATGAGCTTTTTTAAAAGGTATTTATATGTTTGGCTATCTAGACTCGGTTTAAACACTTGTTCTATTTATATATATACCATAGTTAAATAAAACATATATTTTTTTGAAATAAATAATCTGTGTTTTCTTTCCACCATTTCTTCATAACTATATACAAAAATACAAATTCCACATTGAAACATTTAGTTCGAAAAAAAAGTGTCCTTGAATTTTAACAACCATCACGTATTTTTAATGATAAATATTAAATATATTATCTCACCTCAAAATAATTATACATGTAAAAAATAAAAATACTTCTATTTCCAATAAAGAATTTTCTATTCATGTCTAAATACAAAATATATGTAATAATAATATGTAACAACTCCATATATTTCCAAATAAAAAAGGACTAAAACATTAGTATAATTCCTAAGAAATAGGTTAATCCATTTTTATATGGATAAAATATATTTGTTGTCCTTCAAGTTTTAAAAATTATTTATATTTACTTTTTTTAGTTGAATTCTGAGCATACAAGGCCTTGCGGTCATGGCTAGTTTGAATTTGAATTTGTATTCTTTAAATAAAATTTTTATATGTTGAATAATAATATTTTTATTACATATCCTATCCTTATGCTTGTTCACACGCTATATTTTTCAAAAACTATAAATATTTTTTAGAATTATTACTTTTTTTGTAATTATTTTAATGTAGTAATGTAAATTATAATTTTTTAATGTAATAATATAAATAATAATTTTTTTAAAATTAAAATATATTTTTAAAAATAACCTCAAGCAAGTGATTTCAAGCTACTTTGACAAACTCTTTTAACAATAATAAAAACTTATTTTTTTAATAATAATAAAATATTTATTATTTTTAAGAGTCTATTTAGAAATGTGGTTGAACCTGTATTTTAAAAAATAAAAAAAATTATTTTTTATTTTTATTAAAATTTAATATAATTTGTATGTTTTGAATGATTTTAATATACTGATATTAAAAATAATTTTTATATTATTAATATATATTTTAATATAAAAATTATTTAAAAATTAACCACTACAATGCGGCACACTCTAAAAAAACAAGAATTTCAAGAGATAGGTTAAACAGCAGGCAGGCTAGGAGGGCGCGCACCCTACCGAACGAAAGAATACGCAACAAAAGTAAAAGAAAACCTTCATTGATCTGCTATTCATCAATACACTAATTGAAAATGGAAAATACACTTCTCCTTGTAATTTTCTCCCTACTTACTTCTCTATTAACCTTTATCTTAACAATCACGTCCCGCGAGATAATCAATGGCAGAAGGACCCGACAGAGGGCTGTGGGTTTCTTCCATCCATACACAAACGATGGTGGCGGTGGAGAAAGAGTGTTATGGTGTGCTGCGAAAGCAATTCAAGAAGAAAGTCCTGATCTTGACTGTGTTATTTACACGGGAGACCATGATTCCTCTTCAGAAAGCTTGATGTCTCGTGCCCTTGATCGATTTGGTGTCCAACTACTTACCCCTCCAAAGGTACCATCATCAAGTCTCTCAGGACCCATTATTCACTAGATGAAAACTTAATGTGGGTTGATTTTAATTTTTGCAATTTCTGTCTGTTTGATGTTACCCGTTGTTTATAAGATGATAACTTAACGTGGGCTGGTTTTAATTTTTGCTATTCTGTGTCATGGGATGCTGTAGGTGGTGCATTTGTATAAAAGGAAGTGGATTGAAGAAACTAGTTATCCTCGGTTTACTATGATTGGTCAAAGCTTTGGATCAGTTTGCTTAGGTTGGGAGGCTTTATGCAAGTTGACTCCTTTCTATTATTTTGATACTAGCGGATACGCTTTCACATACCCAGTTGCTCGATTGTTTGGTTGCAAAGTTATTTGTTACACGCATTACCCTACGATCAGTTTGGATATGATTTCTCGTGTTCGTGATCGGAGCTCCATGTACAATAACGATGCTTCAATTGCCAGGAGGTGAGATTCTTTTGCAAATTAAAATTTTGATTGATTTATTTGTATGCCTGTTTAGATAATTCTTCCAAGGTTAGTATAAAGCACTGTTTATATTTTTGGTGTAAGTGAGAGGCAGAGATTGGCTAACATTCTGCATTTCTATTTTCAATATCTTCATTGCTCGATCAAGGAATGCAAGTACATGGACGTTTAGTAGAAACCACATTCGGGTATGATTTGATGTCAAGTAATGATCTTATGGCTATGTACGGAATAAGTGCAAGAGTGGATGTTTCTAGTAACATGTTTGCTGAAGTGCTTGTTAGAAATATTGTTTCAGTGACAGGGAGGCAGAAAGACTTTTTCAGTGAAATGCCCATGCCAAGTGTGAATTCATGAACCCTTATGATCACTGGCTGTGGAAAGCATGGTCTAAATAATGAGGCAATCCATCTCTTTGACAAATGGCTTTAGATAGCACCAAGCTTGCTGTTTACTTGGTTGTGTTTTTAGCATGTAGCCTTTCAGGATTAGTTGAAAAAGTCAAGAATACTTTTCAAGGTTATTTTGTGACCATGGGATCAATGTAAGACTAGAGCATTATGGATGCATGGTGGCCAAGCCAGGTGCTTAAATAAGAATCTAATTGAATCACACTTTGAAGCCGAATACAGGGACATGGAAGACATTGCTAAGAACTTGTAGAGTACATGGGGTCTTGGAATTAGGGAGAGAATTAGGTGATATTTTTTTGAGATTAGACAGTGATAGTCTTCTGAACCATGTGATGAGTCCAATTTTTATTAATGGAATGAATGTGAGAGAATAAGGGAATCGGTGTGGACTAAGAGGTTAATGAAAGAGATTGGATGTAGAGATTGGCAACGAGGTCTGCCTTTTGTGACTTAGATTTGTGCAAATTAAATAGTGATCTGTGTTTGGATATTGCTTTGAGATCTGTCAAAATTTAGCTTTGGTTTGATGGCTTAGGGTGTAGATTGAACCACTATTTATCCACATTTATTGTTAAATGCTTGCTAAAAGGCTTCCCCTGTACCTCCAAGTTAATTTTATCTCATCCAATATTTGTCTATTCTTGATTGATGCTTGCTGGAAGTTACACTGTGTGTTTGGGAAAGAAAGGAAACTAATTTTGGGAAAACTTACGTGTTTATTTAACTTAATGATCTTATGAAAAAAAAAACTCTTCAGTTAGATGTGGCTGCCACCAGTGGAAGCTCTTTTGTATAATGATTTTGTTTGAAGCTTAACAATGCAGAAGACAAGGCCTACCTTCTTTGTGTAGCTGCTGTTTTGATCTGGTAATTGTAGAAGCATACTCACAATGTTGTTTCCAATGATATTCAACCAAATCCTCAATTGGCTGTCTATCTGGCACGAATTCATATGCTGGAATGCAAGCTTGTTGCAGAATCTTCTCCTAGCATTGGCTGTTCTGTCCCAAAGTATCATATAATATTTTAGCTATGAGGATTCTAGTTGGATTCCTCGAGCATATGGCAAGTTGAAGTGCAAAGTGGGTGCATCCTAGAATAGTTGTACAAAGTTTGGTGGTTTAGGTACTATCTTTTGAGATTTTGAAGATCACTTTCTTGCAAAAAAAATAATAATAATCTGACCACTTATATGCTGCCTGTGAAAGTCTTGGAAGCTATGGTCATCAAGGAAGCTTCAAGTGGTTCAAGGTGTTACAGTTAGCTGAATTTGTGATAGAAACAGATTGTTAGGAGCGAATTTAGACGTTCTCAAGGGAGAACCTCTGGCTTTGGATATTGAGGTTATTTTGCATGATGATTTACAGTTTCCGAGGAAGTTCAAGGAGCTTTCTTTCTATATATTTACAGAACTTGTAACAAGGATGCTAGCTTTTATGAAGTTTGCTTGTTTTTTGTCCAGGGAAGCTAGCTTTTGAGCATTTGATTACATTTCTGATTCTAGTTCCTTATGTATTCACAATGTTCTGTTGGAGGACAAGACTTGACTCTTGTATCTTCTGGAAGCTTTTTTTCCTCAATGAATCTGTTAGCTGAATTCCCAGAGTAGGAAAAAAGGCAAATAAGGAAAGCTTTTCTCACAAAAAATATTTTTTATCGAAACAAAATAGAAATCTTATTGGCTCTGTTGTTCTTTCAGATTTATGTCCATGCAACTTCATATGCATGTGTCCTTATATTTATAAAGTCAAACAAATATTTCTCTTTTCACAGTGGTTGGCTATCATGGTGCAAGATCGTCTACTATACACTGTTTAGTTGGATGTATGGATTTGTAGGCTCTTGTGCACACCTTGCAATGGTGAACTCTTCATGGACCCAGTCTCATATTGAAAAGCTTTGGAGAATTCCAAATTGTATTAAGCGAGTGTATCCTCCTTGTGACACATCAGGGCTTCAGGTTTGTGATATTGTGTCATTGCTCCTCTCATGTCAATATCACTTTACTTGGGGTTCTAAAAAGTTGAAGTTCAAACAGGTGCTTCCTTTGGAAAGACCAGCAGAAACTCCGATATTCATTTCTGTGGCTCAGTTTCGTCCTGAGAAGGTGGGCATACTTACATAAACCTAGTGAGCACAAGGTGCTGCAGTTTTGGTGGCTCGTTCATGGGGCCTTTATGGGCATTCATTGTTAGTCTTTTACCGCTTGTGTTTGATGTCTCAGGCCCATCCTCTTCAACTCGAGGCCTTTTCATTGGCCATCAGGAGGTTAGATGCAGACATGCCGAGACCTATACTCCAGTTTGTTGGTAGTTGCAGAAACAAATTTGATGAGGATAGGCTGCAGAAGTTGCAGGACAAAGCAGTTGAACTGAATGTTGATGGGGATGTACAATTCTACAAGAATGTGATGTATAGGTTGGTGCGAGCATTTTATGATATGGATCTTTATTGCTCTCATTTTCTCTTATTGAAAGCTGAAGAGCTTGATATGTGTGTGCATGTGTGTGTGTGTGTATAAGCAGGCAAGCATGCACACACTCACCATCCGACTGTGTCTGTTTTGTATTTCTGCAATTTTTTTCTTAAAAAAGAAAAACCACCGGAAGGATGTGATGTGGAGCATAGATTCCATATGTGGAAGAAGATGATTAATCTGTTCTTGTTCAGCTTGTTGATCAATTTGATATTTATTTTATTGGCTGGTAAAAGAATGCATTTTGTAGGGTTTTCTTTGCTTTTTTCTATTCGTTCCTTGATTCTGACCATGCCAGTATTCTTGTATACTATCATGAACTTGATAGGAAATTTGATTTGGCTGTGGAATTGCAAGATGTGCCACTGCCTTATTATTATCTAACTCATCATTTTTTATGGAGATAGTGATGCTTTGGTCAAGAAAACTTGATGAGAGTCTTGGAAGGTGATGGAGGACAAAAGAAAAAGGAGGAGGCTGTGCTAGTTGATATAATGAATCGTTAAGTTTAAGACTTTTTTTCTTTGTAGTTAGTAATTTGTAGTTGGTTGCCCACCTAAGATTTCAGGTTGGTTTCAGTTTAGGTTTCTCCTGATAAAGGTATTCACCTTTTCTTTCCCCTTTGGTGTTTGTATATCCTCTGTCTTTGGGTGTTTTTGGGGTATTTTTCTCATGAATTTGTCATTTATTTAGGTTCTTTTATTGCATTCAGTTTTTACCTGAAGAAATAGAAAGGGAAGAAAACCCAACTGTCTGGATTTATATCAGCATTGTAACCCTGGCAATTTACAGGGACTTGGTGAGACTTTTGGGAGGTGCAGTAGCAGGAATGCATTCTATGGTAGATGAACACTTTGGCATTAGTGTTGTGGAGTATATGGCTGCAGGCGCCGTGCCAATTGGTGGGCATTTCAATTATCTTTTTGTTTAAATGTTGATACTTCTCCTTTCCATTAGAGAATGCTTTGCTTTTTCTGAGAGGAAATGAATGTTCAAATGATTTTTCAACGAATGACTGCATCCATTTATTTTGATTTAAAAAAGTGTTGGTTTACAGTGACGTTCTAGCTTCCCTCTCTTTCAGCTCATAATTCTGCTGGGCCAAAAATGGACATTGTTCTAGAAGAAGATGGGCAGCAAACAGGATTTCTTGCCCAGAATGTGGATGAGTATGCAGAAGCCATCCTCAAAGTTTTAAGGATGCCAGAAACTGAGAGACTCAAGATCGCTGCAGCTGCGAGGAAACGTGCAGGCAGATTTTCTGAGCAAAGATTTTATGAAGATTTAAAAGCTTCAATTCAACCCATATTAAACCATGTTTCCAGATGATGGATTAGCAACATTTATAGTATAGAACAGAGGAGCATTGGTAGTGTTAAATTAACTCTAATTTACAGCCACAGCCATCCATGCTTAACACTGGCCTTTGGCACTAACGGTGTAAAATCTTGGGATAGAAATCTGCATGGCAAACTCACTGGAGGAACGACATTTTCTGAAGGAAAATAAAATCTTTAGCCAGATTTTTGTCAGTACATGAGGACTTGCAAGTTCTTTCAGGTTTGATGTTTTCACATTGAACTTCGAAATATATTTTCAGAGCTATTCACTATTCTATAGGATATGTAGTGTTACTTCCAAATAGCATGGAATGGATCAGGGAATCCTAGTTTTCTCTCTCTCAACATTTAGATATCAATTGCTGGTTTTTTTCCTTCATATTTTGATTCTTTTGATGACTCAGTGTCTTTAATTGTTGATAAACTTATCGTTTCTAAGCTTTTGGTTCCTTTTACACAGATTCTAAGCCCATGGATGCAATTGCCGAGTTAGTGCTATGGAAAAAGATGAGCATCTTTATGTAGTCTATGACTGTTCATGTCTACGTGCACAAGTTTTCTTCTTCAGTTTAAATTACTGTACTGATATAAATCTTTATCCTAACTGGTTTTAATCAAGGAAAGGGGGTAGACTGGTCCCCCAAGTTACAATTTTTCAACCTCTGATCTGATTGCTGGGGTCTTTTTTTTGGCTAAAATATCAAAAGCTAGGGCAATTGGTCTTTACTCATAGCACCATTATATGATTCAGTTGCCTGTATTATTCCATAAAGACACATCATGATGCTAACAAGTGGAACATGAAATGGTAGGCCCTTCTTTTGTGCCAGAATAAATGGTCTTGTCTGTGATTTATTCTTACCCTGTTTTAAAAAAATTGTTTTTTGTTTTTTTCAAATTATTTTTTTCTATTGTTTTGATATATTAATATAAAAAATATATCAAAAAATTATTATTTTTATATGTTTTAAAATAAAAAAACTTGAAAAAATCATTATTTTAAATTTTGATTTCAAGATAAGTATAACTCTGCAATCTACCATGGTGACTAAAAGATACTCTATCATCAAAATGAAGAACAAATTATTCTCTTTTTTTATCATATAATATAGTACTGTCATAAAACATAAAATAGCACAGAGCAAGTCGCTAATTTCAAAACCCAATAAATATGAAAATGACAACTTAAAAAAAGAAGAAAGCCAGCAATAACGAGAGAAGAATGTTGTTGCAGTTTTACATGCGTGAAAAAATCTGAAGTGATTAGGGTTTGAATGGAATTGTTGCTGTAGTCATTTTTTAAAATTTATTTTTAATATTAGTATATTAAAATAATTTAAAAATATATAAAAAAATATTTTTCATGAAGATATTTTTACAGTTAGTCCAGTGAAGGAATGGTTCCATTAACGATCCTCCAATGATCATCATGATCGTTAGAGGGTATCAATTTCTTTCCAATTAAAAGATTTAACATCAATTTTTGTTTTTATCAAATGAGACAAAACCTTGATAAGCACAGCCGGAGATAAAATCCGACAAGGCTATGATTTTTCATTTATTACATCATAAATGCCGTGTACCTTGTTAAGCTAACTTCTTGTCTGTTCCGGTGCCGGTGGTGATCCATGCCCTCAAAATTAGGGTTCTGAATCGGGAGAGTGGGCTCAGTAATCAACAATTTATTACAGATGTGATGGGGCAAGTCTCCAGTCCAGTCATTGCTGCTTTTAACAAGCTATCATTGCATGGCATGGCCTACTGGTTTTATACATGTGGGGTGGGGTATGGTTTTCAAACCATCTTTCTTCTTCGAGCTAGAAACTTGATTTGCAGTATATATTTTTTATTTTCAAATATATTAAAATAATATTTTTTATATTAAAATTATAAAAAATAAATTAATTTAAAACTAAAAATAATAAAAAATATAAAACACAGTTAAATTACAATAACAAAAGGTTATCAGCTTGAATGACATGACGATGTATGATTAGTTGCTCATTCACTATATGTGACAAAAGGGATAAAAATCAATGCAAGGTTGTTGCTGAGTCAATTATTGAAGCAGCATTGCTTGCTATCAAGTTTACAAAAATATATGGTAAAAAAAAAATATATTTTTTAGTATGTTTAGATTTTTTTATATATTGATATTAAAAATAAAATTTATAAATAAAAAATATATTATTTTAATATATTTTTAAATAAAAAATATTTTTTTTAAAAATTACCATTATAATATTAAACGAAATTGAAATGACATGTTGGACACTATTCAGATTAGGAATGATCTTTGAGAACTAGTAGTTGTTTAAGTGTTTTTGAGATGAAGACGATTATAGGCTTATTAATTCATTTAAAATTAAAATATACATGAATTTATTTAGATATTCATATTAATTAAAAAAATATATTTTTCTGTGAACACAGATAATGCAAAGGAAAAGCTGTCTTTGATTTGAAGCACCTTGCCATTTTACAGGAAGACAGGTTTTCTTATCCTCTTACCCCAAAAGTCTGCCAATCAAAGGAAAGATTCCCATAGAAGATGCCGACTCTACACCGTCACCTTTGCAGCCAACTAGCTAAATCCATAACAGAATTGCCTGGGCACATGAATGCCGGGCCTTTTATATTTCAGGCAGCCGGCTAACATCCTGTCTCTTACCACAACTTCCAGGGACTTGCAACGGTATTGCTCTTCAGTCCTCAAATGGGGGATTTAAAAAAAAATAAAAATAAAAAGTGTTGATAGAATAATAGTTTTTGATTTTTTTTACTGGAGTAGTAGATTTTTACATTGTTGAAATACATTGTTTGTTAAATATTATTATTTTTAAATGTAATAATATAATAGTTGCACTTTAAAATAATAATATTTAAACATATTATTTTTTTAAAGCACAACAATTGCTAACTGATCTGGTGGTTAGTTATAGGTGTATAACCAGTTGATCATTTCACTTAAAAAACTATAATTTTATAAAAAATTTTAAATATATTTTATGATTAAAAATATACATATTTGTTTAACTTGTATATTAAAAAACAAATTTCAATTAAAATATTAAAAAGTTATTGTTCACACAATAATTCTCATAAGTAATTCTGAATGTTCAAGTATAGGTCTGACATAACAAGATAAGAATTTGCTTTAGAGAGATTACGTGGATGACCTAAAAGATATATTTATGGACCAATGAGACAGGTATAGGCCTAAAAGAAGGTCTAATTGTGCTAGAAAAGAATGATGGCTTCAAATGACCATATCTTTTGATTCAACTTTTGAATCGCTAGATTTAAAAAATCTCACCCCTAGACCCTAGTTTAACAAACTAGCCAACTAGTTACTTCTAAATTTAAATAGATATCACAATTCCCAACTACAAAATCAAAAAAGCATGCTATTTCAACACAATGTTTTACTTTAGTGTTATTTTACCATTTATTTGCATTTTAAATGCTAATTGCCCAATTTATCCTTAAATTAGGGAGTGTTTTGGTGACTTATCATGGTTAAAAAAAAGTTTCTAATAAAATAACACAATCATAAAAATATTTAAAGATCTGACACAATTGAAAGATTGAAAGAGATGTAATTGACATTCACGATGCACGAGTCATAAATACTATTTGTAACTCCATTATCGTAAATACTATTTATAACTTGCATGTCGTAGATATCAACTGTGACTCGCGTGTCATAGATAGGATTCGTGATTCCTATAATAAACTTCACCTAAATAAATATTTTCTATCACTAACTTCTTAATCAAATAACAAAAATTAAAACAATTCAAATAACCAATTTCTAGCATCAAAATATAATTTATATAAGTAGTACATAACATATTCAATCATAAATAATAAATTTAGGTCATTGACTAACATAACATAATATTTTATTAAAATTAAACTAATTGTATATTTATTTATAATTCTTATAATATATAATAAAATATAAATATATCTAACAATCACTTTAACTCATAGAAGTGTCTGGAACACTTGAGTATGAGTTTAGAACATCACCCTAACTTGTCCAACTCGAGGATAAGTCTGCAATATTCATGTAGGTGTGAGAAGGACCAATATCATCCCAGCTTGTGGATGAATTCGGGTCATTTATAGACGAGCTTAAAACACATATGGATGGATTAACATCCTTAAAACTCTCATGATAAGCAATCTCATCTTTCATTAATGTTACTTCAAGATATTGCCTATTTTTCTTTATGTTTAGTAACTAGCTAAGCTCTAAGTGGATCATTAGTTTCTACCAACTCATATAAAATGTCAAAAATCCTATTTAGAAGGAGTTATACAAATTCTATGCGACATAGTTTTCAATGAAATATTTTTAAATTTTGTGTGTTGAAGTTACTTACAAAGTGTTGTGAACAATATTGATGTTATCCAATAAGCTCGAGAAAAGTTAGTATGTGGACACCTTTTAATTTTGAATTTTTTAATAAATTAAGCATTTGGTGATACTTCTATACAAATATCATCTACAAACCAATTTTTGAACACACATCAACTGAACATATGTTTTTATTAAATGATGGACCTTATACTACATTAACACATTTAAACTTGTCTCCAAATCTTTTTCCGATCTTCAATTCATCAACTGATAATCTCAAATGCTTACGACTATCTGCTTAATCATTGCATCCATATCAATATTTCTCACTAACAACTTTAAATTTAGAAGTAAATGGTGTGATGTATTGATTAATAGGCTCAACTAACTTAATATT
The DNA here is from genome assembly GCA_015708895.1 of Populus ilicifolia. Classification (NCBI taxonomy): domain Eukaryota; kingdom Viridiplantae; phylum Streptophyta; class Magnoliopsida; order Malpighiales; family Salicaceae; genus Populus; species Populus ilicifolia. The sequence continues at coordinate 249,608 of SRLM01000515.1, read as the reverse complement.
CCCCATCATCCCCTTCAATCACCACTCTATCAATATAACACTCATTTTCATTATCACTTAGTTCAGATTATTCATAGAAATATGGAGCACATTTCATACCCAACTAAGGTTTTATATTAATAATTTCTTGAATCGATATTTGTCGATTAACATTACCACTTAACTTGGATAGACCAACTGCTTATGATACCTATGTGATTCTTTGGAAGTTACTTGAAAACCAAGTTAACTCCATATTAGAAGAGTTTTCTTGTCTAGGTCTGCTATTCAAGTAGAGTTTTAACATATTAATCCCATTAATTCTAGCAAAAACAAACATTGAATTCACACTCTCTTCAGTATAGATTAGTACATTGACATAACGAACTTGACTAACCCCGATTTACAACACCTTTAAAGTAATTTCAACTTTTATTTCAAATATATTTAGCCAACTCGATCACATAACATTCTTGATAACTTGTTAAAGGACATGCCTAATGTAGCAGTTAGGAATTCATGTCTTCCTCTGTTATAGATGATACTATTATCGATATTGACAATTATATTGTCATGAAAGCATAATATTCCTAAATTATCATATATTTTATCGAATATATTGGGGTTAATCAAAGTGCATTATTTATCAACAAAACCATAATATTAATTTAATTGGCTAAAACTTAAATTCATCAAATTAATCGGTAAAAACTTACATTCATCAAATTCCGCTATCATAACAAAATTACCAATCAAATTAATATATTTCATAGCTAATATTATTATTTTATATGTAATTCGGTATGATTCATAATTTAATCTAAATTAACACTAACTCTTCTATTACGTAATTTTGTTAATTTTCAATAAAAAAACATTGATTATTTATGAAAGTAACCTAATTATCAACTTATAATATATTTAATTAACCTAATACATAATTTAATATAATTCAACACTAACTATTCAAAAACATAACTTTATTAACTCTCAATCAACAACAACATAAAATAATTAATTATTTAATAAATTAACTTAATAATATCTAATTAACAACTTAAATTACATCTAACTAACCTAATTCAAAATTCAAAACCTTAAAATTCAATAAAATCAAATTAACACACATTAAACATGAATTATATCAAATTAATTGAGAAAAAAATGTTTAATATACCTCTAAATGTGAAATGTGAGTGATGAGAATGACTAGTGGTGGTTGTTTTTGCTAGAAAAATAAAGATCAATAACAATTAGAGAGAAAGATGGGTCATGTATCCTATTTAAGAATATCGTTATAAATATTTTTTAAAGTGTTTTTTTATTTAGAAATATAATAAAATAATATTTTTATTATTTTTATTATTAGTATATTAAAATGATCTAAAAATATTAATTTAAAATAAAAAATAATTTTTTAAAAAATATTAAAATAAATAGTACTAAGTGGGTGTTTTTGACTGTGAGGGGAGAGAGAAAGAGCCATGTTCCGGGTAGTGGCAAGCAGGGAGTGGTTCTGGTGAGAGAGAGAGAGAGAGAGAGGAGGAGGGGGAAAGAAGAAGAGAAAGAGAAAGAAAAAGAAAAAGAAAAAGGGTTGTAGAGTTAGAATTCAAATAAAATCTCAGAAGCTATATGCGACGCTTGAAAGTATGTTAAATCCATACATTATTTTTTCAACAATGTTGCTTCTTTTTTTTCTGTAATAATAATAATAAAAACCCTCCGAAGTGAGTGACAGCTCCATTGGCCATATGTGTTTTTTTTACCCCCAAAGCTTTCCTTGTCAACTTGTGGTGTTGACAACAATTTTGTTCTCAGATTCTGTCGGTGTAAGATTTTCCTCATAAAACCATAGCTCTAAGTTCAAGGCCAGGGATACACTTATATCTTGCACTTAAATAAACAAGAAAGATAGACCTTCACTGGAGAGAGTTGGTTTTTCCCTGTTTGGTTTTTCCCTGTTAGCTTTTCTGCTAAAGCATTTTCAAAGCTAACTGTGTCCATTACTAGAGATAATAGGGTGTCAACTTCCAACTGTGCTATGACCACAATCTCTTTCCATTGATGTTAAACCAGAGCTCACAATCTTCGAGGAAGAACACCATGCGGAAGCAGTAACAGCATCAATTCCAGGTACCCCACCGTACCAAATCCTAAGCTTTTCAGCAAAAAAGTAAAAGTTGTAGTTGGTGTTTCATTGGAAAGGAGAAACTTCCATATCAAACTTTTCAATAGCTTGTTCAATAGACTTTTCGAGTCCTATATTGCTTCTTCTAAAAGGGTCAGGCAACAATCTTTCTAACCTTTCTTCTTATCTCTAAAGATCAGTTTATTACTCAACCCTGAGTTTTCTCTGTTTCTGCTTGATGGGTGGTTTTGAACCTGTTCCAAAGCTTAGCATTTTCAAACCCGTATTTACGAATTTTGAGGTAAAGTTTTCAGTCATGTTAACTGTTTCATGTATAATTCTTTAAGAAAAACTATAAAAAGAATCCATTATTTCATGCTGAAGTTGTGCGAACCTATTCTGATACTTCACAGGCCACTCTCTGCTTCAAATCTGTTTCACCTTACTAGTACTGACTAGATAACATTCGATGGCAAGTTCTCTTGGTAATCAGTATCTCTTATTAGCTGCTTTCAGATGCTTAAAAGCTTCATAAAGTGTGCATAGTAACAAGAGAGTTCTTCCATGGGGTACTGTAGCTTGTTTCTTCTGTTATGTTTCCCGTGGAGTTTTCTCATTACTGGTACTCATCAATTACAATCCTCACAAACACAAGTGCTTCTTCAGCTAAGGAAGCATTTAGAGTACCCAGCTCACCTAGAATTCTGGAATAATCATGGAATGGATTTATGCTATTTATCTCCATCCACACAAGTAAATATGACATGCCGGGACAATGTTGTCACTGAGCTTAGAATGACGGGAGACAAGCCGGTCAAGGTCAATAGCTTTGTGGGATTTGCAATTACTAATATAACTTTATCAGGGAACTTCTCTATGGACTCTTTTGTGACCACTCTTGCAAGGTTGACCAGCTTGAGAGTTCTTAGTCTTGTTTCTTTGGGCATTTGGGGTCCACTTCCGGACAAAATTCATAGGCTGTCTTCGCTTGAATATTTGGATTTGAGTTCAAATTATCTCTTCGGTTCCGTGCCTCCAAAGATTTCTACAATGGTGAAACTTCAAGCTCTTAACCTGGATGACAATTTCTTCAATGATACAGTCCCTGATTGGTTTGATTCGTTGTCTAATCTGACAATTCTAAGCTTAAGGAACAACCAGTTGAAAGGTCCATTTCCATCTTCAATACAGCGAGTAACCACCCTCACTGATCTTATTTTGTCTGGCAATGATATATCCGGGAAGTTACCAAATCTTGACAGGTTAAGTAAACTGAATATGCTAGATTTGAGCGAAAACAGTTTAGATTCTGATCTACCTTCAATGCCCAAGGGGTTGGTCATGGCTTTCCTTAACAACAACTCCTTCTCAGGTGAGATCCCAAGGCAATATGGCCAGCTAAGTCAGCTTCAGCATTTTGATATGTCATTCAATGAACTAAGTGGAAACATTTCTGCTTCCCTTCTCTCATTGCCCAGCATTGGCTACTTGAATTTGGCATCAAATATGTTGAGCGGTTCACTCCCAGACCGTCTGACCTGTGGCAGCAAACTTCAGTTTGTTGATGTATCTAATAACAGGTTAACTGGTGGATTGCCTAATTGTTTTACTGAATCAGGATATAGAGTGGTAAAGTTTGGTGGAAATTGCTTATCTGTTGATTTACATCATCAGCATGCAGAATCATCTTGTATAGATGTTCTTGTGAAAAGGAAACATTCTGGAGGCAAAAACATGGGAGTACTAGTTGGTGTGCTTGCTGGCCTATTTTTCTTCGTAGTTCTTTTGGCTTTTGGCCTTGTCATGGTGCGCAAAAGATATTTATCTCGAGGGATGCCGGAGCAGCATTTGTTGCACAAAGCAGAGCAGGATAAATCAGTGGCAGGATTCTCCTCTGAGATCCTCTCTAGTGCAAGTAGGTTATCTTCTAAAAATATTATGAGCAGACATTGCAGAAATTTGGCTTTAGTTTGCATAATTTAGTCTAACATGCTCTTCAGAGTTTGTTGATTGATTTCTAAAGAACTTCTTAAAAGTAAACGTATCATTTTTTACTTTGCTCTTCAGGGTTTGTTTCCGAAGCTGCAAAATTGGGTATACAAGGTCTCCCAGCATGCCGGTCATTTACACTAGAAGAGTTAAAGGAAGCAACAAACAAGTTTAATAACTCTTCCATTTTGGGCGATGGTTCTTACGGGAAGGTAGAACGTCTAGAACTTCCAAATAGTTCATTTTTTATAAGTGTTTTCAGCAAGAATCACAATGGTGATTCGCTTAGGTATTATGAAGCTATCGATCATTATCTTGTAACATTAATGGTGTGATTATCGTAGGCTTGCTAGGATTAATAAGGGAAGTATAGGAAAAATGAAGTAGAGAACCAATAGCTACCGTTCATGATCCAATTTTAGACAGCTGAATTCTCATAATGACCTGAGGTTCTTGTTTTAATATTTTTGTTGTTCAATCCAGCAGATGAGTGTATTAGTCCCATGCAAGACATTCTCTAAGTGAGAAGCTTCAATTTCTGATAATCACACGAAATAGGTGTTTTTTCATTACACAAGCTTCATTTCTTTGGGCTTGTGGCTGCTCGCCAGTCTCGAAGCATTGGTTTTGACATATGTGCAGCTGCTAATGCTATGCATGCTACTTGTGGCACTGAGCTGTGAAACTGAAGGCTAAAATTCCATTGTAGATATGCATATACAGTATATAAATTTATATATCATGACAATGCGGGTATATTTTGGTAACGAAATCAATCAAGGAAACTTTTAATTGTTCCAGACCATTTATTTATTATCATTCCTCCTCTTTGTTTTATCAGCTTTACAAAGGAATATTAGAGAATGGAACCCAGGTTGCTATAAGGTGCGTACCTTCATCAAAGAAATATTCAATGCGAAATCTTAAACTCAGGATGGATTTGCTTGCAAAGCTTCGCCACCCGCACCTGGTTTGCCTTTTAGGGCACTGCATTGATGGTGGGGGACAAGATGATTACATAGTGAACAAAGTCTTCCTTGTATACGAATATGTTTCTAACGGCAACTTCAGAGCTTACCTCTCTGGTAATTTCTGGATAATTTTTTTTAAGCAATCTTCTTAGAAGTGATTGAAACTAATTGCCAGCGATTCAAAAGCATGATATCCATGCACATCATGCAGACATAGAGGAAGCTTGACTTTCTTGGTACCGCATTTTGACCTTCATAGCGAACCATCCTCCAAAGTTACTCTTATATATAACTCAAAAATCATGGACAGTTGCAAGAGCCAGGCTTTTTACATTTTATATGTTATGATTAGTATAAACTTGCACATTCTAAGTTGGCCCTGCTATATTTGTAGAGGATAGACCTGGAAAGGTTCTAAACTGGTCAGAGAGATTGGCAGTGCTAATTAGTGTCGCGAAGGCTATTCACTTTTTGCATACTGGAGTTATTCCTGGTTTCTTTAACAATCGATTGAAAGCAAATAATATACTGCTCAATGAACATGGGATAGCAAAGTTGAGTGACTATGGGCTTTCCATCATCTCTGAATTAGCTGGAAATTGTGGGGTAAGCTCCTTCATTATATATCAAATGGCTAGTCTTGCAATAAATTCTTGATTGGGTGGTTTATAAGTGTGTGACTTGGGGTTCTTATGTCTGCAGGAAAATGGGGAAGGCCCTAAATCATGGTAAGAATTTCCTTTTATCACAATATCACCGTGATATGACCCACTACGATCCTGTTTCAATTTGTCATGTTTTAGAAGTCGTGAAGTGGTTGACCATAACAAATTACAAATTCGTTCAAGGCAGCTGATGTGAGAAAAACCCCACAATGAGCAATTTTATGAAAGTCCATTCACCTTGATGTAGTTACGCATACCCATGCATAGATAATTACCTACATGTAATCCATTTTTTTCAGGCAAATGGCAAGATTAGAGGACGATGTTTGTAGCTTTGGATTCATATTACTTGAATCACTTGTTGGTTCAGTATCTTCCAGAAGAGACAAGCTTGCACTGGATGAATTGGTAGGTGCAGAAACTCTGAATTAAAGCAGATCATGTATGCAATGTGTATTGATTGAGGGCTAGTTATAGCTGTGCTTATGTCCGCTGGGCTATTTCCCACGCTTTTAATACATGCTTGATGGTTTGAAGTTGATGACAACGTATGAGACATTGACGTCAATATTTCATATTTCAGGCATCTTGTAACAGCCACGAGGGACGTCAAAAATTATTAAACCCTATTGTTCTGGCCACAAGCTCACAAGAATCTTTATCAGTTGTGATTACGATAACCGACAAATGCATTTGTTCTGAATCATGGAGTCGACCATCATTTGAGGACATTCTTTGGAACTTGCAGTATGCAGTTCAGGTCCAGGCAACAGCAGACGGTGAACAGTTTCGGTGAGTTGTATATCAGTTGCTCCAAGAAATTGCCTCCCCGTCTATAGCATCCTTGAAAAGTTTGTTTTTCACTGAGGTGGTAACTGTTATAGCATAAGTTTGAAGCAGCATATCTCAATTAGATCATCTATAGTCGAAATGTTATCATCACTTCTTCCCACTTTCAAGAATTGTAGCATATTAGTTTATGTACATTGTAGAGACTAACCGAGGATCAATTAGTAAGGAAGAAATTTACCTTTGAGATGGCGATTATGACTCATTTTTTGTGTCTTACCATTGTTGGTAAAAGCTGCAACATATAAATGTTTTGGTAAGTTTTATATTACTCGAGGAGTAGCTCCTACTGCCCTATTTCACTCAGGGTATACTGCTTTGATGTGCCATTTGGCAAACAAAACCATATTGGAGTCCGAATGCCGAAAACGATATCTTCGACAGGAAAAATGATTTGCAAAACATATCCATTTTTTACAAATAGAAAACGGCAACGAATATAGTAGCTACCAAAGCTAGATGGTTACAGCACTGTACATGCGGATACGGTGCTAAGAGTCACAATGAATTAATTCAATATGACTACAATGCTGTGAACACAGCAAAAGTTTCCTATGTAATTTGGTTTTATTAGAGATCCAACAGGTTATATTACAGGCAAGGAAATCCCATGATGCTTAAAATTTAATATAATGGCTTTACTGCAACTGAGTTTTGACCCTGCTAAATTTACCGATGGTGAGTTTAACGTGGAAAAATTTCCCCTGGGCTTTAATTCTATTGTCGAGGTGGGAAAGGCCTTTTCTGTCATACAGTGTGGAGTTCGGAGCTCCATAGAAAACTGAAAACCAAATCAATACTGTACTGCACATATCCGTGATTCAACAAGAATATTGATTTTCTTATATTAAACAGTGAAAGACTACATATTTACGGATTTGAATCATCAAACTGCTTCAGTACCCTCAATTAGAAAGCAAAAGAGTACAAGCAAACTTGCACTTCCCATATCATTCGCGATGGAAAATCCTCCTAGTTACGCCATTCACAGCACTTGTGTTTACAGTGAAGTTGATATCGAAACTAAAAAATGGGTGATTAGAGTTTTAGAGCAAGCTAGATCTTACAGCCAGTTTCTCTGAAGAATATACAGTATTTATGTGTTGTCGATCTAGTGCAGCTAACAGCCCTTGCCAGTTCTCTGCGGGTGCACTGCCTACTTGAAAGTCAAGAAGCCTTCTCCGTTTCAGGCAATAGTCTTCCAGTGGCTTGCTCTGAGGAGAAAAAACGAAAATTAGTGATAAGAAATTCCCACCCCCTGCTTTTGTAGCAACTATGCAGCAACTGTTCTGACCCTATCAGCAATAACTGTATAATACAATTTTTTAGCAGAATGAGATCAGCGCAATAGATCAAGAATTGCATCACATCTTTTTTAGCAGAATGACATCAACAAAAATAAACCACACCAAAGGAATACCGTGTCATAGGAATAAATCAACAAAATGACCAGGAAGAAGGTAAAAGCACAAATATCACCTTTTCAGCATAAGCTTGGAGCTTGCAATGGCAGTGGAAGTGTGTTCTATGAGGTAATATTTAGACCATGCGAGGAGCTGGTCACTTCACAAGATTTGAGAAAAGACACTACCTTATTGGTTTTTCACCAAGTAATCATCAGTGCATCTAAAACCCACAGCCAAATCAATCTCCACAAGTTGATCAAGAATCTCCTGTGCAAATTTAAAAGAAAATGATAATAGATGAGATGAATCAGTGCCAAGTAGTGTTGACTGTTGAATCTAGCAAATTTGAACTTAATAGCAGCGATCCAACTAAGAACAGAATCCCAGCAAGTGCAAAACGCCAGGATACTAAAGCCAACAACATAAACAATCTTTCCTCTATGCTAAAAAAAAAAAAAAAAACCTCCAAGAAAAAAAGGTGTTTTTAGCATCCAAATTGCAAACAATGTCAAGTGACTCATCTTGCAATACAAGGACAGGGCCAGCATGCCACGCAGACACGAGGGGCTCCGCCCAACCTCTCCCCTAAAAAAATTTGGCCCCTCTAAAAATTGATTGTCCTCCTTTTCAAGTCCCATAATATCCTAATTTTCATGAATCAATCAAAAGCATCCAGTTTATGAAAATGAAGACTTACAACTTGGAACTGCATGCGAGGAATTCCATCCAGAACAGTTTCACCATTGAAATACGCTGTGTCAGCCATGGTGCCAAGCCAATTGTGTGTCGAGGGAGCTCGTTATAGGAGTAGTCCTCGGGGTCCAGATTTGCCTGCAGTTGTGAAAAATCTGGTCAGAGTTACACAGATGGTAAAGAGGCGGCGCTGCTGCTTTGTCGGTGAAGAGATAGCGGCTCAGCGTGATCATGACGGAAGAAAATGTCGTGGAGCTAGGGAGGCTTTAGATTTTCAGTGGGAGAGAAATGGCTGTGGGTTTTAGACTGAAAATTGTTGCATCAATGAGGATCGTTTCCCAGCAACCTATGCTTGGAAATCATTGAAGATTAACCAGGGGATTGTGATATCTTCTCTTGTGGGGTGGACTTTCGATCTTGAGCTTCATGCTCTTTCCGGTAGTAGGTAAAATCGTTTTCAGAAGAATCTGCATCAAGTCGAGCAAATGAGATTGCTAATGCCTGTTCATTTCCACGACATGATTTTTCATTCTTCTCGCCCATCTCCGATGGTCCATGCTTGTTTCTACTCTCATTTGCAAGGCTGCAGGTGTCTGTTCTTGCTGGTTACATTCCATAGCAGAGAAATAAGAAAGCATCTTATGCTACTTGTACACATCGACGAACATGTAAGAAATAACAAAATAAATAAATTATATCACCACTCTTTATAATATGTATAAGATAGCAGATATTTTTGTCTATCACTGCAATCTCTTGCAATTAAAATCGTGTATGATCTCTGCATGCCAATGCATCTTCTTTCATTATATAAGGAAGCAACATGCAGCATGAACATACTAGATAGGAAAGAAAACAGACCTCCATTTCAAATATTTCCTGATCCAATGAATTGGTTCTTCTGAAATCTACAGGAGTCTGATTATCCACGGGTAGGAGAACATGCTTGAAGGAGAGTGAGAGTTCCACTGTATGAGTTGGCTGGCCCAGGACACTTGCCAAGCGAAGAAACACGGAAGTGATTTGAAACTCTTCAATGGTTTGATGCAAAATGCAGCATCGAACGTGGAATCACTATAAGATTGGTTACTGCCCCTGCTTACAGATTGAAACTATTGATATGAGAAAGCACAGGATCGCAAAATTTCAAAATCGCAACACTTTCAGTAATTCCAGTTCAAGTAACCGCTAAACAAAATGGAAAAAATATGTCTTGCAGTCAAATGTCAAGAAAAAAACAGAAGCCTCTATTCCAAATCACTTGATGAGAAATCCATGCAAGATGAAAAGCTTTTCATTCTTTTTAGATCCTCCTTAAATTGGTAACGGAACAGGACAGTAACAAAAAGGACAATGAGTTATCGAATTTGAGAAAACAACAAGGGTTATGCTCACCTTTTTTATTGTTAAATCTTCGCATGATCAGCTGATTAATGACATCCCAGAGACAGACAGTGCAGTCCTCAGAAGCTGATACCAGAAGAAATGACATAAAATATTTTGAAGTGCGAGAGACAGAGTGCAGTCCTCGGAAATATTTTGCAGTGCCGCTGAGCTTGTAGATATGTGGCGAGAGCTGAAGAATTGACATAAAATCAATTTCTGATAATCATTAGTTCTCGTAGAGGTCTCAGCTACTTGAGAACAATTGCTACGTGAAGAAAGCTTTGTCCTTTGTGAAATATTGTTGTCAAAGACTCCAAATGGAAAACAAAACCAAGGCTGAACAAGCATAACTGTACTAGCATCAGCTAGAAGCAAAGGTCTAAACCAGGAGGGGTCTGCTGGCTGACAATCCACAACCTTGTCTTCTTGATGAATGATGATCGATCACCAAGCTTGAACATGAAGACTATTCCTCTTGAACGTAAGATCTTTTGACGCGAATAAAGTAAAGTTCCTCAAGTGGTATATATATGTCTTTTTTGTCTTTTTTTCTTAATCATTTCCAGATGTTTTTAGGAAGATTAAGCCCAACTTATGAAAAAAGACACATACCATTTAGGAAATATTTATCCTTTTCATATCAAAAGGTCTCTCAAGTTCAAGCTGACAACATGATTGAGTTCTACAATGGTTGTAAGACAAGAAGTGAATTATTCTTTAGTACTTGTATTTGTTCAACATGATCAGCTTAGTCCTTCAAAATAAAAAAATCTACAAATTAGTCTCTTGACTCTTGCTCATCGTTATGTCATTAACACATCCATTAATTTTTTTCCTTAATCCAAAATACACCATTTAACAAGTTAAATTCTTAGAGAAAAACCAACATACATAGTAAGAGTTGATTATTCAAAAAGACAAAATAGGTCAGCAACAACAACAACAGATGTTGAAGGGACCAACATATAGGTTTTCAAGCATGAGAAACCAAGTTATAACTGTACTAAAAAAGGAGGGACTAAATCAGCAAGATTCACTAAATTTATAGAAGCGTGTGGATGTTGAGGGAGGCACGTGCGAGTGTTTTTCTAGCAATCCAATTTCAAAAAAATAAATTAAAATGATAAGGAAAAGAGGATATTTATTATCTCTCAACCTTACAACAAAAAACTATCTGCTGCTCCGCTCCCTCCCTCTTATCAGGAGCTCTATTTCCCGCTCCCTGAAGAGCCTCAACTCAACCGCTCTGGGTTTCAATTCTATAATTTCCTGAAGTAAATGCTGTTAGGGCTTTTGGGAGGTTTTTCTCTCTACTGCACGTCTTCTCGTAAACCTCTCAAAACAACATCACCAAACATGGCGGCCACTTTCAGTGCTCTCTCCTCCTGTCCGTACACTTTCTTCTGCCGCCCTAGCTCTACCAAGCTTTGCGTTTCCTGCTCTGCTGGCTCCCCTACTACAACTACTATAGGTCTTCTTTCTTTAATTCCATTTCCTTTCTTATTTTATTTTTTGAAATTAAATGTGAAAATACTCACTTCGTTTAATTCTTTATATTATTTTTTTTGTTAAAATTCATATAGGCAGTAGAGGAACGAAAGCTCCGCCGCGTAAAAGGACGGGAAGAATGGAAGGGACAGGGAAAAGTATGGAAGATTCGGTTAAAAGAAAGATGGAGCAGTTTTATGAAGGGCCTGATGGTCCGCCGCTGCGTATAGTTCCAATTGGTGGTTTGGGTGAGATTGGGATGAATTGTATGCTTGTTGGGAATTATGATCGATATATTTTAATTGATGCCGGTGTTATGTTTCCTGAGTAAGTATTCAGCCGAATTTGGGAGGATAAGGGCTTTCATTTGTGCTTTTTTTGTTCAAAGAATATGCTAATTTCTTAAATGTTTAATTGATTTGGGGATTGAATATGAAAAAATCTTAGTTACATACGAGTTAGAATAAATCAAATTGTTAGTTAGGAAATGTTACTGTGAGAGGAAGTGAAAGTTGCGTTCTTTTTTCCTTTTGAGTGCATTAGGTTAAGCACGTGGCTGAAAATTCTGCTTTCTGATGTCTTGACTTTGTTTTGTGTGTGTGACAACATGCTCCAGTTATGATGAGCTTGGAGTTCAAAAGATTATACCTGATACCACATTTATCAGAAGATGGAAACACAAAATTGAAGCAGTTATTATAACACATGGTCATGAAGATCACATTGGTGCGTTGCCTTGGGTAAAGTTTCCTTCGACTTCTTGAAAGCATCATGTTGACCTTGCACTTCCTGATTAAATTACTGTTTATGTGGCCTTTTTAACTGTATCAAATTTTCTGTTGTTGACATTTGTGTTGTAGTTCTTGATAGGGTTTTAGTTGCATAGATAGTTATATTTTTCTGTAGATAAATTAAGGGTGGGCCAAGACACTAATTACAGCTTAGTTGATGTGGTGATGGGCTACAGAATGCAAAGCTTGTTTGTGTGATTGCCAAGATAGTTAGATGGAAAACGACATGAGATGGGAGGTTTGTTGATACATGAATGGTACCTCTTGACAATTATTCTTATTTTGAAATGGGGAATAACATGAATTTCCATCATTTTTTTCCAAGGGAAGGGGCTGTCCATTATGCTTTATCCTTTCCAATGATCTTGGTTAAGCCTTCAGATAGGCTGTGCTGAGGATCTTTGATACTTAGCATTTGATGCAATATTTACACAATGAACCCTGGTTGTAGCCTTACTAAGGTTGTCTTTGTTCTGTTCCAATGCTAGTTGAAGTAAATCTATAGTTTATGATGACATTACTGTGCAATTAGATCAACGTGTTTATCAGTTGATTACATTCCCTATGATCTCTGCGTTGTATATTTGAGCATGACATGTTATGTCGGTATCAGATGTGCCATGGGATTTGTTTACATAATATCCCACATTTTCATTTTTTTTCCTTTAAGAAAAGACAATAAGATATCTTTTCCACTGCCTTCTGCATCTCCCTTGTCAAAAGTGTCTATGCTTGATTATTTAGAAGTTTTTCAGCTTCATGGCTCTTGGTTCTTACATCATGTTAATGTCTAAGGTGAAGCCTCTTTTTATTGGGCATAAACTCGTGCTTTCCAATTACTCAATAATTAGTAGCAATCATCAATCTAATGGTGATCTGGCTATTCTAATAATTCTGCGGTAGAAGATGTTCTCAAAATGTTCTTTCAAATGTTTTAATGTAAGGAACTTCACTTCAATAGGAATGGTTGATGTTACGTCTGAGTTAATGAACTATTAAAAGATCTCGTCTATATTTAAAGGTTGCCATGCAAGGAGTATCTACATGGCTAGGGCACATCAACAACCCAAAGACTAGAGCTAGCACCTGGATCATGGATATTTGATGTTCACTGTTCAATTATTTTCTGCACTCCCTTGATCAATCATGGGTTGTTGATGATGATGCCATGAATTGTGATAGTGGAGGTGGTGGCAATGAATTGTTTCAATCCACAATTTGATTGGATTTTAATTAAAGGAGGTTAAAAAAAATGAACCAATCTGATACTAACATGAATCAAGAAAAAATAAACATTAAAATCAGTTAAGGGACATGGAAAGAAGTTACAATATGATCTAGATAGTGTAGATAGATGGTGTCTACGACTACATACTTCGAAGGAAAGAAGCAACATTTTGTTTCTTTTAGAATAGTATTTGGCATGTGTGCTTAAAGTTTCTCGTTGGCAAGATAAAAAAAACAAAAGTGTGTTGTTTTGGCTAAGAACTTTAGCTAAACGAGCTTGGTTAAAAAACTGAGCCTTTGCTACTTTGGAAACCTGAATTGGATGATCTATTAAAAGCATAAGGGATGTGTGTAGGAAACATGAATCTAGACTTAGTTTAAGACTTTGACAGTAAGGGGTGTTTGTTGATTTAATATTTATTTCAAAGGTGCAGCTATCCAAGCTGTATCATTTGGTTCAACGCTTAATTGCTGTAAATAATTAATCATGTTTTGATTTAAGCATTTTGCTTTGTGTCTTTTTCACTCTTAATGATTCTCTTACTATCTAAGCAGGTTGTTCCAGCTTTGGATCATAACACTCCGATTTATGCATCATCCTTCACGATGGAGGTACTTTATTCCGGGTCTTACTTATCCATCTATATGTGCTAAAAATAAAACTTAATTTGGTTTACTTAAGCATACTTTCATAAATAAATATGTGCACAAACATGTACTAGAATGCAAGTTTCCAGAACTGATGTATCCTACTATTGCTTATGGGATAAAATAGCTCATAATATATAAATGCTGCCCTTTATTTTTCAGTAGATTGATATTAACCACAGAGTCAAATTTTTTCAATTTCAAGTGACCTTGTAAGATTTTGCACACTTGCATGGCAGCTCTCTAGACCATCTGTTTGTGTTTTATGTGATGACAAGTCAAGTTTTCTAGTTTTGATTCTCTGAGTGCTTCTAAACTGATTTTATGACAGCTCATCAAGAAACGGTTGAAGGAGAATGGGATCTTTGTTCCATCTAGACTTAAGGTGTTCAAAACAAAGAGGAAATTCACAGCTGGCCCTTTTGAAATAGAGCCTATCAGGGTGACCCATTCGATTCCTGATTGTTGTGGATTGGTCCTTCGCTGTGCTGATGGTACAATCCTTCACACTGGGGACTGGAAGGTAAGCTTGTCTATATATATATATATATTTTCCCTCTCTATGATTTTGTAAGCTTCAGAAGAGGTTTATATTGTACAGATTGATGAATCACCATTGGATGGAAAAGTTTTTGATCGTGAAACTTTAGAGGAACTCTCCAAAGAAGGAGTTACATTGGTAAGTCTCCAAGATTATGTAATTTGTTGCCATATTGACATAGTTTTTACATGGGAACTTAAACGGTTTCAGTTTGTGGAGGAGATAGTGGTTTTTGTGGGACCTACATATGAAAATATGCCTTCTGAGTGTATGTGACTGGGAATGAAGAGAAGCTGTGTTGTAAATTGTGTCATGTCTTTCATGATATAATGCTTTGACAGTTTTGGCCTTTGTTTTGGAATGCTTTAGAAATATGTTCTCTTGAAGAGTGGCTTCTTCAGAAAAGGTCAATGTTTAAGACTTAATGGAGATGATATGCATTACAATTGCATGTTCAACATTTTACATCCTAATATGTGCTCCTTGAGATGTGGATAAAGGAGTTTGTTACGTAGAATTGAGGAAAATAGGTTAATGTGGAAAAAGTTATCACTTGCAACATCTTGATGGTGAGCACGCATTTTATGCTGGAAAAAAAAAATTGGAGCAAAATCACTGTGACATGTTAGTGGACCAGTTGCTTTAGCCATTATATTTAAGCTCATACACTGTATGATTTGTTTTGTACAAATTATTTGTGTAACGTGGTTGACCATTTGTATCTGATATTTATTCATTTGGTATCCATTTGAGTTTATTGTGTTATTTTCTCTCTTTTTTTATAAATTTTGATTTGCATGTCTATGATGATGATTTTACCTTTGATTCCTTCATTAATGTGTTGTGAATTAATTTCTTTGCTAAAGCTGCCCTTAAAGGGCAGAGCAACTTGAGGTTTTAACGATGCAAACCTCTGTTCAGATGATGAGTGACTCAACAAATGTACTGTCACCTGGAAGGACACTTAGTGAAAGTGTGGTAGCTGATGCATTATTGAGACGTATTTCAGCTGCTAAAGGAAGGATTATCACTACTCAATTTGCATCAAATATACACCGCCTAGGAAGTGTGAAAGCTGCTGCTGATTTGACTGGTAGAAAGTTGGTATGATTTTCTAGTTTCTCATTTCCTCTTAGAACTATCACCTTGGTCTTCCAAAGGAATTTGACTCACAGTTTTGATTTTTTAATCATTGTATCAGGTCTTTGTTGGCATGTCATTGAGGACATATTTGGATGCAGCATGGAAGGATGGAAAGGCACCAATTGATCCGTCCACTCTAGTAATGTTTCTGCATAAGTTATTCATCTGATGTTTTTCTGAGAGTATTAGATTTCCAGTGATATCTTCCATCTTGCTCTTGAAGACCTCATGACAGCTTCCTCTTAACAATTCCAAAATTGTATAGGTTAAAGTGGAAGATATTGATTCTTATGCCCCTAAGGATCTGCTAATTGTCACAACTGGATCACAAGTAAGTTGATTCAGCTGCCTGATTCCATTTCTGTTGTATCAATTAGCTGGTATGTGACTCTGCATGCTGTTGTGTCAGGCAGAGCCGCGTGCAGCTCTCAATCTTGCATCATATGGAAGTAGTCATGCCATCAAACTGAACAAGGAAGATGTTATTCTTTATTCAGCTAAGGTATTATGATATGATATGCTTGGATTCTTCTTAAAATGAACTCACAAATCAATTTCTGACTTTTGGTTAATGATTTAAGCATTCGTTCTTTTTAATCTTCTTCTTTTTTTTTTCTTATTTCAAACTCCCCTTCAGTAATCTCAGTATGCTAAGATCATGTAGTTGGATGCAATTTATGTTTTTCTACAAGGTGTAGAATAAACCAAAATGTTTTGTTAATGAGTCAATCTTGTAGAACTCAGATGTGTTGTTAGTGAGTCCTTCTTATAGAACTCTGTTTCCTTTCTTTCTTTCTTTTGGGTACAAAAAGAGGCTTAAGAGCCCAAGAACAAGACTAAAGGACTAACTAGGACACATTCTAAGAGTGGCTGAACCACAATAGTCCACCCGAAGCAAATCTACTAGCCCTGGAGGAGAAACATTGAAAAAGCCGAGCCCTAGTTCCCCACTAGCTCCGACATTTGCTAACCAATCAGCCCATTTATTACCCTCTATATATGTATTTTTATTATCACATTCCAATTTCTATTCAAAATTTCTTCTATCTGTGCCAAGAGTATGGAGCTAGGATCATCTCTGGACTGATCTTGAAGAATTACATGTTGAATCAACTTCCAGGATAACACTCAATCCCATCCAAGCTATGTTAAGGCCAACCTTAACTCCCTGAAGTTCTGCTGTTACAAAATTGCGAAAACCCACCTTGTATGTGAATGGGGCTAACTATCTTCCCATCCAATCTCATAGCAATCCTCCTGCACCAGCAAGCCCAGGATCCCTTTGTATTTAATTTAAGGTTTTCTTGATATCTATTATTGTGCATGTTATTTATATGTTAGGGAGTGCCAAAAATGCTTCATAACCTGATGGAGATTTTGTAAGGGAATTGTTATATGATAGAAGATGGCCAGCAATGGTGCTCCATTTTGTTCTCATTTCTCGCCTCTTTTTTTTTTTCTCCCAGAAATGATGATTGCATTTGATTGGTCACATGTGCATAGTGAATTTGAACTATTAAATTAGGCAGACTTTTGATTTTATGCTCAACTATTTATGATAGTCCTCTATCTTATAATATTACTGCCACAGGTTTATTAATGTCTGATGCTTGGACATGTGGTCATAATGCTAATCAATTTTGTATTTTCTTGCTGAAAGAACTACCAATTAGTAGATATGTTCTCAGTTTATATTTCATTTTTCAGGTAATCCCCGGTAACGAATCTAGGGTAATGAAAATGATGAACCGCATATCAGAGATTGGGTCAACTATTGTAATGGGTAAAAATGAGCTGCTTCACACATCTGGTCATGGGTACCGTGGAGAATTGGTGAGATATACTTAGTTATAATGTTTATATATCTTGTACTCCTCCATGTTATGCTTTTTGTGTCAATAGTGGAAAGAGAAGCATCTTCACATACTGACTCATTGTATGAAGGTTATTCTTTGTTATTCTGTTACCTTTTTATTGTGTCATTGTTATATGGAGAAACATGTAGAACTAGATGCCTTGAATATTAATTATTTGTTATTATTGTTAGAGAATAATATAAATCATATCATGAAACCTCACCTAATAGTTTAAGTTTTTTGGTTGAAATAGTTTTTTGACATGGTATCAGAGCCTTAATGATCAAATGATCACAATTTCAAATCTCACCATTCTTATTTATTTGATAAAAATTAAGTATAAGATAATGTGGGTCTATGCAAGTTTCAAGCCCAAAAGGCTTTCACTTGAGGGGGTATTAGAGAATAATATAAATCATATCTTGGAACCTCACCTAATAGCTTAAGATTTTGGGTTGAGATGGTTCTTTGACAATTATCAATACTATAATTTTTGTTATTTTTGTCAACTTTTACAAAAAATCATCTAACATTGATTCCATTTCTTCAGGAGGAAGTGCTTAAAATTGTGAAGCCGCAACATTTTCTTCCCATACACGGAGAACTTCTGTTTTTGAAAGAACATGAATTGCTTGGGAAATCAACTGGCATTCATCACACTACTGTGAGTTAGTCTTTACACTCTTATGGCAATTAGTATGCATAAGGTGATCTTGAAGTTTGTTATGTTTGCCAAAATTTGATGCATTTAGTGAGAGCATAGAATCTTTCAAAATAGAACAATAAGGCTCTCCGGCCTCTCCATGTATATGGACAACCAATTCTCATTTCATTTCTTCTTTCTCTTTTACTCTATTAATTATATGAATTCACCTGATTTCTATGTAAATGAGAATGGTCAATTCTTGGGATGTACTGTCCGTAATACCCAAGCCCACTGAAAAAAAAAGTGCTTTTTCAGGTGCAGTGTTGCATGGTTTATCTTGAAAAAAGACTCACATGTCGAATTGCATTGGTGCATATGATGGATTTATTGTATACATGACATTAGATGCATTCTTGTTACGTTGTTTTTCTTTCAAATTCTTTGAGTTGCATATAATGTTATGGCATGGTAAAAGTTACAAGTGGTCTACAAATCTGTCAGGTTATAAAGAACGGAGAGATGCTTGGGGTTTCTCACTTGAGGAACAGAAGAGTTCTATCCAATGGTTTTGTCTCCCTTGGGAAGGAAAATTTGCAGGTTGGTAATACTGATTGTTTTATTATGGGAATTTAATTGAGGTTCATTTTCGTAAAATCTGGTCTGATATTGCAGTTGATGTATAACGATGGGGATAAAGCTTTTGGCACATCAACTGAGCTTTGCATTGATGAGAGACTAAAAATTGCAACAGATGGTATTGTAGTGGTCAGGTAGCTCTAGCAGAGTCTGAAATAACATGAATTTTCTTTGTGACACTTGTTACTGTAATGATTTCTTAACAATTCTGTGGTACAGCATGGAAATTTTACGCCCTCAAAATCTAGATGGTCAAGTTGAAAAAAGTTTAAAAGGAAAAATAAAAATCACAACACGCTGTCTGTGGCTTGACAAAGGGAAGCTTTTAGATGCACTCCACAAAGCTGCTCATGCTGCACTTTCAAGCTGTCCGGTGAACTGTCCTTTAACTCACATGGAAAGAACAGTGTCTGAGATGTTGAGGAAGATGGTAAGGAAGTATAGTGGTAAAAGACCTGAAGTCATTGCCATTGCTGTGGAAAACCCAGCAGCAGTTCTTTCTGATGAACTCAATGCAAGGTTATCTGGCAATTCTCATGTTGGCTTTGGGATATCGGCATTGAGAAAAATTGTCGATGGGCATCCAAAAGGAAATCAGGTGGACAGGAAGCGACCTGATGGAAATGGTTATGCACATTTAGAGAAAACATCACCTCAAAATCTGGAAGGTCCACATATCTCCGCATCTGTGTTTTAATTGAGTGTGTTTTTGTGTGCGTGTGCTTCTATGTGGTCAAGTTGGTGGGTGGTAGCCATTTTCTGACTGCCTGTGGATGAGACATGTGAAAATACCTATGCCACCACTAAACTTCACATCTTTAGGTTAGCTGATTTTTGCTGTCTTATGCCAAGCATCAGTAAATGACTGATATATTAAAAAATTAACAATAATGAAGTAGAGTTCCCATTGGAAAGGCCTTGTGCTAGCAACTCAGCATGCATAGAAATTGCTTTTTTGACCTATGCTTAATGTGGACATTCTTGAAAGCAGTAGTACCTTTCTAAAGCTTGGGATTTTTTAACCAGTATACTCAATATTCTGTTTTTCCCACCTTTTTATCATGCAGTTGATGGTATTGAATTTGAAAGAGAGCTACCTAAGGAAGAGGGCACTTCTTCAAGTCCTAACTTAGCTGAAGGACATTCCTCCACCTCTGAGGATCAAGATGATTTCCAGAAATCATCCGTTCCTTCATCCTCCCCAGTCAATGAATTAGTAGAAAGTGATGAAAGTTTGGTTCCACCAGGGGAACAGATGAATAAGCTCAAGGAAGATGCTGTGGACAGTAGTGATGATGAATTGTTGGAAAATGAAAATTCTAGACTGAAGCGTTCCAAATCTGTTAAACGTAACAAGTGGAAACCTGGGGAGGTTAAGAGCCTTATAAAAATGCGTGGGGAATTACATAGTAGATTTCAAGTTGTAAGAGGTAGAATGGCTCTGTGGGAAGAGATATCTGCTAACTTAATGGCTGATGGGATCAATCGGAGTCCAGGACAGTGCAAATCTTTATGGACATCTCTGGTTCAGAAATATGAGGTTTGTTCCTCCACTTCTCACAATTAAATTTTGGTATTGCATTTTGATTTCCGTTTCATATTATGAAGTGAAGCTCGTATAATTGCATGTGAATACTAGTGTGTGCTGCTACAGTTTTTGCCACAAGTCAATTTTTTTCCTGGACATTCTTTTGTACAATTCTTGCTCCAATGGGAAATAAATATCGAAATCCAGATCACTGTAGGGGTGCCATCCAAGTCTCTGGTGTGGTCATATGTTGCCATTTCATCCATCTATACAGTGTTGCTTAGTAACAACCATTGCTAAAATGAACAGGAAAGCAAGAACGGGAAGAGAGGGAAAAAAGCTTGGCCCTATTTTGAAGACATGGATAATATTTTATCTGATTCCGAGACAATGGCAACAAAATGATAGGAAGAAGGGGGGAACAGTGCTTTGAGTTTTTTGGAAGACCTGTCCCAAGCCTCATGTTTAATTGAAGCTGCAGAGAATAATCACTGTCAGGGACTTGCAGTTAAATTACAAACAGAAAATCAGACTTTCTTGAAGACACAAGATCGATGTGTGAACTATTTGATCTCAGAGACCTGCGACGACAAACAAGAAATGAAATCTTTTTGTAGCCACAAGCTCCTCCAAAATTGGTCAGCATGTATACTAGAGATAGGGATTGTGATATATTTGGCTTGGAGGCCGTTTAGCATTGTAAGCGTTGCTGTAACTCAACAGTTAACTTCTTGTCCTTTTGTCAGTTGCTTTGCATTCAATCGAAAGGATTTAGCTTCGTCTACTTCTTCTTTTCTTCTTGAATTTTTCCCTTCCGAAAGTTAAGCAATAATATATTGGTGCGCAAATTAATGGCTATCCTAATAGGTTGAAAACTGAGTGATGTCTCTTTCCATGCCAAAAATTTCGGGATTTTTTTTTCCAAATCCCTCAACTAGGATGAATGGTTAATTTTTTACTACGCAAATTTAGATATAGAAAATGTTTTGAATGAACAGTATTAATTTTTTAGGCAAGGGACAAATAAGAAGCATGATCATAAACCATCAATTAGTATGCCAGGTTGCAAGTAACCTTTCAATGGAAATTAGTAGTCCCTGAAATAGCTTACAACTTCCGTGGTTTCCTCCCTATCCTCTAAACCCTATCACATTTCAGGTCCATATAACAAGCATCCTTCCAAATCCATCTACCTCTGCATCTTTGTTTTGTCCTGCAGTGTTTCTCTATCCATCTGTCCTAGAGGGAACATCTGCAAAGATTCTCTGTATAAGCGAAAATGGCACGCAAACTCATTGTTCTTGCTCTTGTCTTTGTTGCCATTTTCGGGTTGGCTGCAGCCACAGCACCTGCTCCTTCCACAACTTACCTGCCTCCAGCCGAGGCGCCTTTAAGCCATGATTTTATCGGTAATAATGACGATGGTGCGGCTGGTGCACCTTCTGTTGATGGTAGCACTGTTGTTCCAGGACCAATGGATAGCACTACATTGGCTGGGGGTCCTGCTTCTGAAAAAGATGGTGCCGCTACCCTCAAGTTCTCTGCCATTGTTGGAGCTGCCGCTGTTGCTGGCTACTTCTTCTAAGCTAGTTAACCATAAATCTATATAATCCCTCGTCCAAGCTTTCAGGACTTGACATGAAAAGTATTAGCTTGAGGCGGTTATAAGAAGACGATTGAAATGCGAAGTAGGAATTTTACAGAGGGTTTCAAGTTGTAAGAGGGGAGAGAATAAAATGAAGTCCAGTGTAGGGAAAATCTTTGTCAGAAAATCAGAAATTAGATTTTCTTTCTCTTCTTCAATACTTGAAATCGCGGGTTGCCCTTTGAAGCCATACTTGTTTTCCTCTAGTTTCTTCAACACGGTGATCTGAGATAGACATTTTATTATTAACAACCACAAATGATTAACGTCGAATCAAAATACAGATCCATTATATGTATGTGATCCATTTCTTGTTTTGATTAGAACATATTCTAGCTACTGCTTCACTATTGTATATTAATTGCTAGTAAACAAGAAGGGAAGAAAGACGAAATTAATTTTTTTTCATATTATCTGTAACATGGAAGATTTTTGTTGAATCTTTAAAGGTGTAGGCGTATGTGATATTTCGCAAGGAAGGTTGTTTTTATGATTAATTAAGATAAAAAGAAAATTGATTGGTTCTGTTGCCTCACAAAATATTAAATTCACGTCTACTGTCTATTTTATACATTTCTTTTCTCTTTAGTAAGAGTTGCATGTGTTTACTGCTTATGTATTCCAAAAGCTTCTTCCTCTGCTGATGGAAATGGTCATTCCGAAGACCTTGTAAGCCAAAAACAGACTTCAAATTTATGAACAGGAATGTTGTTTAATCCTACATTTTGTATCATAATTCAAGAAGTAATCGCTTATCTGTCATTTTCTTGCAACACAAGTTAATCTCTCCTTTTGGTACTCAAGTTCATCTTATATACTTCAACACGGTTAAGGTGGAGTTTGAAGTTGTTTTTCTCCATCTTAAATATTCTAACATTAAATTTAAAAAATATAAAATAAAATAAATAAATCCTGAACAAATCCTTTAAAATTAAATTAATTTTTAAAACTTGCAACCTAAGCTCAACCAAGAAGATAAAATGCCGAGTCCTTTCCTCTGTTTCGATGTAAACTTTGGGCGTGTAAGTAGGAAAATAACATGTAAACTTTCCGTAGTTTCGATGTATTCATGACGTCTCTATCTTGATTTTGAACAACATAGTAAGAGAAATGCAAGCCAGAATGCCAACTGTTGTCTGGCAATCGGCATTACCAATGCACTTGCTACTTCTACGACCTTTTGTTCTGTTCTTACTTCTCATTCTTGTTTTTACGAGGTGTATTCTTTCTTCCAAATCAAACTAAAAGCCAACTTGCATTTCCTCTTCTTCGTTTTCTTCTCCTCTTGTGAAATTTTAGAATAAAAAAATAATAATTGAAACATAGTGAAGAATGGGCCTTATCTATAGAAATGGATTGCGGTGTTTCAGTCAGCAAATCACCAAACTCATCAACGAGAATCGAAACAGACAAGGTTTCCATGCCATCTCCAAAGGAAAGTCCTGCAAATGCAGATGGTAGTACCAATAGCTGGTTGGATTCCAACCAGTCTTTCGTGGTGCCACCAGTGGTCAACTCGAAACAAATCAGCGTTTCAGTCAAGGAAACACTAAATTCATCTATGACTATGAGCAATGAAACAAACAACATTTCTATTCCATCTTCTTCTGAGGAAATTCCTGTCATTGCAGGTAATACAATTTCAAAAACCAGTTGGGATTCTGATCAGTCTACCACAGCTATGCCTGTGACAAATTCACAGTGCACTGGTGTTTCAGTCAATGAAACATTGAATTCAGCAATGACAAATGAAATAGACAAGGTTTCTATGCTATCTTTTTCTCAGGAAACTCCTGCCAAATCAGATAAGCAAGCCATAAACAGCTTGGATCCTGATCTGCCTTCCATGGATCCGCTCGTGACCAATTCCCAAGACACCGATTTAGTCAATGAAACACTGAATTCAACTTCAAGTGATGAAAAGGACAAGGTCTGCATGCCATCTCTGTCTGGGGGAAGTCCTGTCATTACAGATAATCCCGTCAACAAAAACATTTCGGAGTCTAATCAGTCTTTGTTGGCACCACCTTCAACAGATTCCCAATACATCATTTTTTCAGTCGAGGAAGCTTGGAATTCAGCCATGAGAGATGGAACGGCCAGAGCATCCATGCCTTCTTCTGATGATGAAAGTCCAGTCATTACAAATGATCAATTGATTGAAAAGAGCATGGACTCTGATCTGTCTTCCATGGAGCAGCTAGTGATAAATTCTCAGGTCACCAATGTTTCAATCAGAGAAACACGGAGTTCAGCTTCGAGTAATGAAAAGGACAACGTTTGTATGCCATCTTCTTCGGGAAGTCCTGTCAGTACAGATAATCCTATCAATGAGAACAGTTCGGGGTCTGATCAGTCTATGTTAGCACTACCTTCAACAAATTCCCAATACATCATTTTTTTAGTTGATGAAACGCCAAATTCAGCCATGGATGATGGAATGGACAAAGCGTATATGTCGTCTTCTTTTGAGGCAAGTTTGGTCATTGCAGATGATCGATTGATTGAAAACAGCTTGGATTCTGATCAGATGTCTATGGAGCCGCTAGTGACAAATTCTCAAGTCACCAGTGTTCTAGTCAATGAAACACCGTGTGCAGCTTCAGGTAATGAAAAGGAAAAGGTTTGTATGCCATCTTTTTCAGGAGGTCCTGTCGATACAGTAATCCTATCACCGAGAACAATTCAGAGTCTGATCAGTCTTTGTTAGCACCACCACCACCAACAAATTCCCAAGACATCAGTCTTACGGTCAATGAAACACCAAATCCAGCCATGAGTAATGGAACAACCAAACTATCCATGCCCTTTTCTGAGGAAGGTCTAGTCACTGCAGATGATCGATTGGTTGAAAACAGCTTGGATTCTGATCAGTTTTTCATGGTGCTTCCTGAGAGGAAGTCCCAAGACATCGGTATTTCAGTCAGCAAAACATCAAACTCATCAAGTAATGAAACAGACAAGGTTTCTAATCCATCTTATTCCACCGAAAGTCCTGTCATTGCAGATAATCCAATTGGAAAAAACAGTCTGCATTCTGATCAGTCTTTAACTGCACCACCGGTGACAAAATCCCAAGATGCAGGTATGATTGGTTAATTTCTTCTGCTTGTTGCATCAATTATTCTCGCACAGTTTCTGAAGACATTTAATCAGAAATATGATGTAAAATGTTCAGATTTTATCATAATTTTGTGAACATGTCTCGGGCAAAAAGTCCAAAATATAGACCTCCGGTTACTGGAAACAGAAATCTATAGAAGCTGACTACCTTGTGTTTCCTACATTTTTGACAATTTCATGTTCCATTTAACAATTCTAGCTTGGCAAGCTGCTTATATACGTAAAACGTAAATCATTGTTGCATTTTAAATGCAGTTAGCGAAGAGAACTTCTCTGATTGTCAAGCCTGGCTAGGATCAGACTCGGATGATGATTTCTTCAGTGTCAGAAACGGTAAGATACATTTCCTCTGCCTTAATTTCTTCACATTTCTTTCTTGTCTTGTCCAAATGAGTTGAAGCATGCATCAAGAATTTCAAGTTGAATAACCTAAACAGCACACTGCTGAAGCTCGATAAGGATGAGGTTTTATGATAGGCCTTGTCTGTTCCTTGCGATTCTCTGTTATTACACAAGAGAGGCTCCAGCCAGAGGAAACACATCAATCACCCAAAAGAATTGCAGGTTTTTAGCGATTTTCTGGGTTCTGAAAATCCTTTGATTTGTTGTTTTTAATATTCAGACTATAGCAATGCTTCGAGCCGGCAAAGCAGCATGAAGGGGTCACCCCAACCTGACGAAATAAGCGATTCCAAACGGGAGCCAAATCCAACAAAGGGAGGGAAGAAACTTGTTGGTCTCATCTATGATCGTAATAGCATGCCACCTGCCATCCAGGAGAGAAAACAGAGAGAGTCCAAACAAGAAGCTTCTCCAATAGAAGAAAACAAGAGACTTGCTGAGCTCTTACAAGATCCATCGAGGAGTGATCACAAGAGCAGCACAACTGTCTTGAAGGAGACAAAACTTGCTGAGTTCTTTCAGGATAGCCCCTGGAGTCAAGAAATTGCATGCACTCGTGCAACACGTTTTCCTAGTACTAAAGGTGACGGCAAACTCAGGGCAGACGTGGAAGCCAAGCATCTATCTCCAAGGGATGGAACTTCAATTGTGACTACTCCACGCACTAGAGCTAGATATGCTAGTGGCAATCCTAAGCGGGAAAATACAGCCAGAGCTACTTACTGCTGCTTTCCAAGTTGGAGCCCAATCCGTGGCTCCCAAGGAGAAGAAAAGGCAAACCCCTCCTAGATGTCAAAGATACCACCTCCTGGTTCGGCCCAGTTCGCCTGACGGGGAAATTTGAGGGTGTAATGTGTGTATTTAAAAATATATTAAAATAATTTATTTTTTATTTTAAAAATTTATTTGATACAGACATCAAAACAAATCTAAAAATACTAAAATATAATATTTTTTTTAAAAAAAAAAACACAGCTAAACTACAAACCATGTGCATAGAACTTGAGGGACAAAACCCACGTTTCTCACCCACGTATTTATTCAACTCATTTTTTTATTTTTTTATGGCATTTGCGAATGGAAACAGTGTCTCCATTAATACATTAAAATAATAATTTTTATTTTTATAAATTTATTTTTAATATCAGTTCTTCAAGTCACTTCAAATCATTACGAAAATCAAAAAAATAATTTGAAATAAAAAAATAAACAAAATTTAATTTAATTTTAAAATACAAAAACAAACCAAGATTAGAAAGATTTAGCCACAACATTAAAAGTTACTTCTTTATTTACTCGTGAATTAAACATTATGTGAAAAAATCAAAGTAGCTAGTACAAAATTCCTTCTTCTCATAAAGAAAAGAAAAGAAAAGGAACACTATTAAGAACAGAGGATATTTCATGGATTAAGATTAAAAAAAAAGAAGAAAAAAGGACATCGCACTGACTTCAATTCACACCAAATAAACGTGTAGGGAATTGACAAGTGAAAGTAGATCAGTAACTGGTTGGCCAACAATGCCATCTCTCACAAATCAATCACGTTGTGTCTATCTAGGGGAGCGACACATTGCCACAGGGATCGAAATGCAGGAATTCCTTTTGCATCAACCCCAAGGGAAGAGAGGTTACGTCCATACTCCTGATAAATTGCATACATGTAAGTCCAATAAAGCACAGGCCATTTCATTTGCAAACATACAGACCAACTGTTCCTCTATATGGCCGGAGGTGACTATGGCTGTATGCATGCTTGTGCTTATGGGTGCACATCAATGGGTGAAAGATAGAGTGAGATGAAGGACAATCCTCACCTGAATATCAAGGAAATATTGCATACATAGCTTGTCAGTATCAGATACAGAGGGATCTGACACATCTGAGCTTACTCCAGCTCGTCTTTGGGCACCCTTCTTTAATCTCTGGAGTGAAGACTCTGTCTTCCTAGCCTGAGCATGATGAATGGACATATTAAAGTCGAGAATTTCAAAATAAAGATGCAGTCAGATTAAAAAAATATATAATTTGGACACTGACCACACTGACGATCTCAACAACCATGTCATAATAACGACCAGTAATCTCAGTTGCAACCCCATGTCGTAACTCCTTAATAGTCTCCCTAGTCAAATAAGGGTTGTGTTTCTCCATATCCAGAAAATCCTAGAAGCAAAGTCATGGGGTCAATGCAAAGTTCATAATAAAACCAATTCACGACAGCATCCGTATGTTTAAAGCTCATTACAATATAGGACAAGTTACATCTCTGGAAGGCTGGAACCAGAGCAAAAAAAAGAGAGAGTCACAAGCAAAGAAGACTATATGTACCTTCTTTAAGGGGCTTAACAACCCGGATACATAGAGTGAATGTCTGCTAGGAATAGGCTTATTAGTCATCCTGAAAGTCGTAGCAATTGCCTTCACGTCTTTCAAGCCCTGTGAAACAATCTTTGTTACTAAATGTTCAAAACACTAATTTAACAGAGTCGGGAATAATGTTTCAACATGTCCAACTATCCATTAATAAATAACTTTTTATGGCAACATGACATCTAGAAAAGGTCCAAGGCAGAAGGTAGGCAAGCATTCTTAAACAAAATCAATCCCAAATACAGCTCACCTTAACAGCCTCATCAACTAGTGCATCTGTGATTGCATTGATAGCTAAAGGTGTTAAATCATTTAATGACTTCCCACCTTGTAAAATGCTTTGTTTTACTAGATCAAGTACATCATCAGAACATGAAGATAGAAGCTGAAGCACATGCTCAAGGTAATCTCCACAAACCTCAGTGGCCAAACAATTTATGTCATGAATAATCTGCAAATCAAAGAACCTCTATCAAAATGCTGGTTGAGCATAATCATTGTCACTCATGCATATGGGATTAATACTTATTTACAGTAAATTAATGTGGAACCTAGATATAGGAGTGTTTTAAATCACAGTAACAAGACAATTGACACATTCCGTGCACACATGCTACAATTACATTAAATAGTAACCATATAATGTGGTGTAAGTTGCTTCATTAGCTGGTAAAATAAATTAAGTAAAGAAGTTGCTATCTTTAGCATCATCACTCAAGTAATGTAAAAACATTAGGGCAATGAAGTGTAAGTGGTGGGATGATGGCTCACATAGAGAAAGCTCCGAGTTCATGTCTCACTTGATGCAAAGTATTTGTCTCACTTGAGCAAGACCAAGGATAGTAGGTGTACATGTTCCAGGAATGGTTTGCATTAGCCACACTAGACTGCAAAATGGTCCAGAGTGGGGGTTGTATAACACAATGAGATATCAAGACCTTTAGCTTAAGACATTCTTTTGATCAAGATTTCAAGGTTTATATTCATGTCACACAAGACAAATAAAAGAATCATGACACAACACATACGTAGAGGAAATCATTAGGAGCTGCTGAAGCTGCCCATTCATATCCGGAGTTGGGGCCACTATTACACGTCTTACGTGCAGCCAGCCCAGATGACAACCAATTTGAAAATCTGTCAAATGTTTGTCAATCAACACAGATTTTAGATATTATTTATAAAATATTATATCAAAAAAAGTATCCAATCAAGCAGATAATAGCAGTCAATTATTGATTCTCACCTTCATAGAAGCTGCAATGTTAAGCGAAGAAACTTGTCAGAGCAGGAGAG
This sequence comes from Populus ilicifolia, assembly GCA_015708895.1. Taxonomy (NCBI): domain Eukaryota; kingdom Viridiplantae; phylum Streptophyta; class Magnoliopsida; order Malpighiales; family Salicaceae; genus Populus; species Populus ilicifolia. The sequence continues at coordinate 220,199 of SRLM01000515.1, read as the reverse complement.
GATGAGAACATCTTCTCTCCAGCAAGATCTCAGGCTCTCCAAAAGAGTGATGCTTTGTTTTAATGTTAAATCTTGAGAACTTCCATTACCAGAAGGTGAATTGTGAACTGGAATCAGACTGGTTGTTGCAAGTGCAGAATCCAGAGCACCAGCTATTTCCTGGAACCTGTCTTTAGCAGATGCACGATCAGCCTCATGACAGGATGTACCAATGCACTAAATAAAATTGGACCAGCAGATATGTCAATTCAAAATAAACTTGGGAGACAAAAAAAAAAAGAAGAAGCTGTGCTGCATACCTCAAAGAGAAATAAACCCCAACATTCCATTGCTTCATGAATTCAACATAGATGGCTTCAGCTCGAAACTTAGTGACAGCAGATCTGGATGGACAATAGCCTTGCATGACAATTGGACATTATAATTACAATGAACACAATACATTTTCATATAATCCTACAGAGTAATCATATCAGCCTGCAAACTTTCTTAATCCTGAGGGAGTAATGTAAAATAGAACCAAGTGTTAAAAAGGTGCCGCATGCTACCTTCAAGATGACCCAAGAAATCTAGGCTTGATTTGTAATTTATCAAGAATTCAATAGGTCTTCCAGGGGAAAAAGCACCTGGCTTTCCCTTTTTAATCGCAGAGAGAACCTCTTTCAGAATTGAATTAGCCAAGAAATCAAATACATGCAACCCTGAATTTTCTGGAAAACAAAAACAAAGAGGAAACAATAAGTTGCATTCAAAGACACAGGAACAGAGCTGCTATATTTATGGCATGCCTTCATGATGAAAGGGATACAAGTTCTGAAAAATGTATTTAAACTAAAATAACTGCAGGAGAACTTGCAAGTATACAAGTATAATATAGAAGATTGTTCAACAGGGCACAACAATTTAATTCCAATGCTTCATGTAAAACAACATTTACCCAAAACATGCAAATTAAACAGGGTGACAGAGAAGGGTGACACCAAAAAAATGAAATAAAGACAGATAAATTGGTTCCCCATGCAATTGAGATCAGTAAATATGTTAAGCAGTAATGCAGCTTGGATCAGGGGCACCTCAAGAGAAAGATGTTGACAAGAATCAACAGATCAACTCCAGGCCAGAAACAAAGCTACAAACATTGATCTATTTCATACAAGCCGATTAGCCAAATAATTAAGAAGAGGCTTTGCCAAGATGTAAGGCTGAAAGTGATAAATCAGTAAATGAAAGTACCAGCTGAAGATATCTCCAAAAGGAATTTACAGTCCTCCTCAATGCATTTCTTGATTTCTTGGTAATCATTTTCAAGTCCATCTCCTGATGCCCCAACAACCCCTCCTGATGGTCCATGTGGAATAATTTTCTGTATTAAGGGAGCCACAATAGTCGTGCGAAAAATTTCTTCTGCACTACTGGTATTATCAATAGCAGCATAAGCACGCAAACAGTTATAGATTGCATTTTCATCCCGGTGCTCCAGTCCATCTACAAAACAATGTCCCAAACTTGCATCCAACAACAAGCTCGCACCTTGAATCCTCTTCTCCATGTTCTGAATGAAAGGAAGGTTCTGTACTGGCATAAGAGAGAATAGACATAAGGACAAATTGTATGACCTTCTATGAAAAAATCATTGACTTTACTACATTTTATATGCTTATGCATTTTCAACAGCCCTTGAACTAGAATTCTATAAAACTTGTTCCTACGCATGTATAAAAAATTAGTAGGTATGAGCAAACACAGACCTGTGCATGAGCAATATAGAACTTCAGTCGATTCATCTCGCTGGCAATTCTCTCCAAAAGCATGCTTTGAGTCTCTCTTACATTTGTCCCATTCTCGATGCTGCCGTTGCTTGCAGCATTCTTCTCTGTTGAGTTCACATCTCCATTCGACCAATCAGCAGGCACACTCGGTAGCTCCTTGATCAGTTTCTCAACCTGCACTCATCAAAATACATATAAATAAAAATTACTACAAAAAATATGAAACAAGAATTCAGCATATTCGAAAACCTAATTAGAGAAACAATCCCTTTCATTCTGAATTCCAATTCTACACGCTTCTAAGATCTAGCACCTTTTTCACTCTACAGGACACTCATCCCAAAAATGACATCTCCCAATCAATAAAACGAATTTCCAATTCTACACAAATTGTAGCTAGATCTAGTAACTCTTACTGCATCACCAAAAAGACAGAATCCAATCAAACAAAACGACCTTACACCTTAGAAACAACATGAAACGTATCCAGCAACAACTCCAAAACCTCTCTAGTCGCCGCCGCTTCCGATCTCTGCTCTAATCCATTCTTCAGAGCCACAAGTGACGACTCCACACTCCCTCTAAACCCTTCAATCTTCTCTCGGAGCTCCAATAACGGAGCCCGCATCCGAACGACAGCAGAATCCACATCGACCAGTTTGGTACTTAAATTAACAAAATCTGCGTAATCACGGTTGATTAAATCGATTAATTCGTGATTCAGGGAAGTTAAGTGTGCTTGGAGTTCCGATCGGAGAGTGTCGAAGGGGACAAAAGTTCGGAGCTCCGAAATATAAGAGTCGGAGTCGGAGTTCGGAGAGAGGAAAAGGTCCGGTTTAAACCATAACGGGTGGAAATCGAGCGGGTCCGAGAAGAAATCATTAGCGGATCTTGGTGGTGGTGCTGTTTGGATCGGATCCACGGCCATTTTGGATTCAGAAAGAGGGAGAAATTGTGTAGGATACGGTGTGTTTCGGCTATTTATACAGCGCAGACAGAGGGAGGATCAGTTTTATTTTGGAAAAACGTTTTTTAGTTAGTCCTCCAACTTTGTAATATTCTTCAATGTGCTTCCTAAACATAATAATTTGGATTCAGAACCCTAACCGGTTCCAAAATATTTTAAAAAAATCTAAAAAGGGTGAAAAAATGAAAAATACGTTGCGATTTTGACCCTTCTAACAAAACGTTTTTACGAATTTAACCCTCGTATAGATTACTTTTCTTATAATTTTGTTTTAGAATTAAAAAAAATTGTGTTTTCAAACCATTTCACGATTTTTAGCCATCGAGACAAACAAACAAACAAACGACATCTCCCTGCCTCGTGCGCGCAGAAAATCAAGAATGCTTGTTAATTTCGACGTCTTCCCGAAAAGAAAGCACTTTGGCCTCGAAGTTCATGCTCGCTAGCGAAAAACCACGCCGTCTAGTCCTTCATTCAAGCTGCGAATACACCAAAAAGATGGTACATTATACCACCATTCCAAACGCTGCCAATACAGAACATGTTGTCATGACCTTTTTTCCTATTTTGTTGCTTCAAAATGAAGACACATATACCTCCATTCATCCACTTGTACTAGCTGCACATTAAGTTCAAAAACCTCAGTCATCGCAGCCCCCTGACAGCTGCAAAAATAGGACAGAAACAGCCAAGTTAATTATGTACGGTTGGATGGCCAAGATTAGCTGGCTCAAATCAAAGGCCATGATTTGGCCAAGACAGCAGTGCTCTAGGGATTTCTTCTAGGACTATTAATAGAGGCTCTCCAGTAGAACGAGGGAGGAGCACAAAAAAAAGGAGGAGGAAGTTGGAGGGAAGAGGAGGAAAGAAAAACAGGTAGCAGTAGCGTGTCCCTTGTTTTCTCTAGAGATCTGAACATCCAACAGCCCTAACCTCATCTTCAGGTGACAACAGTGGACGAGAACACCAACATCAGCTTCAAGTGGTCCTTGCAGCAGCTTGGACTCGACAGAAACAACAAAGACCGTAGCAACAGCGCATGCAGCAGCTTCAACAGGAGAGTTTCTCTCCCTTTTTCTCGATATAAGTGCTTTTGTCTGCAACATTAGTGACTCCCATATGTCTAAATGGTCATGGGTTTGAAGAGTAGAAATGGCTTTTAAGGTCTCAGGTCGTGTCTATGTAACCATATACGATACGAGTGTAGTCTTTTTTGTCTTATTATATGAAAAATGGTGAGCCATGCATGCATGAGCGTGTGGAGCTGTGTCTCTTGTTTCTTTTTATTTATTGATATTCAATACACTTGCTAAATTCTGAATACATGATCTTTATATTTGCAGGGAAATTATAAGCTCAAACAATCATATTCCAATAAATATTCTAAGTATTAATTCAATGTATATTGTAATTAATTAGCTAAACAAAGATTCTATGAAAAATACTTTATGATCCAGAAACCTTTTTTTATCTCACAATCTCTCCTTCAAATTAATGCTCTTAAATAGCCAGTTTAGCAATGAGACTCTTTTTTAAACAAGGTTCTTCTACAGTACAAACAACTAATAATTTTATGAGCTTCATAAACAACTCGAGCTTGAGATTATCTTCTAATATATTTTCCTCTTTTACATATATATATATAGATCTTCCAGCTACATATATATATTTGAGAATATTTCTAAATTAATCTCAATCCAGTAATCTATAGATTATTGGAATCGAACCTTCCAAGTCAAGTTCTCTTCAGACAAGTAGTACATTTTCTCGTTGGATAAAGTATTTGTCGTTTTCATTGCTCGACTTGTTAAACTATGTTTCATTTTTTCAGCTATGATTTATGATTTCTTTAGGCACTTAATCTAAGTTGGTTAGTTTTTATTTTCCCCTGACAAAACTCCCAAACTACATCTAACATCTTTGATGTCCCTTTGCTAAGGGTCACTTCCGGGAGAAAAAGCTGCTTGAACACGCACGCGCACACACTTGGTACTTTATTATTTTCATGATTAATCAGATAATTTCAAGGGATGTTTACAGGTTACAGACTTCAAATGCCTACATTAACTTGATAAAACATCAAAAGCTCGACGTACATTAGAAAGAGGAGGAACGATTGACACAAAAAAGAAGAGAAGGCAAATACTCAAAATATTGATTCAATAAAGATTCTAATTAACTAGTTAAATAAGAATTCTGACCATAAATCCAGGAAAATCCTTCCCTTATCTCAACAGACAATGGAAAAATCAAATCATAGAGTGCTAAATCATCGAGCAAGCCTCCAAAAATAATAATAATGATGATGATTGACACAAAAAAGACGAAAAGGCAAATACTCCTCTTACCTTGACTGTTCAATCAAGACAGAAATAATTCACTAGAGTTAACGATACACTATATTGACAGGTCTTCAGTTTCTCTACTCTCTTCTCTATTTCAGATGTTAATAAGCTTAAGATCAACAATAAATGTTAATGCAATACAAAGGGGACTGAGAACAAAACAAAAGCTTCACGCCCTTTATACCAACCATCCCCACAGTTGAGATTAGAAAATAAACATGATTTAGAAAAGCCTATATTTCACCTTACAGACAAAATGGCTGCTCGACAAGCCCTAATTGAGACCGGCAAAATTACTTAGGAACGGGAGATTTGTACGAAAATATGAAGCTGTTGCACAAGGGAAAATTTACATAAAATAGCTAAGGGCCTTCTTTCTTCTAGAACCACCTTCTCCATACAGTTCATTCCATTGCAAGAGCTCAGTCATGTTTACTGACTCAGATGAAACACTTGCACATACCTATTTAAATACAGGGAAAATATCATAACAAGATCAAGCAGATGACACAAGTCCATAAAATCTGGTCATCATTTTTACCTGTTCATGAGCATCTTTAAAGTCGACCATGTTTAGGGGCCGGATATCAGCACTCCCACTTAAAGCTGGGGCAGGCTTACCTTCTGCTAGAGCTGCAACCTGTTCCTGTAATACATTGTGATATTAGAAGTAATCCTAGGATAATCTAATTCTGCCCGTGAAATAAAATAAGGTTTAGCTAGATAAGCACAAACTCTTCAATTTAATTTCAGTGGCATCCAGCCAGTAGCAGCAAAACCCAATACTTTGAACTGCCAAAAGGATTTTCATGAAGCTAAACTGACAACAGATCATATTATCTGATATCCATACAGTACTTGTCTCGTTAAAACTTGATTGGAGTGCAGTGCATTTGTGTGGGCATTTTATGAGCAAATATAGTTGAACAATACACTGGACACCATTTTCTTTCTTTTTTTCATAAATAACACCGTACACCACAGATGCTTGAAAGAAGGTGCATGGAACAGGAGAAAAGGACATTGTAAGATAATTACATGCTGATCATAAGTGTAAATGCATCGAATTTAACCTAACAGCTCTTTGATGGTGAAGAATAAAGAACATAGACAAACCTTCTTTTCCTTTTCCAAAATCTCTTTAATTGGTCTGTGAGCAGCAGCTACACATAGGTTCTGCCATATAGCATGTATAGATGTAAGACAATCACCAAGTTTGATAAAAACAAAAATAAAAGTAATCAAGAGGAAGGACAAGAGCTAAAACCTTAAGGTCACTTCCAGAATATCCATCGGTCATGCTGGCAATTGCATCAAAATCAATATCAGGAGACAAATCTTCCTTTGCCAAAATGACTTTCAGTATCTTGGCTCTATTTGGAGCATCAGGCAGATTTACCATCAATCTGTAAAAGTAAATGAAAATGAACTAGCATTAAAAGAAAATAGGCTTGTAAAAACAAAATTTACATATTCCTGGAGGACTCGCATGCATGAGAAATAAGAGCCCAAAAAATCAGAGCAATAAGCCTGTTGTGAAATAAAATATTACCTTCGTGGCAGCCTTCTAATGACAGCCTCATCAAGGTCAAAAGGCCTATTAGTAGCTGCAAGTACAAGAACTCGTTCTGTATCTTTTGTTCGTAGACCATCCCAATTCACCATAAATTCATTTTTCATCTTCCGCATGGCCTCATGCTCTCCCGGATTTTCCCTCCTGCCCAACATGCTGTCAACCTGTGCAACACAGCCAAACCACAGAAAAATAATTGAGTTTATATTCAATGTGAGTGGGTGTGGGTGTGGGTGTGGGGTGGGTGTGGGTGTGGGTGTGCAAAACAGAGAGTAAAAAGAAGCATGCCTCGTCAACAAAGACAACACTAGGGGAAATTTTACTGGCTAGCGAGAATACAGCTTTGACATACTTTTCACCCTCACCAAACCACTGTAGCATGCGAAATTAGAATAAGTTTTAGATAGGACAATAAAATCCATATATAAATTGAAGAAGACATGCTATAATCTTAACCTTAGACGTGATGCTGGACATTGAAATGTTGATGAAATTAGCACCAGCTTCAGTTGCCACTGCCTTAGCTAGCATAGTCTTTCCAGTTCCAGGAGGTCCAAATAAAAGTATGCCCTTGCAAGGCTGCACTCATACGATCACCGTGAGTATATACCTTTCTTCATATACACATCACAGCCTAATCCTATTACTTAAAAACATATGTCGAAGTTCCTTTAAATGAAATAACTTGTTTCACTGAATATAGAGATATGCAGAGACCTTGGTTAATTGCCCCTTGCAGAAAAGTTCCGGCCTTTGTAAAGGAAGCATCACCAACTCTTTCAAGGTGTCCTTGACATTCTCAAGAGCTCCAATATCATCAAATGTAACTCCAATGTCATTAGGTGGAATAACATCAGCTAAAAGCCTTTTCTCAAATTCATTTTCTGTCATGACATCCTGATTGTGTCCAAAAAAAATCACTAAAGTGATCAGCACATGAAGCCTTCCCAAATAGGAAATTAGGTGGCTCTTTAAAGCTCCATGCTTCATAAAAAATAGTACATGTGAACGTGAGAATCTATTGATCACCTTGAGTGACTTCTTCAAGCTTTTAGATTCATTCTGGATGGCCTGCAAGATTCCAATCCCATATTGGATGCTGCGAGTATTGCAAAGCAGCATTACAAACGTGTAATCAACACAGTAACCAATACAAGTCAAGAAAATGATACGAGAAAGCTATCAATTACCTCTCGCTGGACAAAACAAGCTTCACATCAGCATCAGCATTAGCTGAATGCTGCATTAGATGATGACTCAGTGCCCAACCAACTACCTTCTCTGCACCTGCATTGCACACCAAAACATGAGTTTTTGAAAAGATCACTAAAAATAGTTAACATTGCAATGTGTTAAATACAGAACATACTTTCATTTGTGAGTGTTTGATCCTTGATGCATAATGTCTCAAGTCCTTCACATTCCATCCCACACCGGCCCAAAACCTACAGATGAAATGGCAGGCAATAAGAAAGGACCCATCTCCAAATGCCTTAATTTTAAACTTGTACCACCATTTACAATATCCATCATGGTGCTTTATATGCACAGAAATTAGATGGTTGTGAAAGAAAAGGTACTGTTTGATTTCATCAAATACTGTTTAATCTCCAACCAGATTGAGTGCAATAAAACAGAAATAAGAAAACAGAAACAAAACATAAAAAAAAAATAAGAAGGAAGCAGAGGGCATACACGAGTTAACATTTATCACAATAAAAGAAGGCCATTCAATGTCCACCTTTCTGAATATATGTGAAAGCAGACTCACACATTATCACAATTTTTTTCAACACAATATCTAGAAGACTTCTAGTAAAGAAAAATATTAAATAGTATACATGAGATGGAACATAACTGAAATCAGGGAAACAAGTAAAGCATAAAGTTGTCAACTAATTTTCCTTGAAAAACGTTCTGCCAAGTACATGCATGTAGCCACCAGTAGGGTATCATCCATCTACAGGGACTAACCAGATCCCTTTGTCTGAGACCACCAGAAGCTGAGACAAAACATGACAACACTTGAGTAGTATGCAATACACATAATATCCATTTCCTCCAACTATCATTGAAGGCCATTCTCTTGAACACACAAGAAAGCTTCAACATGAAAACGAAGTATTCTCCATGTCAACCTCGTCACACAGCCCACTCACTTGTATGAGCATCTACAACCTTATTTGCTACTACCATGGCATCAATAATTTGCCTTGACTCCACATAGGCATCTCCCACCAAACAGGTAATCCATCACCATCTTTTGAAGACAGGAACTGAAGAGCAGGAAGTTGTGGAGAGGAAACAATTTCAGTTAAGGGATGAAATTTTAAGGAAAGGAAGTGAATAGAAACAAAAAATCCAAATCCATCCTTTTGTTTTAAAGAAATTTTTTTGAGGGACAATGAGTAAAACTATTCTTTTCCCCTCACACAGCGTCTCCACTTTCAAGAATTTGATTTTAGTGGGCTACAGGAAAACATCCCTTCACCTTCACATTATCTTCTTCTCACTAAGAACGTAATTTCTTTCCTCTGGCTTTCCTCCCTTTCAAACATACTTCACAGCCAAAAGCTAAGATGTGTTCTAACATTTGAACTGCAATGAACAGTTGAAGACACTGTTCAACTGTTTGCCCAAAAGCAAAATGAAAGGCGCATCAAGACTATTGCTCTAAAGTTTTCCACAAATGGCTAGGCCTGACATATTTACTGAAGGATGATGGTTATTTTTGGGACTGATGCACCACAAGGCTCGACCAACCAGAAAATCGACCAGCAACAGCAAATTATATAAGAACGTGGATGGATAACATTATCACATGCATGGAATCAGGAACTGAACTATTTATACAAAAAAACCTAAATTATCTTGTCAAATGAAGCTCAGTGAAGTAAAAAATCAGCCAAACTGAAGCTGAAAATGTCAATCAATAAACAAAACACAAGGAGCTGCAAACTATATTATGGGATCAATATCTCACAGTGCGAAGGTTATTTAGGTTCCCCTTCATTTTAAGAGTTTCAGCATCTTGATCCAACTGATGCTTCCAAGATGCTAGAAGTGTTTCATCCTGCATCAATTAACAACCTTCAATGATACACTGCACATGAATTTTTGTTCAAATCAAAGAGGAAAAAAATATCCATCACACACACCTGTGGCATATGAATAGCTACTTTATTTGGAAAGAGCTTAGTCAGAAGCTTTGTTGCCTTTGGCACTTCCTTCCCCCTGTCACCAAGTCTTCCAAAACTATCCTGAAAAGATCAGAAGGCACCAAAGTCAATCATCAGAAAATCAAAACCAGTCATAATGTAATACAAAGTTATCAATCGGCCAAGTACAAGCTCGCCTGAGAGAGCGAGAGAGAGAGAGAGAGAGAAGGGAGGAAAAGAGACAGCTTAATAAAGAAAGTGCTGTACAGGCAATGCATTACTTCCCAGAAATATTAATCAAATGGTTCTCCCTTTCAACAAGAGATCTAAAAAACAGTAATAAAATGAAAAGGCCTCCAAACTGACACAATACCCCCAGTATAAAATGTCTCAGGAAGGCTGATGCAAGTGTAAAAAAGTTCGCTCCATATGCATGGCATCTAGCTTTTTAGCAAACGTGTCAACTATTTTCACTTAATATATTGGCTAAGAATATTGTGAAAGGTAACAAAAAATAATCAAATGATGCACTGATTCAATGAGACTATTCTTAAAACATCTCTCAATAACAAAAGACGTGGATTTATTTATTTATTGCAAGATTCTTAAGACTGCTATTTTGAACACACTAGAACAAAGCCAAACAATAAAAATAAATGAAATTATGATAAAGCCAATCATCCACAGAAAAGAAGAAACCTGCAAGCACACATTTCCTTTGTTTTGATACATAGCACTCAGAAGCATAGAAAAGTAGCAATATTACATTCAAGAAGTGCATAGAGATGGAATAATTCCCTTTTCACACATAAATAAAAGAACCACACACACCCGTGTATACAATAAAAGAACAAAAATGTCAGGACAGAAAAAGAAATATCCGTTGCAACTGTAAACAAAAATACAAAAAAAAATAGTGGGGAGGGATAGTCACCGGAAAAGCCAAGTCAAGAAGAGCAGTTTGATTGCTGCCAAATTTTGTGAAAAGAAGACCACCAGGATGTGACTGCAAGGGGAAAAACACCATGGCGTAAGTAAATGACAAGATTTGTATAGCAAGAGAATAAATGATACAATGCAAGGTTGAGAGAAAATTCTTTGCCACGCAACATATAGGCTCAAATTTTTAAAGCGAACAACCCCCCCCCTTTTTTTCAACTGCAAGGACTTACACAACAAAGTTGAAGAAACATATAATGAACTACTAATTGTTTGTTTTTAAAACAAAAGTGAAGGATCTCAACTGAGTCCAGTGTGATGCCTATAGCTCCTAGATAGGTCTATAATCTATATTTTTCAATGCAGCATGCCACTTCCTCCACTTGTGATGATTTTGGAGCTAAGCTCATAGAATTTGCACATTGCCTCATTAGCACCTAAAACTGGACAAACTGTTTTTCAAAGGGATTCGTGTGCCTAAGCGGGTCTAAGGCTTAGTTGAGTTGAATTAACTCGACTAAGACAATTTCCAAACATAATTCAGTGATGCACAAATGCCCTCAATGCTCATCAAGTCTGTGAATCTTCATTAACCAGTGTTGGCTCATCATAGTTAATGATGACAGGCACTTTCATCACCCAAAAAACTATATCAGGACTCAATTTCTCTTTAAAGAAGGCACCCATCAAAGCACTATCATTGCCTTTTGAATCCATGACTTCTAAAATGAATAAGTACAACATGTTCATACTCTTTTCCTCTTATCTACCATAAAAGCTATGACAGCAGAAAAATGTTTATGCGACTTGTACAAAATACAATAACAGAAGACAAGCACTTGAAAAAAATACTCTGGAATAAACTTTCTAAATTCTACAGCGATATTGAATTCATTGACTTTGTTTAAAAACTGAGGAAACAAAAGACTGAGAAGCCTCAATTCCATCATTGCTTCAATGAAACAACATGCCAGAATTTCAAAAATAAATTTAGATCAGCACCATTAATCTTTGAATAGAAGAAATTTCATGCATGCAAAAATAAAAACAAACCAAATAAATAACTACATTAAAATTACCTTCTCTTTCTGATTGTCAAAAATAAATTTAGATTGTTAATCTTTGAATAGAAGAAATTTCATGCGTGCAAAAACTAAAACAAACTAATAAATGACTGCATCAAAATTACCTTCTCTTTCCGATTGTCATTTTGTGTGTGAGAACCAATTACTACCACATTATCAGGAAGCTTTTCGAGTCTACTTTTGAATGTAGAATATGAATCTGAATTGCCTACAATAGATTTCTCTGCATCTTTCATATACAAAATGAAAGGAGAATTTCTACTCTCGCTGTGTACAGCCTGAAGAAAGTTTCAATAAGATTTTGCAAGTCAACAAAATGGAATAAAACATGCCAGAACAAAATGAGTTACAATTGCTTAAGAGCTAAACTATTCTACCTCAAACAATGTGTTAATGAGTAATTTGTCCAAATCTTCAACAGCTGTGTTCTCCAAACGAAGATCAGTAACTAGAGAGAAAGTAAAAGACACTTAAATAACTTGAGATTAAAAAAAGAAAGAAAAGATAGAACCATTTATCAAGTATATGTGCATGATAATGTTTATGATCCAGTTCAACATACCATTACAGAAATATCCATGACCTTTCTCACAAACATCTCCAAGATCAACACCGTCAGGTATTGGTTTATCAAATCTCACACCGATTTTTGACAAAGGATTGTCCTCAAAAGGCAAAACAACCTTCCCACGAATCCCATAAGGTGGGCCCCTGCATTAAGAGTTAAGAGGGGATCGAAGGTTAAACATCAAGCTGCATCAACAACAACAAAATCAAGAACATAAAGAAGACAGCAAAAAACTTCAAATTGGAAAGAGAATAACTATAGAAGAATATGATGGGTTGCTTTTCTGAGTAAAATTAAGTGAAATCAATCAAGGAGACAACACATAGAAAGGGAGAGAGAATTAAGCTGCCAACATGTTCCAATGCTATGCCTTTTATTGTTTTATTTCCCTTCCTCCCTCATACACCATAGTGTTGCTTCTCCCTTCTCCTTTTCGTTTTCTTTTCTTTGAGTTTTCTTTCTCTTTATTTTTTCTTTCATTATTTTTTTTGTCTTTTTTTGGTACATGCCGGTTCTTCTGTATTGCCAAAGGGAATGCAGATCTGAAACACTGGATACATTAAGCGTCAATTTTACCAAAATTAGATCAACTTAACCATGTTTGTATTTACATTAGCATTTATAACAGGTTGATATAGTCATTCTTGATCGTGAATATTCACAACAATCCAGCCTTAACAGGCTACAGCTCCATAAATAGCATTAAAGCTCTCTCAAATAAGTGCTTCTGTTGTTCTTTCAAATCTGCACTCTTTTATTTCCTAACACTTCAAGTCCTAGTTAATTATGATTTGCATTAATGCTACAATCAAATCAAACATTATCCCTAATCTCAATCAAAAGTAAAATCATTTCAGGATCAATTTTCTCATCAATTTTGACAAGGCGCTATTTTTTGGGCATCCATCCATAAAGTAAGAATAACATGCAAAGTGAATTGTTTACTTCAAACAGCAGAAGCGAGCCCTGCTCAACAATTCCTTAGCACATCCAAATTACATCAAATAAAGCTCCTAATTAAGCCACCACCAGGGCTTTTTCAATTATCCAAGTATGTGGGATTTGTTGTTTTTTCAGTTAAGCAAAAGTAAATAATCTTTTTTTATAGGAAGACTAAAAATTTTATCATGAAAGAATACCAGCCACAAAAAAAAGAAAAATGCCTAACGCAAGACAGAAGACAAAAAAAGAAGGAAAAGAAAAGAAAAGGAATAATGCCTTCAACAAATGGAGAACATTAAAACAAAGAGTTTTCCAACCCTGAAGAATTTCAGCTAAGAAAACAGAAAGTCCCAAAAGCCAAAACACCAATAAAACTACTCTATGTCATATTAGCTGCTTAAATACAAAAAGTTTCTGCATAACTCTAGACTTTCTGTCCATCCCTAACCACATCAAGAACATGACACCACATTTTTCTTTTCCAGCACGAAGATATCTATGACACCACATTTAACAAAATGTTCATCCACAACCCCTCCTTTTTATCTACATTTTCTATCATCTGACCAAATAGGTTCATTTCAATGGCACTTGAATGAGAAGAAGATGAGCAGTTTAGTGCAGACCATTTATTGCAAATTTGGTATAAGAGAAATATTTGGTTCAGGAAGGATTATACATTGATCAAGAGAAGTACTGAACCTGTTTGAACATCAGGAAAGTTCACATTCAAGATACCATAAAAAAAACTGGTCGAAGTAAAAAGGGAGAAGAAAAAGGTGAAGAAACTGGTCCACACTGATTGTACCTTGATGGTGATGCTGTTTGATATAAGACACTAGAAGATGAGCTTGTAAATTTCACTCTGTCACCTGCATGTTAATGTTTGGAGTATATTGCTATGCCAGAGCTCAAGGAAAATCAAAAGATCAAGAATGTGAAAGAAAAGTGGAACAACAAATAGAAGGCCTCTCTAGGAATAGCTTAAATACCTATTTTAAACAAGCGATTCCTCGCTGCCCCTGGACCGGAAGAAGGCAGGGTGTCTTCCATCTCAAACAATTCCTGGCTAGCAGGTGCGTTTGAAGAGTTAGGTGTGTCTGTTTCACCAGCTGATATATTCACACTCTTTGATGGGTCTGTTGTCACAGGAACTTGTTTAGAGCAAGTGCAGGATTTTTCTGTATTAGTTCCATCCTTCAAAAGCTCGGCTTCCTTGGAAGACAAACCCTGCAAATTAACAATCGGGGATTATTGGTCTTCATAAACTACAGATGGAAAGCTATAATAGCCAAGCACGTCAGTTTTAGCTTACACCCAAAAATGAATGACTATCAAATACAAGCAATTTAGCGCCAAAGTAATTGGCAAGTGCCTTTGCCAACATCTCCTGGTATATCTCAGAACCTACAGACAGCATTCAAAAAGGGGGGGGGGAGGTCAAGCTTTCTCATAAAAGTTAACCTTTCCAAACTCTAAAATAAAACAACGGAAGTAAAAAGTCCACAAACCTGCGGGGCCAGAAAGCAGAATACGCGGATTGACTGTAGTTAGTTCTGAGGTATATTTTGCATATTTTTTGTGCATCAGGTGTATAAATGAAGCTGCAATCAGCACATTTTTTGTATTCTCACTGCAGAAGAAAGATGACAAATCTGAGATTGACATGCAAATAAATAATCATGCCATTTGCAATCCCTGGTTAATAAAATTGTGTTAAAATGAACCTTGTGTCTTCCTACTTGATTAAGATTACAGAATTTATTGGAGGTACCAAATCTCTTAGGTAAAAAGAACCATTTAAAGAAAATTACATGTCTATAAGATAAAATCACCACTGAATCAAAATCACACACATGCATTGCAGTTTAATTTTTACACAACAAATTTCAGATAACACTGAAATGAAGGATAGGTGCGGCCACATCAGTCACCACATCACAGGGATCATATGCCACAGCCATTCGGCTCTCAGCAACCAGAAAATGTGGACTTTTGCTTTGTGCAGTTCAAACCATCCATTTCAAATGTCCCATGTCCACGGGATCTGTGTAATGCATCCAGTAAGTTGCTATGTTAATATTTTCCCAAAGAACAGATCAGACATTGCAAGTCGAACAAATGTTTCATTCCTCAATGGATGACCAACTTGTGATACAACAAGTGTAATTCACCTCCAAAACTGCCATGCATTGTCACCACATCGTGATGAATAACATATCTGATCAGACCATCCCATTTGTTTGGCACATCTCCCAGGATATTTTTGAGTGAGGTATCCTCAGTACCAGTGTCTGAACAAGATGCAAATCCAAAAGCTTGGCTTTTCCAAATCCAGCTTCCAGGTTTTACATGGATGCTTATTCACGCTGTGTACAGGTGTGCAATCTGTTTGTCAATTTCTCATCTGTCTTCATTGATTACTTTGTTTCAACAGGTTTATCAAGCTCATAGGTAGGGTCCCCATTCAAAAAGGCATAACATCCCAGGTTAACATGTACTCAGCTTCAGACATCCTAATCATAAAACGTCCATGGGTCTACCCATATTTACTTTGTTCTTCTCCTTCCCATTTCTACTATCCCTTCCTTTCATAATGAGACATTTTAGATCTTAAATCCTAGTTGTATCATATACTGAATTCCTATAAACTCGATCCATCATTTTGCAAGGCAAATTATCAATGAGACCTTGGGTTTCTAAGCCAGCTTATACCAAGGAAATTATCGTTCACCCTTTCAGTTCTACCATGGGTTTCCCTAATCAACAATCATTGTAAATGGTTGCGTGACATAAGATTAACAAACAGAGGGACATTAACAAGGAATATTCCACCAGTAGACTAGTGCAATACTGCCAATATCAGGGAAGGCTGTTGGCATAGGAGCATTAAAAATCATGCCTGAAACAAACAGAGCACCCAGTGGAGCTAAAACTGCAGCTTTTTTCATTTTTCAACATTCAAATCAGAACCACAATTTCGCATTAGGAGAATAGACACTTTAAATGCACGAAAACAGCCAGGCACGCGAACATTTTCTCTGACAACTAGCAACAATAATCATACTTATATGTTGTACTGCACCAGTAGAAAGTATGAGAAATGACGTCATACCAAAAATCTATGAAACTTAAAATAAATAAAAAAAGCCATTTGAGAACACGAATTCACCTGGATAACATGAAATTGAGAACTAAAGATGGCAAGAAGAAAATCATACCTTAAGTAGTATGGGAAATTATCGAACGAAACTTCTATGTTTTTTCCATTGAGAATTCCAGCATGAAGGTCTTCTTTGAATACCGCACACCGCAATGACATACCCGAGGTCGATGCCAGCTGCGAATCCTTCAGCCACTCGTTCCTTTCTTCCAATACCTGTTTACAGATATTTTTGCTCAATTTTTGTTTACAACTAGATGATCGAGCTAACATCCTGAAGAAAGGCCTTATCAAATCATTCATCCCAGAGATTTTTACATTGCCTGCCTCTGTGCCAGAGTCCTGGCTGCAATCGTGAGGAAGATTCTGGTTGATCGCTCCAACCTCTGCAGCTTTATCACTCCCTAAATTTGGAGTTGAATTGCCTTCCATGCCATCAAGCTCAACCTCCGCACCACCATGAACAACTGACTGAGCAGGCACCTCTGTCCCATGGTGTATTTTACTGGCAGTCTGTCCTGGAGACTTCCAGTGCGATAAATCAGGCCTGAGGCTTGAAAGAGATGCCAATATTGACGCCCCAGCAACAGCCGATGGATCCCCTGACCTCCTTTCGAGTTGCAAAAGTTTCCCCAGGCTACTATGAACTTCAGCACTCTTAACCGCAACCTCAGTCAGGAGTTGCTGAAAAATCTATTTTTGACAGAAATGAAGGAAACTATCATGTGACAATGAAACAATAAAATCTATTTTCTACACGGTTGCAAACAAAACAATGAAAGGTGAAAGAAGGTAAGTGGCTCGAAGAATCCACAAACAAGAAAGATTGAACCATTAATTTAAACAATGTAGAGGATACATAGGCATGGTTCCCCACCGCACCAAAGACCACCTCATCTCCTGAATTAAGCACATAGATAGCACCCTTTTTGACAGCTGTCCCATTTACTTGCACTGATCCCTTGCTCCCCGAGCTTTCTAGCTCAGCAACAGCACTTCCTTCGCGCTGATCATGTCCACAAACAATGAGTACTCAAACTGCATATACATATTAAGGAGTTCACCTCCACAAGAACTATTAATCAAACAAAACTCCACTATAATACCCGATTCACAGCCCTCCAGATAACAAACACGGGCACACTGTTTGCCAAAACATCTTACCAAAAAAACTCAACATACAACCAATACCTGTGTGTGTCTAATCTTGCATTGAATCCCTCCCATTGCGTGATCCTTCAATATGAAATCGCATTGTTTAGTCGTACCAATCGAATAACTGGACGTGCAAATTACTATATTCTGATTCTGCAATCCAAACATAATCAACATTCTAGTCAAAGCTCAAAATCTCTCCTTTTTGGACATCAATTCTCAACTTTTCAACTAAAACAAAAGAACTCTTTATTTAATAATAATCGCAAATCGAACTACCTGAGCAGACTGTGTCAGCAGCTTACACCAAGGCGTTTCGAAACTTGAATTCTGCTTTTGATATAAACTCCAAGTCGATAACGAACTCCGCGGTTTCTCCAGTACAACCGGAGTAGAACCTTTTAATCAAGTCCAAAAAACAAAATAGAGATTTAACCAAACAACACTTGAAATTCAATTCTAAAAAATTAAAAAAAATACGAAATTTAGTTCCAGTTTTTAAAAAAGAATATTTAAAAAAAATAAAGTGGCCGACCTTCAGCGATCGGCGTCACAACAGCCACCGCCGGCGTAGCCGTTTCTTGACCTTTCCCCGAAATCAGAGCGCCTCTACCACCACCACCAGTAGTCGGAGCATCTCCAGGTCCACCGTCGTCGGGATCCTCCTCCTCCGGTGGACTCGATTCCTTAGAATTATCTGTCGTCGGCATCGGTTTCTCCGTAACTCCACCATTCTCTCCCTGAAACCCACGAAAAGAAATGAAAATCTTTTTTCCAAGAACGACACCAGAAAATCACGCAGTGATTTGATTTAATTTTATATACATATTTACCTTTTGACGTTTAGGTGATGGTGGCTTATTATTATCCTCTGAGGAAGAAGATCTCTTGCTGTTATTGTTATTATTGTCATCTGAGGAGGAAGATCTCTTGCTGTTGTTGTTAGCAGAGAGAGATCCACTCCTTCTCGTTGAAACCATTCTTTTTTTCTTGGCTCTTGATTTTCTTTTTCTCTCACTTCGTTTGAGCTAATTGAGAGAGACTTTCAGGGCTGAATTATTGTGCTCGTATATATATATTTCAGTTTTTTCTTTATTTTATTTTATTTGCCACTGCAATAAAAGGAAAAACAATTATTAATAATAAAGTCTTGAGTCTAGACGTCAATTCAATCCCGGGTGATTTACACTTATTTCCTTTTGGTCCTTTAATTTTTGTTTTTCTGCTTGTATCTTGAAAAATATTCAAGGACTTACTATAAATACATTAATAAAGCTAATTTCCGTGTGATATTACCACATGTAATAGAGGTTGAAAAGAGAAAATGAAACAATGAATGCTTCTTTGTGTTGTATTTGTTATATAACTTTAGGGGTCACATTGGAAATTTCCAAACTTTAGGAGTTAGATTTAAGGATATCCAATACTTGTTGAGTTTTATCTTCTGATCGGAGCAGTTCTTTTCACTTGAGCCTTGTCGTTAACAATGGGGACTTTTAAACTAGAGGAGCCAAGGTGATCATTTTTTAATCTATAGGGACTGGCGTTCGGTGGGTGCACCGAAGCGCTGTGTGTGGTCTCTCAGCGTAAAATAGCAACTGAAGTGTCTGTTTCCGGTGTAGGTTAGCAGCAACTTAACATGGTGGTGTGGTTTGGTCCTTCGAGAGGAAGTAGTGGCTTAAAGGCAAGGTGGGGAACATACCTGATTTTGGAATGTCATGTTCTTTTATTCTCCGACTCCCGGTTCGTTTTTCTTTCCACTAGAACTTTATTGAAAATTGAACTCTCGTGGTCGTTTTCTCCTGCTCCGAGCTAGTAAAAAATTAATCAGAATTTATTTAAACCATGATGTATTTCACAGATTGTTGCTTCTGACGGTGGGTGATCTAACAAATTCTCTAACTCCTCTGTGCTGTACACACACCGCAGCAAAGCTATTGCGCTCGTGTCGATCTATGACTCAGCTTAAGATTAAAATTATAAACTGGTACCTGGGTTGGCTAAAACAACTCGTTTTATTTATAAAAAAAATAATAAAAAGCTGAAAATACATTATTTGAGGTTTTGATATCCCGGCTTACCTGAATTTAATCGAGTCTAGTTACATCTCGTGAAATTTAAATTAATATAATAGATTGTGCTAGATTTAATTAATTTGATTGTGAAGTTTTTTTAACATGCATGCATACCATAATTATTACATAGAATAAGGGATCCAACAAGTATTTTAAGTTTTTGTGAAGATATTTAAAATTTAAATTAAGATATAAAATGCTAAAAAAAAATCTAAAGGGGGTGATGAGTGAGGTGGTGGGTTTATGGTTGTATTTTTAATATAGTAATGATTGATTTTTAAAATATTTTAATATAATATGTTTTAAAAAATATTTTTGATGTTAGAATATTAAAAAATCAAGAAAAATTAAAATAGAATATAAAATATAAAAATATGATTAGACTGGATACCAAACAATTCTATATTTACACACAGTTACGGTCAACTCTTAACTATACTACGATTCTGTTGTCTAAATAGTTGCTGCCCGGTGTTGAATGAAATTTATGATGGGTGGCCTTTTTTGAATGCAACTAACATGAACGTTATGGTTGAGCTTTTTGGTGGTAGGTTCCTGCATGAGTGCGCTGGCGTGCGCGTGTTAAGGCA
Source organism: Populus ilicifolia (assembly GCA_015708895.1). NCBI lineage: Eukaryota > Viridiplantae > Streptophyta > Magnoliopsida > Malpighiales > Salicaceae > Populus > Populus ilicifolia. The sequence continues at coordinate 199,870 of SRLM01000515.1, read as the reverse complement.
GAGACGGCGATTTGGGTTTTGACGGCTCATGGTGGCGTCGATGCTTTGAAAGGTAGGATTTAGATTAGACTTTTGGTGGGGTGGAATATTTACCGCCGGATTTCGATCGGACGAACGGCTAGAGGGCTGGATAAGAGGACTGGGGCCCACCCGTTCACAACCGTGATGGTGGACAGCTTTTCCTTGTCGGCTGGTTGTTTCGGTGTCCATCGATTACGGGAAAAGGTAATGAACCAGAGGTTTTATTAGGTGAGGCAACAACACGACTATCTAACCTGATGGCATTGGCTGAGGATATCNTTTTTACGATGTTGGTTTTGAAAAATAAATTTTTAAAAAATATAGTTAGTTGTAGTTAGTTGAATTTAGACATTTGTTTAATAAAAAATTTAATTAAATTTTATGTATGGTAAAAAATATATATAATATTTAATTAAGGTTGTTTTTTAAAAATACTTTTTAATTGAAAATATATTAAAATTATTTTTGATATTAGTGTATTAAAATGATTTTAAAATATAAAAAAATAATTTTAAATAAAAAAATAAAAAAATTTAAATTTAAAAAAAAATGTTTTCCAAACACAAAAACAAACTAAATTTTATGAAATTCCGTTAAAAAATATATAAAAATTACTTCACTGAACTTATATTTTAAATTCAATTTGTTGATATGCCCTCACAATATAAAATATAATTTAATACATTACCAAACACCTCGCTATATTTTACATTACAAACATAAAATCAGGTATAAGACAAACTAATTTAACTGTTTACATTTTATTTTTTATGTTTCAAGTTAATTTATAAAGTAGATAAATAAAAATTAGTAAAGATTCTATTAATTTGAAAGGATGGGTGAAAAATGCATCTTATTCCTTATTCATCTGTTTTTCCTTCTTCTTTTTACAAAAACATGAATTTTTCTTGGAAAAATTATTTTTTAAATTAAAACTAATAACAACATTAAAATAAAGTTTGAATAAAAAATCACAGATAGATAATTTATAGTAAAATATTTAAAAAATCTACATTAAATGTTCATGATGGAAATTTTATTGAGAAATTAAGCTTATAATTATTTTTAAAAAAAAACAACTATCAATGTTATCACAAGAAATTACTCCCTTAAGGTTTACACTTTTCCTTTGTAATTTTATAAATTACAGTAGCATCACGAGTCAATATAAAATTTAAATTCCAAAATTTATCATATAAATACTTTATAAATAAATAAAGTAAACATAAACAACAAATCATTCCACCCAAAATTCGATGCTACGCGATTTTTTTCTCCTCTCCACAAACATAGAATCTCGCAAAAATCAAAACATAATTTTTTATATTTAATTGATTTGTTTTCTCATCACTTGTAGCATGATTTCGCTGAGGTTACGTCCATTCCTAAGATTCTCTTTCTTTTTGCATTTAAAAGTTTGTTGTTAAGAAGTATGGTTAGCGAGACTGCGGTTTTTTTAAAGTAATTTTTATATTAAAATATATTTTATTTTTTAAAAATTATTTTTAAAATCTACACAATAAAATATCTAAATTATATATAAAAAATAATATTTTACAAAAGAATAAATTTTTTGAAAACTAATTTGCACCGTATTTTTAAATGTAGATTTAGAACTGAGCAAAAATAAATAAATAAGTGTGTGATGGTGGTTGAAAAATTATTTCTGCAAATAGAGAAATTTAATTTAAAACTAAATTTATTTTATTTACTAATTACAGTAAATGTTCTCCGTGAACTCGATTTACCAAAAAAACACATAGTTTTGTTACAGTTGATTTGCAAATCCCAAAACTAAAAAACCTTAAACAATGTTTTTTTTTCCGAAACCTTGAAAAAACAAATTGATTTCTACAAGCTTCTGCTCACATAACCCTAAAATTATACAAGGGATAGGTGGCGGGTGCACTCTCCTAAAACTGCACGCGTGGCGCAGCGGGCCAGGTAGGAAAGGCAAATACGAAATTCTTGAGTAGGTGGCCGCTTCTGCAACTCAACGGAACCCTGGCTTATTCCGGTGGAGTGAGACAACAACAAGGGAGTTTTTCCACCTTTATTACCGGAATACTTATCTGAATCTTCATCAAGAGGCACACCCTGCAACACTGAACACTTAAGTGCTTGCTTCTGATTAAGCACAGTACATCAATAATATACACAGTTGATCAAATTAGAACATAACTATATAAAAAATAAACCCAGATTAAAATGAAACTTTGCGCCTGACACCAGAATAGGCAGCTAGTTAAAGGGAAAGAATTCTGAGTACAGAAAAATATATTTAAAAAAAATAATCAGTTTTATCATCTTTATAGGTGGGAAATAATGTTTTCCTTCAGTAAGAAATGTGATTCTTTCACATAAAACATGCTCTTGTTTCAAATATCGAGTCACAGAGAGAAACAATGACCGAGCAATCAGGTTAGTAGTCAAAAGCAAAGTGGTGGAGCAGTAAAGGCACAGCTGAAAAACTCAGTCGTGCTCGTCCTGGAAACTAAAAACCGAAGAAATATCACAAATGTACCAATCAATGTCTCTTTCAACTATTTCTTAATAAGGTCATTTCATCCTCTTCCTACAGTTTTTAGAATTGCCTCTCTAACATTTCAGAGCACGCTGGAACTCTCAATCACTCCAAGGTTACAAAAAAAAAAAACCAATAAAACCCCATGATTCTCTAACAATGAAAGAAAGGTTTTGATCCCTTTTTTTCATTTTTTTAGGGGAAAAAAAGACAAGCACGTGAAAAATAAAAGTAAATAACTTGCAGGGAAAGTTTTAGAAAACAAAGGTTAATTAGCAAATAAAAAAAGGGAAGAACCGGAAACAAAATCAACATAGAACTTTGAGATTGCAATTAGCAAGTGAACAGGGAAAGCGAAGCCCATAGCTAGAAAACAGATGTTAGAAAAAGGGGAAATGGTATGCAGGCTTGTAAAAATTCTTAATTGGAGGTGCTACATCATCGAATCATGGAAGGCAAACTCGTAAGGAACAACAAGAAGTAAAAAGAAGGAAAGGTAGACGAGACCTGAGGAGATTCACCGGGGGTAAAGCTCAACAGCAAGAGATGGTTGGAGGCGCAGAGGCAAGCTGGAGAGGTGCGCAACAAAACCTGCAAATTGTTGAAGTCATGGGGTTTAAAAAATCACAATCATAAAGCAAGCTAAATGATGTCGCAATCATACTGTAATTCTAAACACAGATTATTATAATTTGCGATAATAAATTTTGCATGGTTATAATGTAATTAAGAGGATCGTGTTTTTAGTGAAATTGAATTGCATATGGTGTATAATTCAGCAGACCACGGGGCATTTAAATATTTTCTTGTTGTTGTTTTTTTTCATTTAAAAAACTACTGGCATGTATTCTATATTCTTCAACGAGTAGATAACCTATACCATAAAAAGACACGTGAAATATCTTTCGATAATTAAATCTAGTCATGTGTCGTCTACATAAATATATAAATGTATTTTTTTCTATATCAGATAAAAATATCATGGTTGCATTATTATTAATGATCAGTTATTTATATTTTTTTTTCATGATAATTAAAATACATAACTATTTTTAATTTGTTTGTTGTTTACTTGAATCTGGTAAGAGATATTAAACCCAAACTACTTGGATTCAATTACTATGTTAAACCCAAAATACTTGGATTTGTGAATAACTAAAAGCTTTAGATTGAGCAATCATATTTAGTGGCGGACCAAGACAAAGGGTCTACTATAGTTGCTCAAACTATGAGCTAATTTACTAACGTTTTCAGACCTGGGCAAGGGTCTAGTATGGTCGTTGAATCCAAGTTGCTTGGATGCCATTAACATTATATTTAAGGTCTTGAAATATTTTTTATATTTTATTTTTTTTTTACATTTAAAAAATTAATATTAACTCGATGTCTAACACAAACCAATGTATTGTTATGAGCTAAAATGAGAAAAATTTAAACCCAAGTGACCAGTTAAAGAACATCTCAGAGGTAAACAACTTGCTAAAACAATAAAAGAAATTATATTATATTTTAAAACACGTGAAAAAAATACTATATATTTAATATAAACATATATTTATTACGTTGTGGATCACATTATGAATATAAAGTGTTTGTATTATGGACAACACTGTATCACTTATAAGGGATATTTTCTTTTCCATGTTTAGTTAAAAAATGTTGTGGGATGTGGGTTGGTAACCCAGACCCAATCTTACTATGTTAGTAAAAATATTAATTATTATTTTTATTTTTAATTAAGAGTAATATATTCTAGTGTTTTTGTATTATTTTCATGTAATGATATAAAAATCAATTTTAAAAGATAAAAAAAATATTATCTCAATTTATTTTTAAAAAAATTATTTGAAAAAATAACTATTATATAATAATATAATAACTGTAATATGAATTCACGTTTTTCAACAAGTCAGCATCAATTTTATTGTCAAATGTAAGAATGTTTAAGTTCGGTTAAAAACATGGAATATATTTACACAATCAATATTTTCAATTAAAGTATTTTTTACAGTAGCATCATAAATAACATATAAGGGAATAATATCCAACACACTGACAATAAGTTTCTTTCTTTATAATTGTTTTTTTTTAAAAAAATTGTTATTGACTCGTTGTTGGGAGCTAATGCATTTCCTACTAAAAAACCACCAATAATGCATGGCAAGGTAACTCCCGATCTTTATTTTGTAGAGATCTTGATGAGTTTTCTATTTACAAGGAGATATAGTCGAATGTTTGTTTTTATTTAAGTGGAAAATTAGTGATTTTATAATATTTTATGCTGAATTTTTAATAATTTATGCTTTGGTTATATTTTACTGTGATTTTATAATGGAGTTTATATATATTAAAAAAAATAAAGGTAAATAAAAAGAAAAAAGAAGTTATAGGTCTAACTACTCAACAGCGCCAAGATCAACTTGGCATTCAACTGTCGAGAAGAGCTTGAGTTTTAAAAATTCACTTATAATTACTTGATTTTTTATATTATTAGGTAATAGTTGTCTTTTTTATAAATACATATATTATTAAACCCAATCAACTCAATAACCCGAGTCTTGTATTTTCTTTTTTACTTCCTTAAAAATCCCAGTGCTGCTTAAACTTTTTCTTTCTCATGTTTAAAAATATATGGTTGGACTTGTAATGTTTGTGCTGACCACCTATAATGTTTGTTTTAGTTATTTTTTTAATAATTTTATTTATTTATTTATTTTCACATTTTTTATATTTGATTCATTATAATTAGTTTTCTATCCTAGTTTAATATAAATTATATGGTTTTATTATTACCTTGTGCTCCACATCACAAGTTTTTTAGGTAAATTATAATTTGCTCATGCTAGGCTAATCCTATAGGATACTATGTCCATAGTTTTTTTAAAAAATTATGTCACTTAACAAGTGAATATTTAAATATTTAAATGTTTTTTGGCCAATATTATCATTTTTTTTATCTTTCTAATATTTTTATATTTTTTTAAGGATGGAATAAAAATGAACCACATGTAGTCGAACACCAGTTAAAAACCTCCAGCTATCTCCACTTCATCTTGCAAATATCCCATTTACTTTATAAGAAAAATCTCTCTTTATGTTTTTACTTTTGAATTCCACAGGAGTGGCAGGAGCAAGAACCCAATTAAACGTGCCTCAATCCAGTTGTCACAAGTCAGTAGGAAAAGTCAACTTAGACTGACTTCCATTTTTTTTTGAAAAAGAATAAAAAAATCATTTTAATATTTTTTTTTAAAGCAACAAGTGAAGAATCGGGTGCTACCTGGGGTTACGAGTCAATCCACACCTTTTTTAATTAAACTAAACTAAATTCATACCTTCAAGACGGTGTGGACCTGCCGGACCGGTTTGGGTTGAATAACCAGAATAAAGGTCTAATGACCCGTGCACACAAAACACCAGATCACCTCTCCCATATATAAGATCTCGTTCTAAGTCCCCAGAAAAAACCCTAGACCTAAAGCTGCGCCTACCTCTTTCCCTCCTTGCCGTTGCCGCTTCTCTCTTCCAAAGTACGAACGAACCCAACAGATTCTCATATTCATATCTTCGCGATTCCTCTTACCAGATTCGAAGCTAACTAGGAATCTATTTCTATTTCTCATTTCAGCTTTTAAATAATGGCAGTCGCTTTCTACGATCTCACCTCAGCCGCTGGCCTCAAGAAGCTCGATGACTATCTCCTTTCCCGCAGTTACATCTCAGGGTACGTTTATTTTAAACAAGGACCTCTCTCTTTCTCTCTCTATATCTTTTCGTGGTTTCGGCCGGGTCGAAAGCAGGCTATCCATGCTGGGACAAAGGATTTCTCTCTAACAACTGGATTCGTAATTTTATTTATTTTTTGTTTCTCAGATACCAAGCCTCAAAGGACGATCTCACTGTTTTTGCAGCATTTTCAAGGGCACCAGCAGCTGAATACGTGAATGTGTCTCGGTGGTACACTCATATTGATGCGCTCTTGAGGATCTCGTAAGTTCTTACTTTATTCTTTTGTTTGTGTAAATTTAATATCGATGCGATTCGGATATTTGAGTTATTATATGCATGGAGATGTTAGTGAAATTGTCTTGCAATTGGGTTCTGTTGCAGTGGTGTTGAAGCTGAAGGGTGTGGTGTTGTTGTTGAGGGATCTGCTCCCATCTCTAAGGAGGCAATTGCCACTCCTCCATCTGCTGACACAAAGGCATGTTTTTATTTCTCTTGTGATTTATTGTTCTTGTAAATGTGGGATATTTAAACTTTGTTTTAGATAGGAATTCATGTTAGTTTGCTTTGTAAAAACTTCATGGGTTGTTACTTATTCTTGGGATTTATATGGTGGTTCTTAGGCTGCTGCTGATGAGGATGATGATGATGATGATGTGGATCTGTTTGGTGAAGAGACCGAGGAGGAAAAGAAGGCTGCTGAAGAACGTGCAGCTGCTATTAAGGCTTCTTCAAAGAAGAAAGAGTGTAACTTTCTCTCTTTAAGAAGAAATATATGTTTTGGAGTTTTTTTTAGTAAAATTTTATCCAGGTCGCGTCTTTTTATTTCATGTTTATTTAGGCCCTCTACTTGATTGGTTTAACCATCGTTCTGTTATCTTACAGTGATAAACTTGAATTTATGATAATTTCGTTTTTGCTGTTTCTCTTCTCAGCCGGCAAGTCATCTGTTTTATTGGATGTAAAGCCATGGGATGATGAGACTGACATGAAGAAGCTCGAGGAAGCAGTCAGAAGTGTTGAGATGGAAGGTCTTTTTTGGGGAGCATGTAAGTTCTTTGAAGAGCTACTAAATGCAACTTTCCTTTCAATCATAAATTCAAATACAACTATTTTTTTTTTGCTTCTCTTGAAGTGTTATCATTTATCAAATTTTAAGTGATTGCATCATTTGGTCTGTGTTCTACTAGGCATTTCCTTCAAAGTTAATGTGTATAAGCTGTTCCCCTTGCAACTACAAGTAAGAATCGATAATGTTGATTGATGGCACTGGATAGTTTGTGCTTCTCTAGGCATTTCCTTGAAAGTTAAATGTCTGTTTAGTGCGGAACATTATATGTGCTTATTGAACGTTTTGTGCTGATATGGTATCTCTGTTTTCTTTAAATTAATGTTTAGTTGGCGTTAAAGCTGTAATGTGTGTTATGTAGTTTTCTATTCACCTTAAAAGGAGAAACTTTTGATCTTGACTTGTATTTCTGATGCTTCCATGCTGTTTCCTATGCAGCCAAGCTTGTACCTGTGGGATATGGCATTAAGAAAATGACAATCATGCTAACAATTGTTGATGACATGGTCTCCGTGGATACTCTTATTGAGGAACGTCTGACAGCCGAACCCATCAACGAGTATGTCCAGAGCTGTGACATCGTGGCCTTCAACAAAATCTGTAAGCATGGGGGAGCCTTGAATGGTTATATATGTTAATCTGATAGTTTGCTGATTCACGCTCACCTGTTGATTTTTTCTTGTTTTGCAGAATCCGAGGATCACAGGAGACGTTTCTAGCAGTGGGAAAGTTATTTATCTACTACCATTGCTTTGCAATGATAATATATTTTCTCTTCCTTCTGTTGCTCAGAACTTGAATTTATTGTAGTCTTGTTAATTATTTGGGGTCCTAGTAAATGGGTGTCAAACTCTAATGGCAACAATTTTCACTATAGCCTTGTTGGCAATAAAATTCTATTCCAGTTTGGTTTGCTGTCAAGATGGATTTTGCAAATACAGTTCACCACCCAACCCGGTGTTTTCTTGGACCAGGGGATTGATCTTCCATTGCATTAGCACCATGCCTGTTAAGACGCGAAGATTTGAGGGAGAGGTCCGAGGATGACTTTAATTGATGAGCAGTTTGTCAGTGCTCAATGCAAGGATGTGAAGAATATTATTCACCTTTTCTGACATCAATTACGTGGATCCCTGTCTCTTTCTGTTTCTTCAATAGTAACTCTAGAGGGCAACAAGTTTCCTTGTAATTCCAATGTCGTTATATAAACGATACAGGGTCCATGGGCCGCGAAGGCCCATCCCGGGAGCATAGATTTTGTTTTGTTATTTGATTTTGCTATTTGTTTTTTTAAATTTTATAAACAAACATTTCAATATTTTATTAATATTAATTTGTTTTTTCATTTTGATTCAATTTAAATGCTTTATAATTTTTTTTAAATTTGATGTTTTCATATTTGTTTAATAATATTATAGATTTTTATTAGAATTTTAACAATTTTTTTTTTCAATTACTACGGTATAAAAAACAAACAAAACATGAATATTTAATTACCATAAAAGTTATGTTTTGTTTTTAAGAATTTTAATACATTTTTAAATTACTTTATCAAGTTTATCAATATATTTTTCTTCAATCTTATACTAAATTTCAAGACTTTGTTTGAATATTTTATTTAAAATTTTTTTTTTAGGGCCATATTCAATTTTTGTTTGGGAAGAAATGTTTAGAAAACAATTTTTGTAATTTATAAAAATTATGATATTGGGTTGATTATTGGTTTTGCACGTGCATGAACTGTTTTTTTTCTTTGATTTTTTCCATTGAAATTTATTTTTATTGAATATTTTGTTGGTTTTTTTTTAAAAAAAATTTTATCCTTCAATTGGAATTTAATTGGTCAAATTTAATAACAATACAATTTTTTTAAAAAAAATTAATTTTTTTATGTTAAATTTTTTCTTAATTCAACGTGCAGCGTTGCGCCTGAGGGAATCCATTGTTTGCCTAAATTTTGATTGTTGTCATTCCAGGCCACCGAAAGAATGACATATGGTTCTGCAATGCTAAACCATGTCTTTTTTCCTGGAAAATTAAAACGAGGACATCAGCATCGGCACGACCACTGACGGCGCAAGAAGCGTCCTTTGTTGTGGTAAAAATAGAACTGCGTTATATATGTTACGGCGTCGTTTTGCAGTTTATGATTTTTGAGGGGTGTTGAAAGCTTGAAGGTTCGACAACTTTCTCTCTCTCTACCTTCGTTGTTTGCTCTGAATTGGATTGATTAGGGGAGGAGTCATCCGAGTCGTAGATTTCAAGTGAGAGAGAAAGAGATGCCGAAGAGGACAACGCACACGTACTCAAGCGAGGACGCAGCTCCCGACGGACCAGACTCGGATCTCTTCGTTTACTATTGCAAGCATTGTGGCTCTCACGTCCTCATCACTGGTTCCTCTCTCTTCCCTTTCTTCTTAACTTTCAATCAGTTTATTCCATAAAAATTATATGAGAAGTCAATTACTTAATTCGTTGATTATTTGTGTTCTAATTAATTGTTTTATCTATGACAATTGTACTAAACAATAATTAAAAATACTGAAATATGTTTGTTATAAGATACGCAATTGCAGAAAATGCCGAAAAGGAAGACTGACAAAGCTTATGCATTGGACAAGAAGAAGCATCTTGCAAGGCTTAACGTTGACGAGGCTGGAAAAGTTGTCTTGAAAAGGTAGATACCCTTTTTTTTTAATATCTTTTTTTATTCTTACTACTTGGAAACCTAAATGGAAGGTTAGGATTGTTCTGTGTTTTCTCGCTCTGTTTTTTTTTTTTTCAATCTTATTTTACAAGTGTAGGATGCTGGGAGGGGTAAAGGCTTGAAATTTTAAATGGCGGTGAATCTTTAAAGCTAAATACTATGTTGAATTGTCTATTCATTCATTGCCATCTACATGCTGACGGCATTTGTTGCTTGCTGTATGTTGAACTGCTAAAGTAGTATATATATTTTGCAAGGGTGTGTTTTTTAGTGTAAACATTATGTTCTTGAGATTTCAGATATAGATAAATTATAGTTGCATCAGAACTCATTATGACTCTGCATCATTCCTGTCCAGGGGTGAAGGGAAATTGGAGAAGCAATTTCGTATGAATTGCATGGGCTGTGGGTTGTTTGTTTGCTATCGAGCAGAAGAAGATCTGGAATTTGCTTCTTTTATTTATGTTATAGATGGTGCACTTAGCACAGTTGCTGCCGAAACAAACCCTCAGGTACAAATAATTATTGTTAAGATTTGGAGTGTTCCACCATCCAAATCTCTCACGTAATAAATTGGGAGACTTTATCCAATGTTCATTGAGCATATAATTTCTTGCCTTTTTTTTTGTAAGTGGGTGATGTTTGTGCATAAAAATTATAAAACATTATAAATTTCCTCTTATGGTTTTCCGGCATATGCTGTAGGATGCTCCAGTGCCCCCTTGCATATCACAATTAGGAGGACTTGTGCAGGTGGCCATAGAGGTTGAAGACCGTGCACAAAGATCAGCAATAACAAGTAATGTCATCTTTCCTTACTGGCTTGATCTGCACATCTTTGATATTATTTGGCTCTCTTTTCTGTCTTGTTCTCATTTAAACGGGCATAACCTTTCTGTGACTGATTATACAAGTATGAATGAATGATGTAAATCAATTAAACTTGTTACTGATATGCCTGTAAGTTGACTCATGTGCCTGCCTGCCTGCCTTACATGCAAGATGCAGTTGAATTAAATTCCGCACCTATATATCCCATGGATGTTGAGAGTTTTGTCCATGCATGAAGTGGCACGCATGATGCACATGTATATAGAAATAATATAAATGGATGTATCTCTTCGTATGAAGTGGAAGAGAGAGGAGCAGGGATGGAGAGAGCTGAGTGGAAATTTAGGAATATTGAGCAAAAAAGACCCTGTTATTGTAGTAATGTGGTTGTTTACGTAGCCTTGGCGCTTGTGTCTTGGAAATTAGATGGTCTCGTTGAGGGTATCTTGTGACCCTAATTCCCGTCTTTTACTGATGAAGTAATTGGAGTTATCTATATGGAGTTCAGAGCTGACAGCAGAATTGATAGTATCTCCCTGGCACTGTACATCCCTTAATTATAATCACTTCTTTGCTCACCAAAAATTGAGTAAACAATGAATTATAGTGGATATGGAAAAAGTGGGATGCCTTTTCTTATACTTCTCTCAAGTTAACTAATGTAGTGTTTCCTCTGTTGTCATCCTGTGTCTATGCAACATTCCTCATCTCTTGTTTTTGCTCCTTAATTGGACCTCAAATCCATGAAAACAGGAGATTCTGGACAGGAACAAACCACCTATGTTTCATACCCACAAACAGTGATATGCTTGAATGCATACAAAATGTAGCATACAAACACACAAATATTTCATAGAAATGCGCATTAAGATGTTTGACTTATATTTGCATGAAGGAAATTTCAGAAAGGTGATTGAAAAGAACAATGTAATTGTCTTATCCAGTACTTTGCATGATATGGTAATGTATTAACTTTTTATTTATGATCATTATGCTTGATATATTTCTTTCCAGGAGTGAATGCTGATGATGTTCGAGTTACTGTAGCTGCACCTGCTGCCCGTGGAGAAGCTAACATTGAACTTTTGGAATTCATGGGCAGGGTATGCTCGTCCATCACAATCCTATTTTTCAAATTGGTAGGCTAGTAAAATTAGGCACAGAATCTTATATCATCAAATTAATGTGCCAAGGTTAACATGATTTGCCTTCACACAGGTTTTGGGTCTGAGGTTAAGCCAGATGACTCTTCAAAGAGGATGGAATAACAAATCCAAGCTGCTCGTTGTAAGTAAAATCGAAAGGTTCTGTGTTTTCATAAGCTTAGGTGTGCATGCTGAATGTGTGCATGTGTGCTTGCATCTTCAGTTAATCTGTAAAATCTTTGTTAGACGGAAGTTTTGTTTGAGACCCAGTGAACTTTATACAATGCCACGTGTTAGAGATCAACTTGTTATATGGAAAATTATGCTTCTGAATTCTGATACTGCTTGGACAATTTATTAGCTTCTTTGAATATTGAGCTTTGTAGATTTCCAGCTTAAGTGGAAGAGAACTAGTAATATTAAGTAGGATATAATTGATAAAACGTGGAAAACCTCTCTTCAAATTAGCTGATTTCCATGTAAATCTTCTAAAGCTGGTTGCCCTCAGATGACCTTTCAATCCAAACCAGTCCAAATTAATCTATTGTCTTTAGGAAAGTTGCCAATGTAAACAAGAGAAGCATTATATTTGGCAGCTGCCTTAATTTTTCCCCAAATTGTCAACAAGCGAGTATTTACAGGAAACTTTTACGTATCCGTGATTCTGCTCCTAGAAGTTTTCTCCATTTTAATCATCTTTTTATTCTTTTACCAGGTGGAGGATCTATCTGCTAGACAGGTTTATGAGAAACTACTAGAAGCTGTACAACCCTGAAGCTACTGCATTTTCTAAATTATTTCAGTTTTTTAGCTTGTATTGGATTAATTTATCTGTGATCAATTCAAATGTAAAATTTGTAGTTTGAACTCGAATACTGTAGTTAGAGCTCATCATCTGGTGTGTAATTGTATCATCGACTGAAATACCTGGCCAACTCTCAATTGAATTGATCCTGTACCTCCCTGCTCAAGAGATTGATTGAACGAAATCATGTCCGCGATCTATATTGCTGTCTCCAAATTTTAGGCGGGCAAGAATGGCCTCGTACCGCCCTGATCAGCCATGCTATAAAAAGATTGTGCTGGTGAGAAATTTTGCATCGCAATATGACAAAAAGCTTCAAAATGCTTGGCGTGTGGTTATAGATGGATAGAAAATGAACAATATCAGCAACGGTTGTTTAGGAGAGTTGGTGAACAGAGAAGCAAGATTTATTGCCACACGAAGTTATTCTCACACTAAGGATAAAGAAAAGGGTGAAGCTGTGCAATAATGACAGAAAAGGCACGTTAATCACTCAAATCAGGAAGGGCACCTCGTGTCGAAGCGGCAGCAACATCGTCCTTCTCACTAGACCTAGATTTTTGTTCTAAGCAAACAAGAGAAACCAAATCAAGTAGTTCCTCAAAAAAGCCAAGGAGAAAGCACTAACTGTTTAATGAGAGAGATCAGTGATTCTATCATCACTATGTAATTTCATTGAATGTCTATGAGATTCATGACTGCCCAAACCACACAAAATGGGAAAAAAAAGCTAAAGATTAACAATGTAAGAAAATCATTTATAAGCTCCAGAACAAAATCTTTTCGAAAGAATTTATAGTTTGATAGGCAGCAGAAACAAAAGAAAAACAAAAATTTTCTAATGGAGGCATAATCCTGGATCGCCCAAACACTTTTCAGGAGGAAGCTCCACTGCGAAGAGCACCCTTGGGCTTCCTTGGAGCAATCTGAGTATCAGCCTGGAAAAAAGGAAAGGACATTCTATGTAAGATGCAAAACCACAACATCAAATAAGCAAAAACACAACAGTTCTACCCTTTGCACCATTACTAAAATTTTCAGAGTCTTACCTCTTTCTTGACAGGCTCTTCCTTCTCTGACAAAGTCAACTCAATGTGGCAAGGCGATGACATGTAAGCTGCCAAAGAAATCATACATCACTATTAAGTGCACATGCTCAAATAGAAACGACAAACTGATAAAAAAAACTTGATGGCTAAAAGTATGGACTCACGATTGATCCTTCCATGGGCACGGTAAGTACGACGACGCTGTTTTTGGGCTTGATTGACTTGGATATGTGATATGTAAAGTGCATCGACATCCAAACCTTTTACCTAAACAATGAGTAGACAAAATTTACACAACATTGTATAGGAAATCCATGCGGACACAAAGGAAATATAAGAGTAAAATCACACACATAACAGGAGAAGTAGATACCTCAGCGTTGCTTTCAGCATTCTTCAGCAAATCAAGGATGAATTTAGCAGATTTAACAGGCCACCGCCCTTGTCCATTTGAATGGCGGTTCTTAGCTTGAGCAGTTCTCCCAACACCACGGCAGAAGCGGCGGAATGGAATAGCTTGCTTGTGTGCCAAAACATCCTCCAAGTACCCTTTAGCCTTGCCCAAAGGCAATTTCCGGATTGAAAAAGCAGTCTCTCTTGTATTCTGAGATAGAGAATAGCAACATTGTAGTCAGCACAGCCATTTTGATAATTTCAACAGAGTTAAAGTCATGGTGCTGCATCATATAGGTTGGAGAACTGAATGTGCAATCATAGAGCAACTTCAACCGCATGAACCAAACTCATACAATCAAATTTCAAAAAAGCTTAAAAAATATCACGCATATAACAAGTTGTCCTATATTTGTCACAAAATAATACGTAACAGGGGCAATAACAGCTCTTAATCTAGTCTCACATTTAAAGGAAACCCTGAGCACGAGTGCACAGAGGATCATACTTGCAACACACAAAAATAGAACAGAAAAATTAAAAAATAAAAAACTTATTTTGTAGACATGTTTCAAAGATTGAGAGGCTCATCTTGTTCGCATCAGTTCAACCCATTAACCATATCACTCTAATGCACATTTGACTAGTCCAATTAAGCTCTAAAGACAATGCAATTAATGAACCCTTGGCTGTAAATAACTCAAAATCAGATAATAGGGAATACAAGTCTACCAAAGCTCATCAGAAGTCCATTCACAGCACTCAATAGATTTCTATAACATAACCCCTTCAGTCATCCTCCTCCATGCTGACTAAGAAACGAAACTGAAACCTAGAAGAAGCAATAAAAAGTTGGCTTACATTGCACAGCAAGACCCTCTCTGTGTCAAAAATTTTTAATCTCATATGTACATTTTAATAAGCCCTAATCCACTGTGCAGGAGTCTGAATTGAGCGACACTAAAATTTTTAGCATGAAACAAAAAATAAAAGACAAATTTCCAAGGAAGAAGCTGAAAGCTCTCATTAATTACCATAGAAAACAGAACAAACTGTTTAGATGATGGAAGCAAAACAGTTTTGGCATATCGTGAAATTTCAACCAATTGCACACTGACTATTTCAGATTATAGGTAAAATCCACTTCAATCAATACATTTAAGGCTATTCATATATATATTTGAACTGAAGACAGCAAATTCAAACGGTGGCAACAAAAATAGTAGAGAAGTAGCAAGCTTATGAAAAACTGATGATCTGTACCCACAAGCAGCATGATTTTAGGTTCAGAAAAGAGTAGCAATGGGAAGCCATTATGCCAATATAGAATAAATGACTCCGTAATATATTCAACATAGAGACACAAGGTAAAGTGTTTACTGCAGTAGCATGCACGATCATTTACCAAAGCTTTGGTAGCAAAACTACAATCAATTAGAGACAACAAAATCAACAACACCACATTAAATTCCACAGGCAAAACATTGAAACAGTGTAGAACTTACCTTGAAGTGAACACGGAGATCAAATCCCCTAGCTTTGCAGGCTGAAATAGTAACCGTAACACTAAAATCAGATTTCACTTTCTCAACAAAAGGAATAATTTATATAAAAAAAGAAAAGATTGAAACTTTCACGTTCTTACACTTGGTGGGGTTATCTGGTTCTCTTGAATACTTCACCTGAAAAGATTAACAAAACAGATCCCATAAGAAACCAGAAGAAAAGAAACACCCACTGTGATCTAAACTTTTTGCACTAATTCTAAGAGAGAATATCTTCCTTGTGTTGTCCCACAAGAAAATCAAAACACAACAAACGCACAAAGATCTAAGTTTTTTGACTGCTTCTAAAAGAAGAACTCTTCATTTCTACTACCAAACTTAAAAAAAAAAACACAAAGCTAAACAAACCCACCATTCCTGCAGCTTCTGTCTACACTTATGTGGCCACCAAAATAGAAATGCCCGCAGTAATAATATGGGACATGAGGGTTTTCGCTGAAAAAGTAAAAACCCTAATAAAAGGGAGCTAGGGTTTCTCTAATTTTGGGCTCTTTCAAATGAGAAGCATGTCCATTTCATCTGGGCCTAAGCTATTTATTTTGTCCAGTCAACTCTACAAGTTAAAACAGGGGTATTTACGTCCTTTCGTTATCACAAAATAAATAAACACAAAACTGGAGAGGAAACCGGAAAAAAAAAAACCAGAGCTTGGCTCGTCTTCAAGAAACAGAGAATTTGAAAAAAAAAAAATAAAAAAATTCTGAAAGCAAAACATTGAACTGCAAAGCCTCTGTTTCATCCTTGTAAGCTTCTATTTTTTTCTCTTCTTATTTTCTTTCATGACATTTTCATATCTATAATCTTGTTATTGAGATTTACGCATTGCCTAGCTAGTTTTTGAAAAGAAAATCAAAATCACAAGGAAGAAAAGTTATGGCCTTTTTTTAAACATTTTTCAGTTAGAGATTTGCTTGATGTATGTTTAGTTTAAAGCTTGTGGGTTGGTTCAGGGTTTGATTGTGGAACTAGGGTTTTGAAGTTTTGGTTCAGAGTAAGCTACTTTCATTGTTTAAGCTTAGTTTTTAGTTTTTACACTTTAAAGTTGTGAAATTTGGTGTTATTTTTGAAAACCCAGATTTTGATTTTTGTGTTATTTTAAGAGGTTGTCTGGGGTATTGTTGTTGTTGGATGTAGAATTGTTTAGTTTTGAGGTAAATTGTGGCTGTATGAGACTGGGGTTTTAATGAATAATAGTAGTAGTAATCCTGGAAGAAGTACTGGGGTTCCGCCCTCGTTTGTGAATTCTGTTGCCAAGGCACAATCTATGCACGTGAACCACCAAGCACCGCAGTTGCTATCACAGTCACAACCACAAACACAAGGTGGGCATCCGGGCCATTTTCAGCTATCCGAGCCGCAAGCTCAGGTCCTGGGACATGCTCAGTATGCACAGGCAGCTCATGCTCACTTTCAATCTCAGATACAATTGGCCAACCAATCCATTGCTCAGTTGCAAAATGTCAATTCTGGTAATGTTGGTGTACAATCACCTCCTGTAGCCACCCCTAGCATTGCTAGTGCTAAAAAGTCTAGCCATAAACCGCCCTCAAGGCCTTCAGGTGGTTCATCAAATGCCAACATGGCTTCACTGTTTAAGACCATGGAGTTGACTCCAGCTGCTCATAGGAAGAAAAGGAAGCTTAATGAGAAGGAGATACCTGAAAAAGTGGCAGCTCTTTTGCCAGAGTCTGCTCTTTATACCCAGCTGCTTGAATTTGAGGCTAGAGCGGATGCTGCTATGGCAAGAAAGAAGATGGATATTCAAGAGTCACTTAAAAACCCTCCCCGTGTTCGGAAAACACTTCGGGTATATGTATTTAACACTTTTGAAAATCAGGTGCAAGGGGCTACTGAGAGGAAGAATGCTGAGCCTCCTTCTTGGTCATTAAAGATCATTGGGAGGATATTGGAAGATGGGAAAGACCCTGTGCTGACTGGAATGATCCAGAAATCATATCCAAAATTGTCATCTTATTTCAAGAAAATTACAATATACTTGGACCAGAGCCTGTATCCAGATAACCATGTAATTTTATGGGAGAGCACACGGTCACCTGTTCTCCATGAGGGCTTTGAGGTTAAGAGAAAAGGAAATAAGGAATTTACTGCAAGAATTAGGCTGGAAATGAATTATGTGCCTGAGAAATTCAAGCTTTCACCTGCTCTTTCAGAAGTCCTTGGAATTGAGATAGAGACTCGCCCCAGAATTTTGGCTGCAATTTGGCATTATGTGAAGTCTAGGAAGTTGCAGAACCCAAATGATCCCTCCTTCTTCACATGTGACCCCCCTCTTCAGAAACTATTTGGGGAAGAGAAGATGAAATTTTCTCTGGTTTCACAGAAGATAAGTCTGCATTTAACTCCTCCACAGCCTATTCATTTGGAACATAAGATCAAGCTCTCAGGGAATTTCCCAGCTGGAACTACTTGCTATGATTTCATAGTTGATGTTCCTTCACCATTACAAAAGGACCTTGCTGCGTACTTGAGCAGAACAGAGAGTAACAAAGAAATTGATGCTTGTGATGAATTAATATGTAACTCTATACTGAAGATACATGAGCATCGTCGGAGGCGGGCTTTCTTTCTTGGTTTCAGTCAGTCTCCAGCAGAGTTTATTAATGCTTTGATTGCTTCTCAGAGCAAAGATCTGAAGCTTGTCGCTGGAGATGCTAGCCGCAATGCAGAAGAGGAGCAGCGATCTGGTTTCTATAATCAGCCATGGTAAGCATTTTTTCAGTTTTAATCTTATTTTATCTTGTCAATCATTATTAACACGTGTCTTCAGATTCACCTTTTTACTCTTTGAATCCTGCCAAAAGGTTTTGGATTGGCCCTGCAAATTGAAGAAGAGAAGATGAAATGAAATCGTATTAATAGAATTTGCTTCTTTTTTCCTTGTTTGGTGTAGGGTTGAAGATGCTGTTATTCGTTACCTAAATCGCAAGTCTACAGGAAGTGATGCTCCTGGAAGCTCTTGAATAAATGATCCTCAGATTGTCATGAAGGTGTATGGAGTTCAATTATTGTGATTCCATTTTGGTCTCCAGTTCCCTTTTGTTCTCTTGTATTGATTTAGTTTGTTTCTGCAGTTACGTAGAGTCGTGTTAGATCCTATTTCTTAGAGACCTTATGATGGGAATTCATTGGGTTCACATGGTGGTTATTATGCTTCATGAAGAAATATATGATATCTTGTAACATAGTATTCATAAATGCTGAAAGCTTGGAATGGGTGACTTCTGCTGTTATTAGACACTGTTCACAGCATCTTGACCATATTCATCGTGAATACCAAGATATGTCAATTCATTTAGCTATTTCTCGCAAAACCTTCCTGATACAATTTCACTATCCTGAACTCTCTGTTTTTAATTTTCTCTTTTAGGCATGTCTACAAAATAAAATAAAAATAAATAAATAAATAAAATCCCACCAACTTTTCCTCCTCAAGATCAGAATTTTGGCCTATCTCTTGTCCCAGAGCGCAGTTTATTTGAATCACCCGCCTGTTTCAATTCTTGATGCTATTGTGCTCAGCTGCATTATATTTTGGCCAGAGCATCTTCTACTTGTGTGGTCTTCTTAGCCCTCGTCGTTGGTTTATGATAGCTTAGCCTGTGACTTGATTACATCACATCAATATTTCGCAATAATGCAACAAAATCATGCTCAAGTCTCTTGTGCTTATGAACTAAGATGTCAATTGTATGTTTTGGTTAATTTGTTTAGAATTTTTCAGTACGGAAATGATTATCCCGTTAAAATCGATGTTTACACACGAGAAAGACAAGGCAATTGAATGAGTTTGTTGTTGATCTTGTGAGCTCAAATAGATTCTTTGTATCTTCCTGGACGATCTTCGCTTAATATGGGTTCATTAAAAATCGTTGTAATAACTTTTAGTATCCTCAAGATACCAAGCCCAGGCCTCAAGGGGTTCATCCAGCCTAGATATCATGTTCGAGTCTTACCATAGTTAAGATATAAAGTTGAATGGATAGAAATTAAAATAATTATTACTGGAAAGAATTTTTGTTCTTTTAAAATAATATTTTAGAGATAATATTTATTAAACAGTTTATGTTGATTTTATTTATTTTTAAAAATTTCAAAATAAAGTTGTTTTGATGATTTTTCTTCAATAAAAAAAAATCAATATGTTGGGTGATCTTAGGTTTTTGATTAAATAAAGCCAAAATAAAAGAGGTGCTGGTCAATCTATCAAGTTGATACGAGTTTTATAATTGGTTTTATTTTATTGTTATTGATTTCAACAATAAATATAAATTAAAATAAACAAAAAATAATAATACTTATTTTTTAAAATGTATAAATTTAATATTTTGTTATGTTTTATATACCATAAAAAAACAAAACAAAAATCATCACTTTATTTTGTCCGTACTCACTGTCTTCAGGCGGCAATGAAATGCAACTTTGACTGACGCATTCCATCATCAATTTATAACGAAACCATGCCAACAATCAAATAAATGTATTTAAATATCAGCTGAAGTGGAGGGGTCTTATAAATTGATGAAATGTCATTATCAATGTTTTTAAATTTCCACCCCGTTAAATAATATATTCGGGTCTGGATATAAAAATAATATTATTAAAAACCCGACAAATTCCTGTGTCTTTAGATAAGTGGGGGCATAAAGATAGTTTTATTGACCAATTTGTTAAGGCAGGACCTTTACAGAGCACGGAACAGTATAACTTTTGTTTTTCTTACAATCCCTGCGTGGCTACCTTCCGATCAGGTGGAGGTTGTTCGAAAACCTAAAAATACAAAGAGGAATATAAAAAATCACAGAGGAATGTATTAGCATTATATCGATATATTCTCTGTCTGTGACCGCCGGCGATCCATGAAATTCTCACATGGGGATCTCTCTCGTAGGTGGAAACTGCCATGTTACATGATGGCAAGGCAGCTTGAAACTGCAGGATCATAATTTAACATGCACATGCTCTGCATATATACTGCCCCTACGGAGGTACAATTCATGTAGCCATGATGTCTGCCCATGTTGGAGCCCTGCCTCTTCATCCATAGATCCCATATGGGCGTGCGAGCTTTCTTTGCTATTGCTTCATGCTTGCTCAAAAGGAGCTTCCATGCTAGCTAGGGTTTTCGAGCTTCAGTTTTATTACAGGACCAGCCGGATCTTTTTTTGCCTGCTTCTATCTTTTTTATGTGTTTCTCAAGGCAAATTTGCCTTGTTTGGTCACAATGGTTTATCGTGCCACAACCACGTACGAGATTGAAGACGGCTTTTCTTTTCTCTCGTGGATATCTATTTCTACTTAACAATATTTTTTTGTCCAACATGATTAATAGCTAATTGGATTAATAAATTTAAATTAAAATAGATCTTCATGGTTGGTTAAAGGAACAATTACATGGATTAAAATAAATCCATTTATTTTGCAATCTCATGATGTCATTATTTATTTGGTTAAAAAATAAATATTTTACTGTATATATATATATATATCATGAAATAGTTTCTTTTCTTAGTATTCAGGGGGGGTGGGGGGCGAGAGAGAGAGACCGATAACAAAATCTGTTGGTAAAAAAAAAAAAAACGCAAGGAGTGTCTATAAAATCATGGACGAATTATTCTGTTAGTATTTAGATACTATATTTGTAGAAAAAACATTTATTTATGGAAATTTTTATGGTTCTTGTTTGTCGAGAATTTATTGTCAAGGATTTTTAGGAAGTCCATCAGTTTGTTGGTAATATAATTATTAATAAATTTATAAATAAAAAAATATTAATAAAAAGATTTATTGATATTATTTTGTTGATATTTTCATCCATATTTCCACCAATGATTTAATCAAAATTACTAAAAAAACAGGCATTCTTTAAGAATTTAAAGAGTTTTTTGGTGATGATTTTATCTGCAATGATCAATGGTATTTCATGTAAGTTTTTTGTTTGAAACTTTTAGATGGATTTATTTCATCGATAATTTTTTTTAATATTTGTAAATTAAATTAAATAGAAAAAAATAAAAAAAATGAAAAACTAAATATTCATTACAAACTTAAAAATTATCAGTATGTATGTAATTGTAGATTTTCTATGAAAATTCAAATTTCTTCACATTTACTAAAATTTTTAACTTAACAATAAAATTGATAAAACATAAAATATGCTTTTTAAATAAGTTATTATTTATTTCATTATAAAATACCCAAGTTCTAAAATCAAATTCAATTTCATCAAATTATGAACAAACACAATTTTTTTAAATTTTAAACAAACCCTAACATGTATAAATCATACATTCATACAATAAATTTCTTTAACAAAAACTATATAAAAAAATTAAAATGCAAACAAACTACATATACTACATCAAAATACTAAAAAATTAACATTTTAAAAATGAGCTACAACAATAAATGAGTAGTTTTGCTTGACATGACCAATTTAAAAAAAATAAAATTAATAAGAACATGGATATTGATAGATTGAGAGTTTATATGGTTGTATTTGTGATGTTAAAAGTTTGATTTGTGATAAAATATAAAAGTGTTGTGTGCTGTTTTTTGCATAATAAAAAAAGAAAAAGAAATAAGGGGTGGGAAGAGAAGGGTTGCATGTCAAGTTATAATTTAAATATTACAGATAAGTTCATAAATAAATATTAGTGATGAGTTTATCTTATTGGTAAAATCATTTATAATGATGACATATCATTTTTTTCTTTTTTTTTCATTCTTTCATTCTAATTGTAATTTCTTCGGTGTATATTGATAAAAAAAATTTATCAGTGTACACTAAAGGATATTACAAGAAAATATTTTTTTGATAAATATTACTATAAATTACCAATGAGTTTTGTTTTGTAGGCAGTTACATTTATATTTGAGAAGTTTTTGACAGTGAACAATCCATGTGAATTATGGTAGCTAGTCATTAAAATAAAAAAAATATAAATTTTAAATAAGATGTAGAAATGTGAAATATGTTCGTCATTACAATTAGAAAAATATAAATAATATTTTTTCATAGTTTAGCCTTAAAAAAATGAACAACAAAAGCACAAAATTATAATAATTTTTTTATGTAGTTTGTAATAATTTATAATACTTTATTTTACATTTTTTATTTATAGTATTTTTTATCCTAGAATTAAAATAATTATTTTTTATATCAAGTTTAATTAGATAAGCTATGATTGAGAAATTATTCTTTTGGTAATTTTATAGATAATTCTTAATTGCAATGGAAAAAATATAATACTATAATATACTTATTATTTAAAAAATTGCAAATCATATGGACAAGGTTTATTCAAAAAATTAAAATATATTAATATCTGATTTATTTATTTATAAAATTAATTAAGATATTTCAATTTACTAATATAAGTAATAGAGAATGAAAATGAGTAATATAATTTATTTGAAAAGAAACTTAAAGCAGCTTGTATTGTCTAATTTGCATCTTTTCCCCTCACCTAGTCTTTTAACACAAAAGCTCTTTCAACACATTTATAATATACTTTATTACAAGCTTCTTTTATTTATCATATATCATTTTACATTAATTTTTATTTATTTAACCAAGGGTATCTCCAAGCCAACTGGGCATAAGACCATTCCCCTTTCGAGTCGACAACATAAAGATAATGCCCCCTTAATAAATATATTTTTAGATAATTGAACTTATGTTCTCTTCCTTTTTCAGATAAAGACCACTATCATGTCGACTAATCATTTGTTTAAAATTAATTTTTAATTGGGATCTTCCTTTTCACATAAACAATAAATTTTTTAAGGAGAGAGAGATTATAATTTCCCTCTTTTAATCATTTTATTTATTTCTAATTCATGATGTTGTTTAGTTTGTACTGTATTTATCAAAATATTTAATTGAAACAAAATCATATTTATATATTCTAATTGTGAAAATGAAACCTAATAGAAAAGGAAGCAATATTGCCAAAAACATTTTAAGGATACTGGTTAAAACTACTTTAAAAAATAAATAAATTATATTTTTTAAGTTTTATTAAAATTTTCTGTAAATTGAATGGATTTTATATATTTATCTTCTTATTATCTAGAAACCAGTTTACAATCATCAAAATTATTCCAAGTAAAAAAACATTTAACATTTTGAGAGGACAATAATAACTTTTTTTGATTAATATATTACAACTTATTAAGTGTGTGTATTTATTATTTGTTCTTATAATAAATTCTTCAATATTAATTTGATGAAATTTTATATCAGATATATATATGGTGTGTTTTATGTATGTCGAGAGGAAAAGCTGTTAGAAAATAATAAAAGTTATATTTTGAGATTTCACCGAATAACTTAAACTATTAGGTTGAGATGGTTCTTTAATATGATATCGAATTCTTGATGACCAAGCAGTCACGAGTTCAAATCTCATCATCCCTATCTATTTGATAAAAATTAAGCACAAGGTAATGTAGTTCTGTACAAGTTTCAAGCCCATAAAACTTTCAATTAAAAAGTATTTTACAAAATAATATAAATTATAAATTATATCCTAAGACCTTTCACTTAAGGAGGTATATTAGGAAATAATATAAATTTTTATTTAAGAGAGTATATTTAAAAATAATATAAATCATACCCTAAGATCTTATCTAATCACTTAAATTATTAATTTAAAATTATTCTTTGACAAAAACAAACATTGAGATACTATATTTGTTTTCTAAAATTCACTTTCTTAGAAACCACTTGTTAAATTTTTAGAAAATTTAGCTTAGTTTTCAAGAAAGTATTTTTCTAGAAAATTTGAGTGGAAAACACTTTCTAGAAGTTGTGAAAAAATTAAAAATATCATATTATTTGCTGATTATATCAAATTTGATCCTCAAACTTTTGATTGCTATATATATATTGTTTTGAATATTTATTTTTCAATTTTATCTCTTAAAATTTAATTTTTATATTAACTTTGATTCTTATTTTTATAATTTTTATTTACTTTTCCCTTATCATTTTTTTATTTAAAATTTTTATATATCAAATTTGATCCTTATTCTTTTAATTGTTACCTATTTTATTTCAAATAATTTATGAAATGTTAATTATTATCATTTTAATTTCTTCATCTTTTATTTTTTTATTTTTTAGATTTGATCTCTATTATTTTAATTGTTATTTATTTTATTTGAGATAATTTATGAAATTATATTTTTTTTAATTTCATTCTCATTTATTTTTTAATTTATAAGTTTTGTTCCTTATTATTTTAATAAACTTGAAAAAAATAAAATATTAATAAGTTAGTTTCTAGTTTATTTTTTATTACACTGTCAAATATTAAAAAATAATTTATTTTTAAAAAAAAATTACTTTCTAGTAAACAAACAGATCTAAAAAATAATGTAGAATTTTCTGCAAATAGAAAATAATTACAAATAATAAACTTATCTTATATATTTATCAGAGCAAATCAAACACACACGCGCATGTATATATATATATATATAATAAAAGCTTTTCAACAAGGATGCAATTCTTAACACAAATAAGAGCAAAGTACAAGGCCACAAATTAATTACAAATGCAACATGCTATCCTATATTTTATTTCAAATATCACCCTTACCATTCCTTCTCCTGACCAT
Organism: Populus ilicifolia; assembly: GCA_015708895.1. Lineage (NCBI taxonomy): Eukaryota > Viridiplantae > Streptophyta > Magnoliopsida > Malpighiales > Salicaceae > Populus > Populus ilicifolia. The sequence continues at coordinate 174,391 of SRLM01000515.1, read as the reverse complement.
AACCTTCAACCCACCAACCATATGAGCTGTCAATAGAGGAGCAAAGACCGGTTCGTTATCAAAAACCGGTATGATCTCGAACCGCCTCAATACGGAAGCCATCACATATTTCATCTGTATCATAGCCATCTCCTTGCCTAGGCACACCCTTGGACCGGCTTGAAAGACAGGAAACGTATATGGACTCATCGATTTCAATGTCTGATCATTACCGATTTCTTGAAACCACCGGTCTGGTCTAAATTCAAACCGGTCCTTACCCCACAATTTTTCCATTCTGCCCATTCCGTAGGGAAAATAGGTCACTCTATCTCCCTTTCTGACAGAAGTTCCGTCCGGCAAGACATCATCAATAATAGCATGCTTTGAGTCCCATGGAACTGGAGGGTACAGCCTCATGGACTCACATAAACTAGCCTTCAAGAAATTCATGCCTTTTAGAACTTCATAATCAATTGCCTTTTCACCATCGTCAAGCAATGATTTTACTTCTTTCACGATCATTTCCTCAGAGTTTCGATGCTTTGAAAGCAACCAAAATAGCCAAGTCATTGCTGCTGATGTTGTATCTCTCCCTGCCATGATGAAGCTTATCACCATATCTCTTACAATTTCCTTGCCGTGCCCTGCTAGTAATAATCTTGACAGAAGATCACTTTCCAATTTTCCTTCTCTATCATTTTCTAGAACCCTCTTCTTGGTCGTAACAATTTCTGAGACTGAATCATGAACAAGCTTGATTGCTTCTTTCAGTTTTTTCTCAGCCCCTAAATTGAAGAGCTTCTTGGCCTTCCATACAGCATAAACTGGCGCCATTCCACGCATAGCACTTATTTCTGAAGCAGCATCAAATGCTTTAACAAGCGGCGGCATGGGCCGTGAAAGATCCAAGCAAGAAGGATCAGTCCCCAGAGAAACTCGACAAACAATATCAAATGAAAATCTCCTCAACAAATCTTGCAAATCCAATACACTCTTAGCTTCCACGGCCTCTTCTAACAACGGTATTAGACGATTTTGCACCTCTTCTTGTAGTGTCATAACAACGAATTCTCTCAAAGACTTGGTGCTGAACTCATGGCTAGCCAACTTACGTTGGGTGCTCCATAATTCACCATCAGCATTGAATATGCCGCACCCTAGAAGGTCCCCAAGGATTTCAGTAAAGGGTTTTCCTTTAGGGAAATTAATGAAGTTGGTCTTGAGGACGTACTCAACATTTTCCGGATTGGCCGTGACAATAATGCGGCGGGCACCTAACCGCTGCACCACAATGGTTTGTGTTGGTGACACCGACAAAAGATTGGCGTACCAGTCTAAAAGGCAGCGGCGATTCTTGTAGAAAGAGATTAGGCAGCCTATAATTGGATAAGAAGGAGGGCCATGAGTGGTGGGTGGTTTTGTTCGAGAGGCGTAGAATTCTTTAAGGACTGAGAAGAGGAAAGAGAGAAGGTAAAACCCTAGATTGCAAAAGATAATGAGAAAGATGAACATGGCTAGCTCTTTTGGACAGAGTTTTCCTCCTTGATTTTTGGTGAGGATTATCGAGACAGTTTTGCTTGTTTTTGTAGTAGCGTAGCTTATAGTAGGATTGATCCAAGGATATGGGAAAGAAGGGCTATTATACACACACACACAAACACAGTGTTGTGAGTTGATACAATTTATTGGCATGTGTTGGATACCGAAAGACAGAGAGAGAGAGCTGTTGATATCTTTAGAGAGAAAAGGGAGAAAAGGAAAGAAATCATGCATTCAAATCCAATTTGATCATGAGCATTAAAAAAGTATAATTTAATGTATTGGTTAGCTAACGCTAAATTAACCAAAAGTCAACTTCATAGAGATCACTGTATCTTCAGGGATCCTCCCATGTGTTTGTACTCGTTCATGTGTTTATTGGTAGATTTTCCTTGTTTGATTTGGTTTTCTGGATCGTGAAGCCCCGATTTCAACCAAAAAATATTGGGATTTAATCTAAGTGTTAATTCATTGCCTAATTAACCATGTATATTCTACAGCTAAATTAATAAGCTTTCATTTCTAGGGTCACTTTGCATATACATTGAAACTAACTAGATTTATTTCTCATGTTTGATTATTCTTATACCAAGACCCTTCAATAAAATGAATATAATTTTACCATATATTAATTAATTTAAATGGCAAGGACATAATTTCCTCTCACATACATGGAGTAATATATATGCTAAAATTATTTTCATATATATAGATAGATCATAGGTAGATATTTCGTCTAGCCTAATTGTTATTAGATCACCGAAATACTGAGCTAATTCAAAATGATCGGTGGATTAGAAGCATCACGCATGCTCACTTTTAAAAGTGAGGGAATCTGCCAATTAGGGTTTCGGGAGGAATCATCTCAATATCGGTGGTCTTAATTTTGTTTTTTTAAAGAAAATTATAGGGTTTTGAACTTGTGTTCCTGTGCTTTAAACACATATGTAACAAAGAAAATTAAGCTTAACACACCCCACTTAGTTAATCAATCACTTAATTAGATTAGTAAAACAATTCTATAAATGGCTGTAGTGAAGAGAGACCACAGCCATGCACACTAGCTAGCAAACCCAATCCAGCAGCCTCGATCTAGCTTATTACTATAATAAAGACATAGGTGACTGTGTGGTCAAAATCCGTAATTACTACACATCTAAACGAACTCCTATTCTCTTGTCTACCAAGCTTACATCTAGGTTCCAACAACTCACGAGTCGTCACTGTCCTTGAGAAGAAAAACAAATTAAATCTAATCTTGTCCACGGCACAAGGATCGATATTCTCGCATTGAAGCACTAAGTGACAAGTAAAAATATCCCAACCTTTTTTGATCGCAAAACTCCAGCCTGTGTTTTGTGGATGACTGGATATAAGAACTGTTCATCTGAGCATTTTTTATTTTTTTTTGTCACGAGAAGATTATGGTGAAATAAACAATAATATTTTAGTATCTATTTCGTTAGTGATATAACATTGTAGCCCTTCTAGTTTCATAAAGCATGATTTAATCCCTAGATCATCTATATATATATGAGGGTCAATTCTTAAAAAATCACCAAATTATTACTAGATTCCTTAATTTCAATTAATACATTTTAATAGACACTTAGCAGAGAGGGTAAGTTAGATATATTCACTTTTTTCTTGTAATAGTCGATTGATTTATTAATAAAATAGTTATTCAAATAATGACAGGAAAAAATATAATAAATTAAAAAAAAAACTAAAAACAAGATTGGAAATAATTCTAATTACAATATATAAGTAACATCAGAATCTAAGATTCATTCCTTTTTGCCTGTGTTTATCAAAAGATAAATACTTTCAATTTCTATATATGAAAAATTAGGCTCGCTAATCTTATCCAACAAGATGGACGACGAAGAATCAAGCCAGAGACTGCATCCTAATCCACTATTTTGGTGTACACACTTAAAAAAGAAACACATTTAGTTTAATTAAAAAGTTACAAAAAATAACACATAATATTGAAAATGTTTATTTTCCTTTTCTCTGATTTATATATGCTACGTTTATTATTCATCTCATTTCCTCATTTGAACAAATAAATGGAACACAGATAACATATACATCTTCCAATTTTTTAAATCATCCTTCAAGGTTGAAGGAAAGATATTCCATTAGTTATCAATGTCGTAGGCACACACATATACATCAACTATATACATATATATATATATATATATATATATACATAGAGAGAGAGAGAGAGAGAGAGAATACAACTAGAAATTGCATTGCAAAGTTTACTTTTCAATCGTCGTTGTCAGGACTCGGGAGTAATTAAATTATTTCACGTTGAGAAAACTTCAACTGGCCTTGTGCTCTTGCGCCGATATTTAATAGGCATGTGAAGGTTCTGAAGCACGTTTTTGTTCCCAGAAGAGATATTGCTTCGACACCATCCAATTGCTTCAAGCACAGCCCTTTTATGGCCTATAATCTGGCACAATTCAATCCTACACCCTCAATTATTAGCTGCTATCAAAACTTATCACCTCCGCCGATATTTAAGACACGGATTGCTTGTTGCTCGCTAGTAGTTGCCCCATTTGAGCCTTGGTGGGGCTTCCTCTGTTCTTTTCAGTTAAGTTGGCTCTGAGTGGATTGGTGTAATTTTAGTTGTTTTTTAAAGTATATTTTATTAAAAAATATAAAAAATTATCTGAAAATATTAAAAAATTAAAAATTAATTTTTTTAAAAATATTTTCTAAATATAAAAACAAACAGAGCCGAGTAACTTAAAAGATAATAAGGTTGTTTTATGATAAATGAGGGTTTTGATAAAATAAAAGGAACTTTAAAATAAAAAATATTTTTTAATTATTTTTCATAAATATTTGACAAGTGAAGTATATTTTTATTTTGTAAATTATAATCACTTAAAATGGGATCCATGGACGAAGGTTGAGTTGACACGCACTCTTTTTTCTTTTTTCTGCTTTTTATTCGGGGTCGTCCAAGCACTATCTGACCTTGGAAAGGGTACAGCCCCCGTGTCGTCTGGCTTACTCCACGACATCAAAGCAAACATTCTAATCTGCCTGGAGATTAATATAGCGTGTAATAAATTTAACACACTGTCTGAATTATAGTGTTATTGATTGATCAATGAGTATTAATTTAGTTCAAAAATAAACTCAAGGAATTGATTAGGTGATTAAGGATGTTTATTCTTGTCGTTAAATCTCTAAATTAAAAATTAATACATAAAAAAATATTAAATTATTCTGGTTTTATCATTTCCCATATATACACAAACTCAATTCATAATTATCCACCTGTCCTTGTCAGCGCATGGTGGCAGTTTATTATCATCCGGCGGTCATCATGAAAACGGCGCCGTCAAGGGCTAGTTTTTTCTCACGTGGAAGAAATGATCGCTTGACAAAGTCCTTCTCCGAGCCGAGCAGAAGCTGACATGACAAAGCACCGACTCATACAGCCCTAAAGTTGGACCCCTCGGAAGAAGTTTTAACCTGGAAAAATTCGGCGCGATCTTCCATCGAATCCATCTCTCTCTCTCTTTCTCTTTCCGTTTCATGTGATGGCATATAAAAAGTAAAGAAAATGATGGCCGATGCTCTGCCTCTTTCGACGCTGTTCGTTCCTTGCATTCACTTTTGAATGTTGGAAATTAATGAATAATATCATTCTTTTCGTAGCATATATAATAATCATGCGTTCTAAACAAAGCTCAGTCAATCAATTCATCCACTCGCGAAAGAGATTTTTTTTATAGCGTATTGATATAAAAAATAATTTTTTAAAAATTAAAAAATAATTAATATATATTTTTAATATAAAAAATTATTTTAAAAACAACCAATCACGTTATCAAATAAATTCCTCAAACAACGATTTACATTGAACTTATTCCCTACCTAGGCATAAAGCAGTCCAGTAGCGTTTGCTCATTGTTATGAAACAAAAAGCATGAAAATAATGATATCAGAAATATGCTTTCGTTAAAGTGATAAAAATAAATTTATATTTAGGATAATTTTAGAGTTAATCTCTATATTTTTAAAATATAAGGTATAGAGAGAATATATTTTCAAATATAATACTTTTTTATATTTTATTCCTAAAATATTATTATAAAAAACTCAGTTTTAAAATTGTCCGACTAATACATGAAATGATAAGACTAAAAATAAAGATAAAGATAAATAATGCACCACCTTCGTTCACGTCAACCATTTGTTTCTTGCTCAGCTCCATTGCTTGTAGAGAGTTACCATTATTCAGCGAAAGAAGACTGGACCTTAGAGTTCACTGATCACTCAGACCTTATTGTGTCAGCTCATAGCAAGGACTCACCTCTTCGTTTAAGAGAACTGCAGTGGACGAGTTGAGAGGGAGACAAGTTTCATTGCAGACCCAAATCTTTAGCTGAGAAATATCGTGAGCTCTGTCAGGCATTGGTTCAGGTTCGCAAGACTTCCCGCATCCAGGCCAAATCCCAAAGAGTTTGCATTGTCTAGAAAAAGCTAGTGCTAGACTTCGGCATGCTAGTGTCAAATGGTGCGCAGCTTTGATCTTATGAATCTAACTAGGATCATTCAAGCGATACCCGAAAACAAAAATAAGAACATTTCCAATCTTAAGAAACTGCAAAGCTAGTATCAGCTCCTTGGACATGAAGAATCAGTTGCAAACTTGAGATTTGCATATAATAATAGGCCGCAAGCTTGAATGTGACATTAGGAAAACCGTATTCTACACTATATTTATCACAAGCTCTAGTTTTAAGATGTAACTTTACAAGAATAAGCTAACATCGAAAATCCAAATGATTCACTATGAGATTAGCGCTCAGTGTTGAGACTAGAAAACTGGATCTGAAAGGAAGTTTTGATTCAAACTAGAGACATTGAGACAGCCCAAAATTGTGCGGATACCCTTTAAGTTTCTAATGATACGACCACATGTCGCAGCACGCAATAGAAAGTATCTTGGAACCAAAAGACCAAACCCGCTTGAAAGACAAAACCATACAAATTGCTCATTCTTGTGCTCAAGTTATTATTTCTCTCCTATGTTACAACTTACATATTTTAGACATTTCCTAAGTTACATATAATCTACTATCCTTATCTTGGATGGCGCACATACAGGGATTAGCCTCGTCACTGCACCCGAACAATCAACCATTTACATTTTTACACACCTCTCAACCTTGCAACCAGCTCATCCTGCACAAGCAATGCCACGAATGAGTTAAGGAACATGCAAAATGAGAAAGATGATTCTAACATTTCTAGTCAATATGAAAATGCCAGTCTGAAGGCCACATCAGCATGCCAACTGATAAAATATATGTTGTTCTTCCTTTAAAGTACATTGGCTGGTTTTGTTGAAGGCGGCCCTTCTCCTCCCTTAATCCCTCCCACCGCATAGAGGCAGAGGGTTCACTTTTCTTTGATTCGTACCTAAGGCCTGCACCTTGTGAAGTGGGAGGAGACGTACTGCTTGGACTGAAGGTGCAATACAAATTAGCATTAATCCATTTGAACTACCAATGAGAGGAAACATATACTGTAATTATCAATTATCCATTCTTTTCTGTATATTAATCACCAACACCCATATGACTAGATAGCAAAGACGCAGACCAGAAAACATAAGCTGTACACTTGCCTTCCTTCCTTTGGGTGAAAGACCACGCTCTTTCAGGAGAGCCCGGAGCCTCTCTACTGTCAAACTGTAATAGTCCTTATCTGATGTGTGGCTATCAGATTCATCTGCATGCTCAAAAGCCATTACAAGGTTCAGTCAAAATACAAGTGAAGAGACCATCACTTAAATATTAGTTTGCAAATGAACCGAACATGTCCTATAAATATAACAGATAGCTGACATCTAAGACATGCTGCTGCTAAACAAAGACCAGCCTCACCTTCTCGAGAACTAATCTGATTATTGCCTCTCTTTGCTGAAGCCCTGGAATTCAAAGCTTTTTCTGGGGCCCTGAGAATTGGTGGCAGCAAGAATCAGGGACTGAATTAAATATGCATAAGGGTTTGCCAATATAGAATTGTCACAGCAGAAAGAAAAATAGCCGACCAAAAAGCAAAGAAGAGGCATAAAAATAAATGCTCATGCTGATTACTTTAAACATCAGGGGCGGAACTGACGCATGAAAGCCTCTCTAAATCGAATAAAAAAAATATGGTTGCACCACAATAATATAATGCTTATAGGAAACACAAACAGGCAGATCTTTTCAGGGAATGTGAAGCATCCTTTTCCAGTAATGATGGGAGCAATACCTCTTTCTAGAACCCTCATTTCCAGCTACCCCCTTCACATCCTTTGAACTGGAATCACCCTTCTGTTTATTAAGCTGGAGTGATCTTATCAGAATGTTTGTCTGGTTGGTCTTTATTTGTTGGCCCTCTGATTATAAAGAGAGAGGAAGTCAGTTTTTCCAGTATCCAATCATGCACTTGTATTGTTTAGAAATTCCAGGAGTTTGATTGCATGATATTAACCCCCACATTTCTTCAATTTATCAAATGATATAGATGATAGAAAAAGCCACACTGAAACAGAATAATATGGACATGATTCCTACACTGTTTATAGCAACAAAGAAAAATTAACATGATGGATAATCACCATAAAAGTATAAATAGAGAGGATCAGCATCTTGAATATTGTTTATGCATTTATACTTCACAAAAAGGCAAATCATAATCAACTCAGAGTATGTTAAAAAAATCCAGTATTTGAAGTTTAATTTAATAAAAAGAACTGGTGAGATCTAATAAACTTTCAGATTGCTAGCTAACTTAGCTTGTAAAGTCAATTGAAGTTCAGTCCAGCGACTTAAGAATGAGCCCAACTCCACCAGGAATTTAGGGGTTTTGGGATAAAGATCAATAATCCTCGGAGTGTGTAGCCCAACATAGGGCCCCAAAGAAGAAACTTATAAAAGTATCAAAGGTTTTGAAATCTTTCAATCCAAGGCAGCTTGAGATATTAGTTCATTTCACTTCATGATTAACTTTTCTATTTCAAGACACTGTTTCAAAATTCAAATACCTACCCCAGGCCAGAAACAACTCTTATCAAGAACATAAGCCAATGCAAAATGTAAAAGGTAGCATGTGACAAAGACCTACCCCGCTCTTTTCCCCAAAAAGAAAAAAAGAAAGAATGAACAGAAAATGGAAGAAAAAATGAGAAAAGTCAAACATAGGAGAATGCAGTTACAAATTTTCTATAACAAGTACCTTCAAATTTTAGGAACTGCAATCCAATGATTTAAAAGCTAACAAAAAAACAGTTTTCTTATTCTTTCTTCATTGACATATACCATCAGAGTAAAAAGCTGGGCTTCGTAAAGAGTTTCATGATGCCTAGAATTTCAGTCAGGAAGGCCAACTCACATTGCTACAAATCTACCATGCATGAAAACTAAACTAGCAGATACCAAGACTCTCCAGGATTAGACTGCCAAGTTAGAAAAATTATCCACATGGAAGCCTGAGGACAACATGAGTATCCAATTCTACAGTAAAATGTACTCTTTCTCTTTCCTGGGAGACCAAAGGAGCAGCTTCTCTAAAACAAGAAATTTAACCAGTTATGTGAGACTATGACACTGATATCTCAGAACTAGAATCAGAAGAATGAAAACCCAGTCATTTTACATTTACTGATGACAAAACCTAAACGAAAAGTTGGCTCTTTCCAAGCACAACATTGGATATAGCATAAATTCAGGGCTACGAATTGCATCAAACACTAAAGTTCAGAAAACCCAGAAAGCTAAAAACATAAATAGACCTGGGGGTGAAGTGTCATGCTCGCAAATATAAACCCGCATCCCACCCTGCATAAAATTTCCATCATTCGAGCAAGTTATCAGCAAACTAGGAAAGAAGACAAACATTAACATAAAGCATAAAACCAAGACACCGCAAACGAAGACAAAACATAAGAAAGTAATAGAAAACAAGCCAGCCCTAATAACTTTAAATTACATAAACAACATCTCTCCATTAAAATCTTATAACAGCAATCGAAAAATTCAACACCCTTTTCCCTCATTGTCACTAATCACAATCTTTAAAACTCACTAATGTTAATTACCCGTAGTACAAATATGAATAATTCTATAAATACGGACAAGTAGCCAGTAAATTCCTCACTTACAATTTAGACAAAGACACACTGTTTTAACTAAAACAAATAATTAAACAACTCTGTGAATAAAAAGTAAAGAAGCAATATATCAAGGGAAGAGAATGACCGGATTGGAGGAGGAAGAGGAGACGGTGGAGGGCAAGAAGCCGCGGGAGGGAAGATTGGCGAGGAACTTGGAAGCATCAGCAGCCTTTGGACTGGAATCGGATCGATGAGAAGAAGAGGTCTCCATGGAGATTGGGTGGAAGGAAAACCCTCGGTGGCAAGTACGGCTAGAGAGAAAGGGTAAGGCCCGCAAGTATGTGACAGTCAAAACTTTAGAACAGGGGCTTGGACTCGTGCTCCTGTGGCTGTTTGCTGGTGTGTGTGGGTGATGGGCTGCGCTTTGATATTTATACGGGCAAGGGGGGTTATTTTCTGACTGCTGAGAAACGGAGGAAATTACAACATTATAAAGGAAAACTAAAATAGGTAAAATAAATTCAAGATTAGTCACTTTAGCCCCTGCACTTCAATTTTGGTCACTGAAGGCTTTGAATTTTTCACTCGGACTGGTTGTTTTTTTGGCATGCCATGTTTATAGAAAAAATTTAAAAAAATATTTTTTTATATTTTTTTTATCATTTTAATGTGCTGGTATTAAAAATAATTTTTTAAAAATTAAAAAAATATTTTAAAAAATAATTGTTGTTACAATATTAAATATTATCATTATCATGCATGGTTTCTTCATTCAAATCTGTCACTAATAGTATACTGAGGACTTTTAATGATGTTTATTTCAAGAAATCTATGATTTCGATTTTATAGACAGATTAGATTAGTCTAGAAAAAAAATTAAAAAATTGAATAAAAAAATTTAAAAAAAATAAGAACCAAATTGAGTTTTTTTTAAATAAAAACATGAAATTCCAAAGACACAAAAATAAATTAAAAATAAAATCAAATTAAAGTGTCGTCTATTCCCACTACTCTCTTTTCTTATTTTGATCCTTTTATTATTTTCTTCTCCACAATAAAAAACTAAATTTCCTTCTCTATTTTCTTATCTATAATTGATTTAAAAATAAATAAAGTAGGAGTTTCATTTGGATTGATTTGATTGTTTCTGGCGTTGCCGTGTTTATCAAAATATATTTTTTTATATTTCTAGACCATTTTAATGTATCAATATTAAAAATAAATTTTTTAAAAATATATTATTTTTACATATTTTTATATAAAAAATATTTTAAAAAGTAATTATTATCACAATATCAAATACTATTATTCCATTCAGACCTGTCGCTAATAATACATAAGGACTTTGAATGATGTTTATTTCAAGAAATCAATGATTTCAATAAAAAAAATAAAAATCAAATTGAATAAAAAAATAAAAAAAAAATAATTTGAGCTTTTTTAAAATAGGAACCTAAAATTCCAAAGACACAAAAATAACTTAAAAATAAAATCAAATTAAAGTGCCATCTCTTCCTCATGCTCTCTCTTTTTTTTTTATCTTTTTATTATTTTCTTTTCTACAGTAAAAAAATCTAAATTTCCTTTTCTAATTTTTATAATGATTGAAAGTTATTGAAAAAAATGTAAAAAATGATGGCAATTTGTTGATGCAAACAACATATCAATTATTTATTTTTATTTTTAAAAAAAGTTTTTTCAGGTTGAACACAATTTAGTTTTTTTTTTTAAATATAAAAATAGATCATAATATATTTTTTCATATTTAACTGACATGTGCGGTAAATTAATTATTAATTTAAAATCTTAAGGTGGTGTTTAATAAAAAAAAAATCAATGCATATACATTTTAGTTGCCTTAAAATACATAAAATTATGAGACTCCCACGTAGCTTGATGTTTTTTTATAGCAGTAAAGGTTTGATTACTTGTGATTTTTAAAAATGTGACGTGTGCTGTGTAAATTGTAGTCTAGCTCATTGAAAGATTTTCATGGTTAAAACCGTCATTTCATAGTTAAAATATTTTTCCATGGTCAAGACTGGTTTTTTAACACTTATTTCAGCTTTAAAAGAAATAATAATAATAATAACAATAATAACATCAGCAGCAGCAGCCAACCCGTTCATGGGTGGCGCGCTGGCGGGCTGAACATTTTGCAATTATCCCATCCTCTCTCGTGCACAAATTTCTGTTCTCTCAAATCAATCTCAACCATCAAATCAAATTGTCCAAATAGATCTCAGTTGTTGAATACAAGTTCACACATAGCGCGCTGGAGCCCAGACCAATCCCAGTTGCGTGATCAAATTTCTAAACATCTCAATTGTTCGATCAAAATGGCTTCATCTAAGCTAATCCGCACATGGTCATAGACCAAACCGAGCACAACCATCGAATCAAACTCGCACACGTATAAGTTCTTGGATCAAGAAGGCTTCATCTAAGCTCTCTTGTAACTGATGACACACCCCCAACAAATCGAAGCCACTAGATCAATATCAAATCAGATAGAGATGGATTCTTGAATAGAATCAGAGATGATATGAACCGTTCAAACCAAGAAAGCTCACTGATCTAGCATAAACAATGCCACATCAAAGCCCAACCCATCTCAACTCTCGACGATGATTCCATCCACTGTATTTTTGTCGTCCGATCACCATTTACCACGGGACCACCATAAAAAAAGAGCATCACCTCAAACCGATCAAAATCCAAGGTGTACTCGTCGCCAACGCCACCGTAATCAACTAGAAAAAGGCACAAAACTGTTTGGCCAAATCAAGCTTTATCGTTGTTGATCTCCCTCCCTAGTTAGCTATGAGATACATGACCATCATCGTTGGATGAGCTAGATCTAGGACCTTTGGGGGCGCCCATCAATGCGCCACAAAATATCCAGAATCAACACCAAGACATCATCGAGGCACGCATGCCAAGTGAACAATGTAGTGCATTATCAAGGCAGACATGTAATTTTGCCATCTAACAAAGGGTGTAATACTAATTTCACCTAAATCACGGCATTTTAGTATTTTTAACCTGATTTTTTTGTGAATGGAAATGATCGTGTGTATTTTATGGATATTTGTTTGAATGAAATGTTCACAGCGTGCTATAAGACACCAAAACTCGAGGGGTCTGGGATCCTAGAAAGTTCTGAGAGGATATAAGGATTGTATCAATATTCCACAATAGGATAATAAAATTGTGATTTGATTTTAAAGATTATACGAGATGAGTTTTACCCTAATGTTTGCTAAATCAATACTTTGATAATTAACTTTTTATTGATTTACAGACTCATTACCTAATTAATTGTTATCATATGTGATTATCTAATGATTTCTTTCTTGATTGATTCCTATTTTTATGAAGTGATATGTCAAACTAAATCTCAGACTTGCATTTTATTTTAATTGCGTGACTTCATTTTTTTTATATGAAGGGATTTGATGACTATTAAAAAAATATTAATTATATGATTTGATTCTCAATATAAAATAATTCTATGAATATTGATTTGATTGTTTGATTAATTTAGATCTTAATCATCAATATAAAATGAATTTTAAAAATTGTCAAATTGATTAAAAAATTTCATGTTTATTTGGGTTACCATGAGTAATTTATTTTTAAAAAATAAATTTTAAAAACTTATAGATTTTTAATATGTTCACCCATGATTAGTGTGCGGTCAGTGCATATTGATTTTAGTTGCTACCTATACAGTAAAAATGAAAAACTAGTTGAACTCTTGGATGGAAAAGCAGTAAAAAGGCTTGTAGAGCAGTAATACATGTTGCTTGGGGTGTAAGCAAAGGAAAGACATGAGCACTTAGCGAATCAAGCTTTCTTAAGGGTAATGAGTTCTTCTAATATTTAATAATTGGTCCGTATTTCATAGCTAATTAATAATAATTTTTTTAATTATAAAAATATATAAAGATTATAAAAGATATATTAAATGTTCGGCACTATTAAATCTAATATTATTGGGTTTAGAGATCAAGTTCAATTTAAAATAACCTTAGATATGACAACAAAGATGAATTTAATAGCATTGAGTCTAGCATTAAGATGTCCAAAAGATATTAAATTTGGCTGGATAGCTTGACTAAATGCTTGTGGTTTTGCCGAGTAGCTAGATCCAACGCTTTTAAGTCTTAGTGGCAACATGACCTAACACTAAGGGAAAAAAAAAAGGTCAATTCAACTCCACCTCAAATGAAAATTTTTATCATCACTCAACTTTTATACAATATTAAAAATAATCTCATCAATTTATTTTCTCTTTATCATATTAAAAAAAATAATCTCGATGCTATTATGTTCGGCTATATGGCAAGACCTCGCGTTATTGGATCCCAATGGGAGCAGGAGTCAACGCCAAGAGAAAAGAAACTCAACCTAACTTCACCTCAAATGAAATAAAATTATATTTTTGTACAATATAAAAAATTTCATCAATTTTTTTTATCTTTATTATATGAAAACAATCTAAAAAGATAAAAACTTAAAATTACAAATATCTTAATCTCAAGTTTAGCCTAAAAAACAAACCCAATAACATTGGATTTAGTGATCAAGTCAGATATAAAAACCTTGGGTCTAGCAGCTAAGAAGTCCAAAAGCTTATGGAATTGGCAAGAAAGCAAGACCTAATGTTAAGAGAAATTCAATCCAACCCAACCTCAAATGAAAAAAAAATTATCATCACCTAACATTTGTATAATATAAAAAAATCTTATCAATTTATTTTTTTATCATAAAAAAATAAAAAATATAGAAAGATAAAAATATAAAATTAGAAATATCTTGAGTTAAACTTACACTATTATATCAAGACTTATTTATAACTATTTATTTATTATTATATAAATTAAGAATTTTTTTTACATGAGATAAAAAAAATTGAGTTTTAAAAAAATATATCAATTAAATATTTTTTAAAATTAATTTTTCAATCACTTGCAATTTATTTTAATTATATTAATATTTTGGACTAGTAAATGTTTTATTAGTGAACAATTTCCCACGAATTTTTAATTTTAAATATAAATATATCTCACTTTAAATTTAACATTATATCCATCAACCGTATTTTATTAAAACAAATTCTAATATCTGAATGATTGAGTTTTAATTAAACTCTTCACACGTGCATTTAAACTCTTACTTATGCAATAGTTTTTTTTCTCTCACACAGCCATCCAAGCACATGATAATTACATCTACTGTTAACTTATATAAATTAAATTTTATTGTTTTATTTAATAATTAATTTTTTTTAATTTAAATTAAATTTTTAACGTAATATCATAACTTAACAGTTACGAGTTTAAATTTTATAATAATTATTTATTTAAAAAAATTAAATATAAAATAGTTTAAATTTAGTAAATTTCAAGGCTAAAAAGTTTCTACTCAAAAATATATTTTAAAAAATAATATAAATTATATTTTAAAATTTTATTGTAAAATTTAAATTTTTATATTTGAATTGTTTTATTGATAAAAATAAATCTGCTTATCGGCTGAGTCAAGCCAACACGACAAAGGTCGATTGAATTGTAATTTTAATATTACAAAATCCGTCCAATCTATAATACTGGAGCGAGCTATAACGGAGGTTACTTGTTCTATTTTAAGCTTTAACTATGTTTAGCTAACAGATTCAAGATCCAAAAATTGAGCTTCACTCTCTCTCCTCTTGCTTTATAAATGCTATTCATTACCGGGCTATTTTAAGCAATTTTATCTACGATTTCAGAGGATAAGTTCATGTTTGAAAAACCTCTATTTAAAAAAAATAAATATTTTTTCTTTATTTTTATATCAATATATTGATATTAAAAATATTTTTTAAAAAATAAAAAAATATTATCTTAATATATTTATAAACAAAAAAACATTTTAATTTAAAATCATTATCAAAATCCTAAAACCCTGACTTTATTGCGTGCATTCCACTCGTTATCACGGAAATATTCTCCCATGGCACAGCCAGGATACGGGGGCAGAAATTGCAGGCATTTACAGTAATTTGGAAAATAAGAAAGTGGAAAATCCAAAATGTTTTTCATTATACCACATCTGAAGGATTATATTAGGTGGGATGTTGCAGCCTTGTGATATATTTATGTGTTGTTGTGGATTTATAAAAATATATATAGAGAAAGAGAGAAATTATTGTAATTTATAATTTTTTTTGAAAAAATATAAAATTAAATTTTTAACTAACTTAATATTAAAAAAATAAAATCATCAATTTTTTTTGGAAACAATCAAAACAAAAAAAATAAAAGGAAAAAACTCATATAGAAAAAACTGTAGTAATATATTGTGTTTCATGAAAAAATCTATAATTATAATTCTCAATCAAATTAATATTAAAAATAATAAAATTAATAGAGATAATTTAAAACAATTATAATAAAAAAATCATGTGGGAGAACACTGTAGCGATTCATAGTGCTTTAGAGAAAAAATACAAAACTAAATTCTCAACTAGCTTAATATGAAAAAAAATAAAATCGACAAAAACAATTTTAAAAAAACAAAAACAAATCATAAAAAAGAGAAAAATACTATGTAGAAAAACATTGTAATAATCCATGATATTTTTTTCAAAAAACTACAAAGTTTAATTCTCATCTAGCTCTATATGTAAAAAATAAAATCAACAAAAAAAATTTAAAAAAAATTTTGAAAAAAAATTGAAAAAAAAATAAAAAACAAAACATGCGATGGAGGTTAAAGTTAAATTCTCAACCAATTCAATGTTTTAACAAATAGATAAAGATAATTTAAAAAAAAAATGAAGAAACATTGTAGCAAAATAAAAACCATGTGCGAGTAAACACTGTTTGTCAAGTGGCTCCATATTTAAAAAATAAAATCAACAAAAACAATTAAAAAAGAAGAAGAAGAAGAAAAAGAAGATTGTTTTGAAAAAAAAACAAAAAAAATATAAAAACAAAAAAAACATATAGAGAAAGTTAAAGTTAGATTCTCAACCAACTCAATATTAAAAAAAATAAAAGATAATTTTAAAAAATACAGGGAAATATTATAGCAAAACAAAAATCATATAGAAAAATATTGTAACAATTCATAATATGTTTTCAAAAAATATTTAAAAGAAAATTCTCAGCCAGCTCTACATGAAAAATATAAAAAAATAGAATTTTATAAGAAAACTATGTAAAGAAACATTGTAATAATTAAAAATATTTTAAATAAAAAAATTAATTTTATTTTCAATTAGTTTATTATTTTAAAAAATTAATAAATATAATTTTTTTTAAAAAAAGAAGAAAATTCTTAAAAAAAAGTGAAACCCCAGGGAGGGGACGGAAGAAAAACGTGTGGGGGGAAAGGAAAAAAACACAAAAAAATGAAAAAAAAAAAGCAAAATGGAAAAAAAGCCAAAAAAAAACATGTGGGGAAAAAAAAGAAAGACAAAAGAAGAAGAAGAGAGAAAACAGAAAAAACAAAATAAAAAAATGCGGGGAAAGTATGCTTTCACCCACACGTTTGAAAGTATTAGTTAATAATACAAGCACCCTCTGTCCATGAACTTATTTCCCTCAACCAAGGCACCATGCCTTTTCATCAGGGTCGAGTACATGGACTGGGCGATAGCCCTGTACAACCCTCTATCTAAGCCGACAAAAATCCTACAAGTGATGCATCGATTGGATATTGGCATTTTTTTTTTTATTCAGGTTAATAATCTATTCCTTTCCGTAGCATTGGTCATGAAAAAACAAATCAATCACAAAAAAATAATTCAAAATAAATTAAATAACAATTCAGAAATAAAAATTAAATTCAATAAAAAATAAAAAATCAAATAACTAGAAATAAAATAAAAAATAAGATTCAATTAAAAATAATTAATGTAAATAAAATAATTATAATTCAAAAAAAAAACATGAAGGATTGGTTTAATTTTTGGAATGACCAGCATGCAATCTAGAAAAAAAACTAAATTAAGACAAAACGAGATTGAATGTACTCACACGCTCCACCTAGTGTGGTTAGATTAATCATGAAAAATCAAAAAATAAATTAAATAATATTTTTTTTAAATCACGAGGCTCAGCTCCCATTACCCAAGGGGTGTGGAGACGCTGCATGTGTTTGTTTTTTTTAATTGATTGAAAGATTAAAATAACCCGTCCTAAATATTAACAAAAAACTAAGTGTAAAAAGTCAAAAATATCCCCATAAAATTTCAGGGAAAATACAAAAAAGCTCATAAAACAAAAATTTTAAAAATCGAAGTTCAGAGTTAATTGAGTAATTAGACTGCAAAAAAATTGAAAATCCTATTACACCCCTAAGCATTATCAGGCATTTATTTATTTTTATTCAAGGGTAATCAAGTATTTCCAAGTAAAAAAAAAAAAAGGGAAAACGTTCACACCCTCCAACAATTATACACTTACGTTTATATGCTGTAAAATGATAATATTACCCCTGGTTTTTTTAAGGCAACCAATAGGATTGCATTTTCCAAGGGCAAAATGGGAGAAACACAGGATTGCTGTTTAGAGTATGGGTAATCATTGAGCAAACAGTCCAAACTCTAAACTATTGAAGGCCATAACGTGGCATCCTGAAAAAAATATCGACTACTACTTAGAAATAGCCACATGTCAACATCAGAGCCACGTCATTTTCCAAGTCATTCAGCAATGTCAAACTTGTGCGCCATGCGCGCTGGGGCGCATACTAGATTGCCACGAAAGTGGCCGCCATGAAGAATCGGATAAGAAAGGTCCTTTCCTTAAATAAGAAACAAATTTATAGGTCTCCTAGGATAAGCTTTACCCCATGTAATTCGTCAACTACTTTGACTACTCTTCTGCATCGCCACCAATGCACCCTCACACTCCCCCCCAACAATCCACGTGTCCTTTCTACCTTTTCTTTAAAAAATCTTTTCTCGTAGATAATATTTTTCAATCTATTTATTCATTTATTTGATTTGAAATTATTAATGACTCTAAGAAATTAGTATATTTAAAATATTTTTTTAATTTGTAACTAGATCTTTGTTTATTATCATCTTTTCATTCATAAGAAGATATTATTTTCAATAGTTGCTTTTTTAAAAAATTAAAATATAAGATAATAATATAAAAAGTAAATTGATTTACTCTTCTTTACAACAAAATTTTAAAAATAAAATATGATATTTTAAGTATCATACACCTAAAATAATTATTCATTTTGAACGTGAATTCTTCTTCTTTTTGTTAAGAAAAAAAATAAAAGTCATTTTTAATGGAAAGAAAGTCAAAATCTTAACGGTTATAAAGTGTGGGAATACAAAGAACAAAGTGAGATGGGTGGTAGGGGATAAAGGAAGATACGTTATATTTATTCAGCAGGGATGCTATCATTGTCAGCATTGTAATAAAAAAACAGAGAGAGAGAAGGACCTGCCTTGCATTTGCGCGCACATAAAAGAAGAGAGGCACTAGGCGACCTTTCTTTACCGAGAAGAGAGATTGGTGAGTGGTGGGAAAATGGCAAGCATGCAGCTTATGAGAAGGGAAAGTGCTTTTGTTCATGAGGTTACGCAAGACAGTCCAAAAAGTCCAGAAGCGAGGCTGGGAATGAAAGTAGAGGATCTATGGGATGTTCAAGAACCACAGTTAACTCCAACTGAGAAACTCAACGCTTGCTTTGAGGGTATCCCTGTCTCTGCCTTCCCTCCCGCTCCTTCTTCTCAAGGTAAATAAATAATAGATACCCCAATTGTTTTAAAGCTGTAACTTGTATGTTAAAGTCATGAATTAGAGTGATCATGACCACTTTGGTTGTTTTGGTGTTGTTTATGATCAAGATTGGAACTTTTTGGATACCCTTTTTGTTTTTTATGGAGTTCTTCCTTTCTATAGGAAAAATATTTACTTTTTATTTGGTTTTGTAGTGATCGAGATAAAATCAGACACCAGTCTAGCAGAGGCTGTTCGTATACTTGCAGAACACAAGATTCTTAGTGCTCCTGTGGTGGATGTAGATGCTCCTGAGGATGCTAGTTGGATTGACAGATATATTGGGGTTGTTGAGTTCGCTGGGATTATAGTGTGGATTTTACATCAGGTTAGGTATCTGGCAAGCTAGCTAGCCAGTTTTTTTTTTTTTTCTGTTTTGATTAATGAAAGTGATTCCAGCATCTTTTTTATGTTTTCTTTCTATTATTTTTTATGAATATATTCTGTTTATTTTGTATTAGAAATTGGATAAGAAAAATAATGAAGGCAGGCTCGTTTATTTGATCTGTCAACACTTTGTAATGGTTGACAATACAATCAATCCTTAACAAGCAGATTTAGAGAGGTATCAGGATATATTGTATCTGATTTAGAAAGAATGGGATAGGCATTTTTTTGTCTTTATTTATTGATGTTGCTTGTGATCCTGTTTGTTCGTTGGTTTTCACAATTTATTGATGCTGCCTGTGATCCTGTCAATGCTTGTATATAAGGTGATAGCAACTGAAATTTTCATTTCTTCTTAAGAAAGTTATTTTAGTCTGTCGAACTATGAGAATGAGATCTATGGTGTTCTTTGTCTGTTATTCTTGTTCTCTGGATATCTTTTCTGAATGGTAATTGAAAATGGGATTTTTTTTTTCCAGTCGGAACCTCCATCACCCAGAAGTCCAACCTCGGGATCAGCTCTTGAAGCGGCTGTTAATAGAGTGACCAATGCTGCTAGTCTCGGGGCCTTAGGTCCTGAAGATGCTGCAGCAACTTCTGGAAATTTTTTTGAGGCTCTGACTTCTTCCGAATTCTACAAGAACACAAAGGTTATGATTCATTCTTTGATGTTAACATAAAGCTTGTTAATCCTGATATTGTATTGGATCATCTATGCTAACTTGATATCATACAGGTTCGAGACATTGCAGGGTCATTCCGTTGGGCACCATTTCTTGCTTTACAGAAATCAAACTCCTTTCTGACCATGCTTCTGTTGCTTTCGAGCTACAAGATGAAGAGCATCCCAGTGGTTGATCTGGGTGAGGCGAAGATTGACAACATCATCACCCAGTCTTCTGTTATTCACATGTTAGCGGAATGTGCTGGGCTTCAATGGTTTGAAAGTTGGGGAACAAGGAAGCTTTCTGAAATTGGTCTTCCCCTTACGCCCCCTGATCGTATAGTCAAGGTGCTTCACCTTTTCCTGTAAAGTATTCTTTAAATGGATTCAGGGTTACTTGCATTCATGCTTATTTCTAATGCTTTGATCAGTTTATTGTGTTTAGCAATGCATGGAATGAATCATTGTGATGTATGAGTGTATTTATGTTGGCTACGGGCCAATAAATCTTTGATCTGGCCATGCAAATACATTGAGATTTTAATGGCACGTTTGAAACCTTCTCCCCAACTGAGAGCAGGTTTTTCTTTCCAGCGAGACTCCGTTTTCCCTTTTTTTTTTTTTCTTTCAAGCAGACATGATAGGTTGTTTTGAAGGTTTACAGGCTAATGATACTCACTGAATAGTTACTTGTCTGTTTTAGGTGTACGAGGAGGAACCAGTGCTCCAGGCATTTAAGCTGATGAGGAAAAAAAAAATTGGTGGAATACCTATTGTTGATAGTAGCGGTGGAAAGGTAGTAGGCAACATAAGTATAAGAGATGTCCATTTCCTTTTAACTGCACCAGAGATCTACCACGATTATAGGTTTGTGGTTCCATTTACCCCTTAGTACCGTGTTTTATTTGGTAGTTCATTTTTATAAAAATGTCCTGCGTTTTGTAGTTGATAATTGGAGCTCTCAGGGAGCCTAAAATATGCCTGGTCATATTGGTTCTCAAATTTATAAGGATTTTGTTGATGATAATAATAAGCTAGTATTTAGAGTCGATTTGGAAGCTGATGGAATTGCAAACTTTGATGATGATCAATTCTTAACAGTGCATGCTTGCAGAATTAATCTGGTTGAGCTAAAACAATTTATTTGTTTTTCCTTTTAGACATACAATATTGATGAATCCATGAATATCTTACGGTCATGGGCGCCAAGGGGTAAAAATCAGTTAAAAATTCTTGTAAAACTGGAACTTGTAAGATCTCAGTGTAGCATCAAGCTTTCTTTTCCATCTCAGTACCACTCATTTAAAATACTTTTGACAGATCCATCACGGCAAAGAACTTCTTGACTGCAGTTAAAGGCTACTTGGAGACGCATCAAGAAATCTCACCTTTTGTGCGTGGCATGGTGATATGCACCAAAATCTACTCCATTAAAGAATTGATCATGAAGCTTGATTCTGAGAAAATCCACCGGGTATATGTCGTGGATGATGCTGGGAATCTGGAAGGGGTGATCACACTGAGGGATATACTATCAAGGCTTGTACACGAGCCCCGGGGCTACTTTGGTGATTTCTTTGATGGAGTTCTGCCATTACCTTCGAACAGTAGAGTTTAAAGAGGTATTATAATGATCTGGTCATTTCCTAATAACTGACGGTGTTTTTCTAGTCTTTCTGCTAATCTCCTGATGATCATTAGACGTCTGGTAAATGTGGTGGTTGTAACATCGGTGAGCACCCTTGTGATGAGTTTTCCACCGCTCGGACATTGTTTCACTTTCTGTTTGTCTTTGATGTAGAACAGAGTGCTAGAATCAAATAAGCAGGGCTTATTCTGCTTGTCTCACTAAGCTGAATGCTGAGTTTCCAATTTACCAAATTTGCATGTTTTTACAGTTACTCTCCTAGTGTGTTTTCTGTTTTGTGCCCCTGTGCTTTTCTTTTCTGCTATATTCTGGGCGGAGTCTTTTGTGCTCCGCAATAAGGAGCAAGCGTCTGATATGTTTTGATTTATTTTCTTGGGAATTGGATTTTCTTTCTTGGAACAACTCCACCGTGCTTCGTTAGGTGGCCTAGGAGAACACTCTGAATGACACGAGGGGAAAAATAAGTAACGGGAAGGCCCTATCAAAGAACTTAGAGCAGGTTCCAAGGATTTCTGAGGCTGGACACCTTCTGATTCCAACAATATCAATTTGATTCTTTTGTGGGTCAAGACCATTCCAAAAATATTTCTAGCTCACCTGGATTAGCGAACTCTGGATTCTAATAGAGCAAAATTCATGCCGAGCGGCAGACAGTGGATTGTCAATTTCTGGTATTGCATGTTGCTGTATTTTTGTGTTTATTGTTCATCTCAAGGATAACTTCTCCTTCAGTGGCATCAAGAAAATCAAAAAAACCTTTTGCATCGAATACAAGAATAAGAATACACGTTAGAATATTGATTCTTACAATTATTTTTTCACTGTTTTCTCGAATATTCTCTAATGCCGGTACTTATTTCTGGACATCTAAGCAATTCCGCACCAGAACTGGATGATTCTCTTTGGAGGCTCTTGAGAACCGTCTTTACACTACATTCAACCGCGAATCCACGAGTTCCTTTATCAAGCAAGAAAGAGTAAGCTTTTCGGAATGTCTTACACGTGGGTAGAGTCATTTTCTCCTTGAGCAAAGAATCAAATCAAGCTTTTTCCTAAATGTCCACTCTTCATGGTATCTATAACATTATTTCAGTTCAAGCCACGAGATAACCTATTTTAATGAAAAGACAGACAGGTTCCCTCATCGATGCAAGGCCGATCCTTCTTGTTGGCTGCAAACGGGAGCAACAAAAATCCACGGGCATTCCAATGTTCTACCACAGAGAGGTTCATATGCCTCCACTTGGTGTGGGAGGTGGTATTTCACATCTACGCAAACGAGTGATGTAACTTGTCTAACCAAGGCTTTATCAAGAAAAAACAAGCCGAGAGCCATGGCAACAATTTTGAAAGGGCAATAAAAGCACATGATGATCTGGCCCACTGAATCGTATTCCTTGGTTTTAAGCAAAAGACACGGCATGTTTGCTAGTCACATGTATTCGTAAGCATGCGGGGTATATGCTAAGCAGCTCAGGGACCTCGTGCCCCCGCCAGGTCGAGTTCCGATTAGTGACAAAAAGCCAACCACGAACCACCTGCCTGAAACCATTATTGAATGGGGCCTTTTCTTCCCAGAAACTTGTAGTTGTAGACAAATCATAGTATTGAATCGGAAGTTTCACCTCTGGACATTAAAAAGAGAGCACAGGCACTCGCTGGAGCAAACCACTGTACTGAAATCTCTCTAAGAAAGTGTGAACGCCAACCTTCCCTCCTTTCCCTCATCTCGTTTTGTTGCAAACATAACAACAGTGAAGATCTCTTTCCACTAGTACAAGACCATCTCAAACCCCATTCTCAACACGTCAAAAGGGATCCAGAATAAAAGGCAAGCATGATCAGGATGCATCAAACTAAAAAGCTTTGGGTTTTCGGTCGCCAAGGCATTGAATGATTTCTCCAACCTAACCGATTGGCTGCCTATTTTCATCAGGACCATGTTTCTAGGGATTCCCAATAGAGAATGCGAGGCATCTTCCACAAGATGTTGCGAATCAAGAGTCCATCACCCATAACTAAAAGACCTGACAGCCCTTTCCCAAATCATGTTTTATAACCATATCATGTTTTATAAGACATAAAGTACTTCCCTGTATGATCGCAAGAGATGCATTCAGATAATATTTGCATGCTGCTGAAACGACATTTTACCCTATTTGGATGTTACTTGCTTCAAGAAATAGGCATTCTTCAAGAAATAAACTGCTCTTCCCACTTGGTGAAGCCTTTCATAGGCCTAACAGAACTTCAAAAAACATGCAAATTCAATTTAACACCAGAAGAAGGAAATGATACCTCACAAATCTCTTACCGATTGCAACATGCTAACCAGACAAATTTCTACATGAACTAGATTCTACTCCATTTGCTACGCTACTAACCCTGCATCAAACGGGCACAGGTTCTGGGTCAGTCTCAAATAATTGGGTTTACAAAGCGTAATGACTAGTTCTAAGGCAACCAGAACCCTGTCCTATGACCGGTCAGAGTCACAGGACCTCAGAACCTAAGAAAAAATATACACGGGGACAAGCTCTACTCGTGTCCGCATGGATTTGAAACACTACAAATACAAATTGTCACTGGTATCAAATTACATGAACCTTAGCATTCCTCCCACGTTAGAATCATGGACCTTTAAGTGATGAGAAACTTATGAATGAATCCTAAGAAACTCTGAAATATGTAGAATTCCACTTTGTTAGGCACTTCTACATTTTCCAATATAAGAACTTGTTCAAAATTGCCAACTTAATACAATCCCTTATGGAGCTTTCCAGGTTTTTCAACACAGTCAAGGTTCTACCTCAGGACCTCCATAACCAAAGTTTAAAAGTAGTGAGAAAGGCTTAGATCACAGTTTCATTTAACACTTCTTCATCTTCTAGTGCAAAATGTAGTTAAAAATTGTCTGCTTATACGATCCCTCATCCCATCATGATATGCATTCCAATAACTTGCAATCCAGTATTTTGCAAATACAGCACAATAGACTGCTCTATCTCTAGGAGTTTCCAAGTGATATTGACGTCAAAACAGAAAGATAACATTTCATAGCTTCGATCCCATTACTCTCCTCACACACATTACTTAGTCAATCTCTAAAAATTGCATTGCCAAATATTACATGCCAATTGGAAAAAGCATGCTTTGTGGTGATTTGGTGACAGTAGAAATACATGAACAAGAAAGAATTCACAATTAAAAAACCTATGGTCTATAATACATGTACAAAGTTATATAAAAGGGAGAACTGTTCGACTCAGAAACCTGTATTTAAAACATTTCACTAAGAAAATACAAAAAGAAAAGGAAAGCACAAGATCCAGATACAGCAAATAGGTAAACTCTCTTTTTTCTAATCCTTGACAGGAACTTCTTACCTGTTAAAAGAGCCATGAATCCTATGAACTCTTTCTTCTAAGATGGTGAAGAACAAGGGGGGTCCCTTCAAACAAATCAATTAAATAATTCTCCAAATCATCTGGTGTGTACTTTATGTATTTCCCAGCATGTCTTCCACTCTCTAGCTGACTACCAAACCTCCCCATAAATGAGCGATAAGCTGGTAATACTTTCTGGGATATGGATATTCGAAGCTCTTCACGAAGTTGAGGATCTAGGACCTTCCAACCAGTCTGAATCCTGTATATTTCCTCAAAGCACGCATTGAAATTCTTGAACCTTTCCTTCAAAGCCACTTTGGAGGAGGCATTATTAGAATTCCCACCAATCCCTTCATCCTTCAAGCATGACAAGGCCTTAGTCCAAGCAGCCCTCAGATACGCTGTGGCATATTGGCGTATCTGGCCACGGTGTTTGCGGACCCATTGATCTCCCAAAATCTTAATAAGTTCTGAATCCTTAACTTTTTGCACCATGTACAGAATATTATTCATACGAAATATATACTGCATAGCACCATCCTCATACAGTGTTGATTTCTCCTCGAGATTAGACTCTAAAGTCGATAACAAGGCCAACAATCTCCTTGCTATAGGCCTCAAGCTCTCTACCTGTAACCTCTCACCATCATCATTTTGCAATCCATTTAACTCATCATCATCATCGTTCTCCAAAAGTGAATTCAGCGTATCACTATAATCCACAAGCAGTTTCACATAATTCATCACATAACGTGTAAGTGGATGAATCACTCCACCTAACATAGGCTTCCTAGAAGTCTCACTTTTCACAGCATTCTCAAACTCCACAAAAGTCCCTTTAGCCGCCCGTCCCAACCCAGCCAACACTCCTTTCGCCTCACTGCACACAAACTCATCCGTAACCATAGCTTCCAAATCTGGGAAAACACCAGACAATGCATCATACATATCCAAAATCCTAAACAGCTTCTCCGGTGACCTCCTTCCAATAGCCACTGCCTCTGCAAAATTCAACAACTGCATCAAGCAACCTTTTGCAGTCTCATTAAAACAAACCTCCCTGGCCGAATCCGACCCACTAAAAATCACATCACAAAGCCTTTTCTCTCCTCTCAAAAGAACCTTAACACCAATCTTAACAGCCTGAACCCACTTCTTCATCTTCTCATCCAAAAGCTTCCACTCTATCTTCTGCACTTCCTCAATACTCAACTTCTCAACACCCAAAATAACTAAACACTCGTCCAAAGCATCCCTTCTCACACTACTATAAACCTGCACACACTCTTTCTCATACCCTGATCGCATCATTCTATCAGCAATCCCTTTCAAATCCATAACCGCCTCGCTATTAATCAAATCAACACACAAATCATCTCCCAAGCTCGCTCCTCTCTCGTGAAAACACACACTCCCAGTCTCCACTTCTCCAAAATTCTCAAACTCCTCGTCAATTTCCCCTTCATTCGCTGCAAATGAAAGCGAAACCCTCCTAATAGATCCATACAAACTCTCCGCGTCAAGCGGAACAGTATTCCTTATCAGAATATGCCCAAAATCCTCTTCCAATCTCGACATAGCCACTTGAACCAGAGTCTCCGCCCGGTCCAAAACCTCCGAATCAGGCCCGACCGATACGTTATCTAACAAATCAAGAATCTCATCAATAGCAGCTAAATAATATCTAGATTCCCCCGCCGAGTCATCCCAGGAAGAAGCTCCGGCGTTGGAGGACATGCCGGAGTCTGACCGAAGAATGATCTTCTCGGCGGCGTCTAGAATGGAGGACTGAGAATCCGAATCGGTTTTGATGAAGTCGGATATGTTCGATAAACGGTTATCAAAACTCGAAAGGATTAATAACATGTCTTCGCGTACATTTTTTGTAGTGTTTAAGCTGTTCACGATCTGCTGCGCTGTTGCCATGACACGGTCGTCTGCTCCACCGCCTCCTCCCCCTCCCCCTCCGCTGGTTAGACTGCTTGTCGTGGTGGTTGTGGCCATTTGATTTTTGGGATTTTAGGGATTTTGTGGAAAAGTTGAAGTGAACTCTTTTTTTTTTTTTTTTTGAAGTGAGCGAAGTAATCGGCTGTTGCCTTCGTTTGGTTGGCCGGCTGGTCTGAATTTCTTTTTTCCTTACTTTATTTTGAGAGAGTTTTATGGTTTTGTAGTTGTAGACAAGAGAGAACAGAAGTACTTGTGTCGAGTCAGGCTAAACTTGTCGTCCTTGTTGATTTGGTAAACTATATTCTAGCCCCTGCCTATTTCATAATATTTCATTTCAGACACTATACATTTAAATTCCTCAATAGCATCCCTTTTATAGCTTCTATTATACCCCAAATCCGTACACTAAGAGCATCAGTTTACAACCCAGTTTGTATTGTACTGATGCTCAAAAAGGTCAAAAGATGAGATTTCTTCGTTACCCAATTTCTATTATATTGTCGTGTCATGAAAACATGAGCGCTGCACGATTGTACAATTATTTTTTATGAGGACCGAAGTGAAACATCATTGAAAATTTAGGAACTAAATAAATAGTTTACTCTCGTTGCTCAGCTTGTTTGGATGGTGTACAGTCAGGCGTGTGCTGCTGCTTGTTTTTGAGTTTTCCAAGTCCTCTTCTCCTCTTCATTGTAATGTCATTCGCGCATGTTGACTGCGAAGAGGAGGATCCGAGGAGTGCACGAATTCAAGTTTGGCGGACGTTGCGGTGTCCGATATTTGCATGCAAGAGAAGACAGATGGGTGAAATGAGACTTTTTGAAGGCGAAATTATTTGTTTTAAAATATTTTTTATATTTAATTGTTTTAATATATTAAGGTTAAAAATAAATTTTAAAAAATAAAAAAATATTTTTAAATAAAATATATTTTAAAAAACAATTATAATAAATATAATACAGGCTCGAGTCCATTTTAAAAAAAATTGAGTTGTTAAAAAAATGAATTAACAATTCAAATTTCTAAAAGGTTGAAGTTAGAAGAAAAGGAAAATTGGAATTTAATAATCAAAGTGCAATATTTTTCCATAAAGAAAACAAGTTTTTTTATTTTAAATTTATATTGAGTTTAAAAAATACAATTTTAAAATTCTCCACGGTTTCTCAATGTACTTTTTCACGGTATTTCAAATAAAGAAAGAACACCGGCGATGTAATTTTTTCTTTATCATAAAAGCAAATTTTAGAAATGTAAGATATTAGCAAAAAAAAATATTTTTATATTTAATCACTGTCGTAGATTTAATTCTTATTGTAAATTTAATATAAATTCTTTTAAGTTAATAATATAACTTTTTATGAAAAATTTTTATTTAAATGGAATAAAATAAATATTTTACAATCATATTGTCACAAATACAAAATATTAAAATAAATTTTATAAATTATATGTTTATTTTTTGTATAAAAATAATTGTAATCTTGTTGTATTTTTTATGAATTGTTTTATTTATTTTCAACAAATGAACGAATTGTTTTAATTTTTATCAGAGAATAAAGACTGAAAAAGGACTGCACGTGGTTCAATCTCTTACCTTTTTTGTTTGTCTAATCCTATTCATGTTTTGGTACAAAAGAGCACATGGGAACGAATAAAATATTCAAAACATTCTTTGTCAGATTTTTGTGTAATTAATTTCTACATAGAAATTGAATATGAATAATATGCAAGCTCATGGTAGTCGATTGTTCTATAGTTGTTTGTTTAACATTGAGTTTCAAATATTTTTTTAATTTTTTTATTTAAATTAATATGTTTTAGATATTTTTCAAATCATTTTAATTTATTGATATTAAAAATAAATTTTTTTTAATATATTTTAAAATAAAAATTATTTTTAAAAGTAATTTAAACCATATTTTTAAACTTTTTTTTTAAGATAATGATTTCTCGTGGGTTGAATAAAAGCATATAATTGTATTAAAAAATATAAATATTGTAATTTTTTTATCTATAAGCAATAAACTATTGACCATAAATTTTAGCAAAAAACAAAAAATAGTTGTGATTTGTTTGACTAAACAAATAAACAACAAACTAACTGTTTAACATAAATGATATCTAGTTAAAAAATATATTTATCATTTTAGTTTTATCTAACTTTAGTTTAAATACGAAAACAATGAACTACTAGAAGATTAAATCAAATAAAAATAAAAATTAAGAGAATGAAATGATATATATATATATATTAATTTAGATCAACATATGAAATTTACACCTTAAATAATAAACACAATCATAAAAAGTTAATTCAACTGGATAATTTTTTTTCTTTTTTCTTCTCTCATTCTCTTCTCGGTTAAACCTTTATTAAGTTTTAATTCACCATAAATCTAATTAAATTTATAAGAAAATAAAAAATTGCGAAAGAATTTAAATTAAAACTTCAAAAATATATTATGCTATCGATCCCAGACAACTTTAATCAACAAATAAAATTTAAAATCCATATCAAAATTAGGCATAATTTTGTCTAAGATGGACAATAAAAATGATGAATTTTTTTTCAGTTTAATAAAAAAATTAATGATAGAAAAAGGTTAAATTATTTTTTTTTTAGTTTTGAAATTTAGGAAGAAATGAATTAGAAAAAACTTTACATGTTGTGTCATGACCTACGTAATCAGCAAGTTATGCCAAGAGCTAAGGAGATCTGATAAATTTATGTTGCATCTAAATAAAGACTAAAAGAAATTGAAAAAAAAACCAAGGTATATGAACCCAATAACCCAACACATCTAGGTATATATATTAAAAAAAGCCTAAATACTTGGACTTGAGCTATGTATATTTTAAATTTTGTTAAGGGAAGAACAATAAGTTGTTTGCTACTTTTATTTTAAAAAATAAGCAATACATCATTTGTCTACTCATAATTCGATCACCACAATGATGGTTGAAAAATCAAGATAGAAATATCTATACATAAATTTATTTTTTTCAAACCACTTTAAGCAAAAATAACTTTAAAAACACTTTCCCAGCACCTAAAAACCTATTTATCAACTTAAAAAACTATAAAAGAATCTCAAAACATGAAATTAAAGCAATTAACATTTTTCTTCCTTGATTTTAATTTACTATTTTAGGTAATTTTAAGGTTTGAAATAACTATTATTCAAAGCATTTCATCAAATGAAACCAATTGACACCAATATAAATTAATTTAGTGGTTTGAAAACATGGAAACAATGATTTTTATTTTTTTTTATCAAAATCCGGCTAAAAGTTTTTCCTCAAAATACTAGGGATTTAGAAACAACAAAGATAAAGTCGTGTATCAAAAATAAATTTAGAAAAACACAAAGGAACAAAAAGGTTTAATTTTATAAATTAGAAAAGTTTATTTTTCACACCAACTTTAAACACTCCATCTATTTTTAATGTCTTTCCAAAATTGATCTTTGTATTTTAATCTTGTTCGCTAGCCAATAAAATTAATAATGCAATCGAATGCTAATTTTACAATTAATAAATACAATTGAAAAAAAAATAATTAAGGGATCAAAACGAGGGAAAAAATTAACATTGTTTCTATTTACAATGCTTTGTGAATGCCCTGACAATATTTGACAATGTTCAAAACACCCTTACCTTATGTTTTAGTATATTTAGTTGTTATATTTATAGATATGTGTTTTTTTTTTTGCCACAAAAATCCTCGCCGACCCTCTGATCATAACATTAAGAAAAAATATGTTCACAACAGGAAACAAGAAGTAAACTTGATCTTGATACACAAAATTACCTTATTATAAAAAACTCCCAGTACGGGCATTACTCCAATTGCACGCAGTCTACCACAGAGATTCTTGATAGGTTCTTGGCTCCATTAATTGCTTTCAAACATCAATCAACCATTTTACTTTGTTGGGAAGTTATACAGATCACTGTTCTGTGAATGCGAGTTCCCCAATAGAAGGAGAGACAAGGCAAGGTACTGCTAAGATCATAGGTATATAGACGTTCATGTTACTTGAGATTTATTTTTTAAATTGTTTTTTATCTTAAAAAAATTAATTTAAAATAAAGAAATTTAAATTATTTTTGAAAAAACAAACAAGCTATTCTTCTTTAATCTAAGCTCACCGTATCAATAATATTTAAAACATCCAATGCTGTTAGGCTGCTGTATTTATTTCTAATAAAAAAACTCTAGTTATCAAGCACTAACATCAACTTCAACTTGTTTGCAAATTAATCAATCCATGCCGTGCGACATGCGCCACTGTCAGCTCTCGATCCCCACAAGAGCTGACCATTTCCTGGGGGGGAGGGGAAATGTCTTCCTGCTGAGCCAACCACAGATATATCCAAGGGAAGGCTGCCTGATTTGTCAGATCAATTTCGCCACCTAATGTGTTTTGACGTGATGTGGTTTCACACCCCATCTACGCGGTTAATGAGCCCTCTTCCGACGACTTTTCTGTTTTCTTGTGATTTTCAGCTCGATCGACGGTTCTGGGATTTATTTTATTTGCAAATGGATGGGTTGAAACCATGTACTTAGCAAGGGTTTGGTTCAAGATGTTAAGAACCTTGCTTAAGACTAAACAATCTGGTCAAAAAAACAATTGTCAAACTCTTCTATTTTGTATTTGATTCTTTTTTCTCTTTTAAATTTAATTCACATCACGACGAAGACCAACCATAATCCCAGTATTAAGAAAGGAGATTACGTGTAAATCATGTTTTATAAAAATTTATTTTAAAATTATTTTAACGTAATAATATAAAAAATAATTTTTAAAAATAAAAAAATATATTATTTTAATATATTTTTAAATAAAAAATACTTTAAAAAACATTTCTTACAGTAAACTCAAACGATCCCTTAATTTTAATTAAACCCGTTATTGCAACCTCAATGTTTCCTGTCTTTTGTCTTTTCCCCCTCTATCCCTTGTATTTTAAGAACCGCCTCCCATGGACGATGGAAGAACGGCCACATAATTTGATGGAAAAAACAGGCTTGCATTTCCGCAAGCTATCATTACTTTCACCCTTTGTCTTCATTTAGCAAGTGCTGTCTCAATTCCGAGCCATTCTTCTCCCACTTTCTGCGCAAAAATTACTTGATGATGGCCACAGAATAACTCCATTACGACCTTCCGTTGTCAAAATCACATGGACTTGAAAAATTACAGTTCGATGATTGATACGCGGAGACTCAGAATAAATCAAGTTTATCAGTCCAGTCAAAGACGGGTTATAGAAAGACTCCAGATGCCTAAGTTCTGGAGAAATTCAATATCACGACGGAATGATAAGTCGGTGTCATTGCTCTGTAACTCCACCCCTGATTTGGGAAAATGGAATTCGATAGCTGCTTGTGCCTCGAGCGCGGAAGTGCTGTAAATCTAGGCCAAGACTTGGTCCTAAGTTCGACAGATATAGATATTCAATGACATGATGGGTTATAGAAAGACTGCACAGTCCATACACGCAAGTCCAAAAGATATTCATAACGTGACGGGTAGGTTTATGATGGATAAGCATGTTTCGAAAAATTATTTTTTCATGTAAGTTCTTATTTAAAAGGCTCAAAAACAAGGTAATTATCCAGTGACAAATGAGTTTAACTTAAATTTAAACTCAGCGTACCTTAACTTGACATTAAATACAAATAATATAAATATAGCTTGTTTTTAGTGTCAATATCAAACAACTTGAGAGACTATTAGAGGCAAATAATATAAAAATAGCTTGCTTTTAAGTTAATTATTAAAAATGGTTAAAAATAAAACCCAAGTAGATATAAATTCAATGAGTTAGTATATCTAACATTCCTGAGTGCAGTTATATACTGATATAAAAAAAATATAAGTTTAATAAGTTATTAGACTAAATATCTTTAAATTCAATTCTGCACCAGGTCTAAATAGATATGAGTTTGATGAGTTATAAGATTCAATATTATTGAAATTAGTTACACACTAAACCTAAATGAACATGAGTTTAGAAAAATACTAGATTCACTATTTGAGAACTTGGTATTATGTCAAGCTCAAATGGACAGTATAAACTACATATTATGCCATAATATTTTATTTGTTTATTATTATGATTTTTAACTCAAAATATTAATGTCAAAGATATTCATTTCTCTACATATTTAGATGTATAAAAGTCTTCAAAAAACCTACTATATACTTGTCATCATTAATATTATGTAAAAAAAATATTATTTTTTATTTAATATTATATAAAAGATATTTATGTTTTATTAATATTATCATAAGAAAATGACTCTTTAACCTTTTCTAACAAGATTTAAATGTTATAAATACTCTCTACCATCTAAATAAAAAGTTTATAATATTCTTTTCGGTATATTTTAAGAGTATCTTTTTAAATATTATTATATTTTTTTTATAAAAATACTTACTCAAACATACAGGAGCTTTTAAATTTATTAAAATAAATTTTTTGTAAATATCAATCATCAAACATTAACCACAGTTAAGAATAAATAAATCATATCACTAAAATAAAAAAAAATTAACTTATTATCCCATATAAAATTCTCGTTTATAAACTACTTCAGTATTTTTGGACATCATCGATTTCATCGCACGTCAATTTGCAATTTGCACGCTGGCTGCTTGTGTCATGAGTGCAGGAGTGCTATAAATCTAGGCCTAGACTCGGTCCATGAATACAATGGATCAATTTGCATATCCATCTACTACAATAATATTGCATTTTTAAATGCTTGGCCTTCCTCCATCGACCACGAACTCAATGAATATGAACTTCAACTTCTAGGAGATCCTAAACCGCTGGCCTGTGACGGATGCACATTAAAATAACGCCAGGCAAACCTTCGGTCCCGCTCGTCATTCTGGACTGAAGATGGTAAAGGCTCCACCCTGCTTTTACCATGTGATGTAAAATAAAAACATAACAAAAGATTTTTTTTTTTTGAATTTACATAAATCCAGACCACCACAACTAATTTTATAATACACTAAACACCATGCAAATCTAGAAGAAATGCAAATCTAAAAGAAATATAAAACTCTGGTAGTGAAAGAAGACAAGTATGTACACAGACTCAAACTCTGGTAGTGAAAGAAGACAAGCTACTTCCACTAATGGCGAAAAACGTGACATCAAGAATCTGAAACAAAAAAATGTGTTACGTCTTTTTTGTTGCATCATGTGTTACGTCTGAGAAACAAAAAAATGTCTTGCTTCCACAGAAATGGAAATAGCAAGGAAACTTTCCCAGCAAAACAATATAAATTGTTTTTAATACATCAAGTAATACTTTTTTTAATACATCAAAATAATCTGAAAACACTAAAAATAATTAATTTGAGGCAAATAAAAAAATTATATTTTTTTAAAAAACACTTTTGAAACACAAAAATAAATGAAGTCTTCAACTGGGAGCTAGGTTATCAATTTCGAGCGTGCATGTAAGATGTGCTTCAATCCTTTGCTATTAGAAGCCAAGTGATGATGCATAAATATACACTAGTGACCTGATCCTTATAAGCAGAGATGCATTTGATTCAATTATTTTTTCCCAAAAACTAAAATTCATTCCTAATACAAACTGCTAAGCATAGTTACATGCCATGAATGACATGACCAACAAACCATCACCAGTAACATCATCACTGACTCCACAATACAAACGACTAAGCAAGGTTACATGTCTAAATGTTCTTTATTGCCAAAAGAATCCCAATGATTCTTGCTCCTGATCAGCAAAAGGTTTCTCTCTTTCAAGTGGTGGGGCACTGCATGTGTAAAAAGAATGTCCATAGTGTAACTGGTTCAGAGACATCTTCTGATGAACAAAACCTTGACCATTACAGTTAAGATATTGTGCCCCCAACAGCAATAAACAACATAAAATCTTTACATCTCTGCATAATTTGCTATAGTTTAATCAATATAACAACATACCATGTCAAATCTTGCAGCGGATAGATTCCAAGTCCAAGACATGGCCCATACCATTCCATTTCAGGCATTGCTACAAGCAAGAGTTACTAACTTCCTAGACCATGTTGGTTCCCTGAGATAACTGCCTATTTGATGCCCCACCCTGCGATGGAGACAACATTTAAACACAACGAAAACCGAACTACTAATCACAAACAAAATTGCACCTCATAATATATGCATAAGGAAAAGCAACGTATATTTCAAGTGCAAAACTTACCAAGTCAGACAACTGGTCTCTTATGCAGTACATGGACTTTACCATTGTTTCTAGAGTATCTTTACCTAATTGGAACTTCACTTCTGAGTGAGACTGTGTATCATCTTGAAGCTGCACAGAGCACAATCATAGCTGATTAAAACACAATCAGCTCATGACCTTTCTCGACGTTTTTAATGTACACACTTTTAAATCTCATTCAAGAATTTGGTCCAAATTAAGCACAAGTTAATATTCTACCACAGCCCCAAACCCTGAATTCAATACCTTCAAATTGATAACAGCGACAGGATCAGTCCCTTCCGTTGCATCCTGGTTCGCCATATTCCATGTCATTGCCTTCAACCGTGGAAAATCAACCTGAACAGCAAAAATTAAAATTCAAACTCAACATCCTCGTATCTCACCATACACAAATCGAAGACCTAAAAACATTACCTGATCTTTGAACACATCCGCTCGCCACTCTGTCTGAAACTTTTGCAGTAAAAGCGTCAACAACCTCTGCAATTCCGGCAAAACCTCTTCAGGAAACAACTTCTGAATATCATCTTTGCTTACATTCTCGTACACACACCTTCGAATCAGCATTCGAAGACAAACCAATAACTGCAGAAACAGGTAAAAAAAAAAATGAAATCATTTTTCAAAAAACGAAACCCTAAGATGATTTAGTTACTTACGGGGTCGAGATCGGTGTCGTCTGGGAGTTGGAGGATGTCGCGAATGACAAGTCGGTCGGCGGAATCGAGACCGGTTTGACGAGTTCGCCAGAGAGCTTGAAGAATGCACTCTACTGATTCTTTAGAGTTTGCTCTTACTAGTAACGGCAAATGATTCCATAAACTATGCTCCATTTTTTCTCCAACTCTTTAATATTTAATTAATTACACAATTTTTAACAACATACGTCTAACAAATTGATGTTTGAAAGAGTATTTCTCCACAAGCCCTAAATTAAGCAGCCTTCAACTCGATACCTATTTCTGGGCAGCAAAATGCTGGTACACCTCCCGCCCCTCTCCCTCTTGTGCTAGATAGGACGAGAACAAAGCGACATCGTTTTAGTTGTGCCATCCCTTTGTTTTGTCACCCAGTAGACTCGTTTTATGATCATCTCCCAGCCAATAATATATATATAAGGAGATTATTTGTTACTAGAGCAGCAGGTTTTTTTTTAATACCTTTTATATTAAAACATAAAAAAAATTAATTTTTTTTTTAAAATACTTTTTCACCGTAAAAACATGCTAATATTCGGAATTAAGGGAACTAATAACTTATTACACGTTAATGTTGGGAGCTTTAAGAAAAAAATGGGATAAATTTGATCCTTTGCTTTGCTTATAGTAATTAGCTCAATGTTATATTATCTTTAAGAATTATAATTATCCAAACCTAAAATGTTTATATACTTAGTGACAAGTTGTTTATGATTTGGATAGTTTTATTTATTTATTTATTGTTGACAGTCATTATTTTTTTTTAATTCAAACTTTAAGAAAGAAATAAATCTCATTAACAATCTAACTTGAGTGTGAGTTAATTTATAAACAAATGCTAATTATTGTAATTTTATATTTTTAGTGCAAAATTAAAATAGTTTGATATCTATCCAAACAAAATTTGTCAAGCTTTGGAGTTTAGTTATTAAGTGACAAAACCAGCAAGTTCCTTTTTTCTCATGTTTCCTATCCTTTTTTATTCATCAAGAGGTTAATCTCAGTATGGTTGCAAGTAGCTACCCTCCTTTCAATTATTTTTTCTCACTAAAAAGAATTGATGCATTTATTTTTAAGTTAAGGTATTTCAAAGCTGTTAAAAATTTATATAATTATTAATATTAAAATTTATAAAATTAGTTAAGATTTACATAAAATAATTAACCCGAACACTCGTATTAACAATCAGGAAAAAAGCCATTATAATCATTCCTAACAATTCCCAAATATTCTGATCACAGTTTGAGGTAATCAAGATCATCCTTGCTGCAGCCAGAATGCCTAAAAGCATGCGTATGTTGTTCACATACGAAATGCCTCTTGAATCCATTCAGTATGCATTCATAATTCACCGTAAGTTTTCGTTAGCTGACTACTCGGAACAAATTTAGTCCATACGAAATACGATTCTCATTATATAAAAACAAGTCGAATAGCCCGTGAGAAATATGGTAAAAAACAATCTGATTCTGATATGAAATCATGTTCATCGATAATAACGAGTACTCACTCAGGCCACGGCAAGAGAAGATCATCCCTCAGCACTCGTCAATTCCTGCAATCAACTTCCTAGAGATGAAAGAAAGTAAAAAGAAAAAATCATAACATCGCCGTCTTCTTCTTCTTGGTTACGAGGATGATTGCTCCATACATCCTACCCAACTCAATCAATAAATACCTGATCATGATAATGCAACTTCAACCTAAAAAAAAGCGCACCATCAAGAAGTACAGTGAAACTTATAGACATTAATTACAAACAGTAACAAAGAAAGCAAGCAATGAACCACGAAAGAAAATTCATCTGGGTACCAACTCTACCAAGTCTGCAAAAGCAAGGCACTGCCACCTGAAACTAAATCTTCATCACATTGTCATTCATGTTCAAAGCAGTCACTTCCACCGACAGCATGAACTATATATGACCATCTCCTAAAACAAAAGCAAATACACCAAGATTAGCCAGCTATTCTTGTAAATTCCAATATTGCTACTGGAAGAGACAAAAATGAGAAGGGAAAAAAAATATCTAACTGCAGTTTACTCCCCTTCATTGTCTTCATCTGGGCCTGCAGCTTCACCGACATCAACAGAGAAGTTGTATTCCTGGTCACAGCCAAGATAAGAATCACACATGAAATAGAGAGTATATGACATCCTTCCAGCATCGGTAGGAGCAGCAAACTCCAGCTTCACCTTTGACTTCCTCTGAAGGGAAACCCTCTTGATGGCAAGTAACAGGTTGCTCCTGGTATCACCGACAACAAGTCACCACCCTTCTTCTTTGGCTTTAGGATACCTTGGGGCATCAACAGGTCCCACCTCTGTCCCCTCTAGATCCCTTGCAAGGGTGACAAGCAAAGTGATGTCTTCTCCTGCCCTCACATTATCACCATCCATCACCTCGTAAGACATATCAATGATGGGAAATTGATTGCAAAACCTCACAATATCTAGCACCCGAGAATCTGACAACTGCAAAAGCTCACGCCTCTCATCATCTTCCATCTCTACCAGATCAAACACTGTCTCAATGCTCTTTCCCGGGTTCTCCTGGCATTTCTTAGCCAACTCCTATGTGAAGTGTGGAAGCTGTAGAAGCATGGAATCTTGCTCCCACATCCCTTGTGTCACCATTTGGCTAACTTCCATAGCAAGGAGAGCACAGTTCAACCAGCCATTGCTTCAAATGACATAAATCATTGCTTGAAGCAATCTACTGGCAGAAAGAAGCACCTCTCGCTGTTCCAATGCTAGGTTCCCACCCACAGATTGCCTAGAGAAATGGGCTTGTAGAAACACATTAGCCTTCACATGTGGATCAGCATATCTACGATTTTCAAACGAAAACCTCTGATGATTGATTAATCTTCGAAGCACCTCCTGCTCCCCAGGTTGTATTGGCAGTTGCACATACTCTGAGGCTGAAGCGAGGATTTCCAGAAGATCCTTCATCTTTGTTTTGGGAGTCAGAGAGGAGCTAAAACGTTCTATAGTAGTATAACTGATGTAATAGTAAGACGCTATCATGCCAAGGTTTAAAGGAGAAAGGTCCATGTCATCCTTGATACCAACACATTTACTCTTTTCTAGGTCAGCCAATGTGTTCTCAACAAGCACTGAGAGGTGATCAGAAAGATGCCTGTGACTAACTCCCAGGAGATCGTAGTAGTTTGGATTCTTAGCGAGCCTCCTGTACATGAATGTCCACGTGAGATAATCTACAGCATCCTGCTTGTTCTCAATAACTCCAGCAACAACTTCAGCATTAAAATTATCATGTAAGAAATGGTGCAAATGACTTTCGACAGGAAATGCTTCATGTAAGAATTTCTTGTAATATTCTTTACGAGGTGCATGGCAAAGGATGACACACTTTCCAGAGTTATCTAGAAGAGGTCGGCTAGCATGACCCATCATCTGCAGAAGATCTATGACAGGATAATCCGTGTGAGCATCTTCTTTCCCATCATAGTATTGAGTTCCCATCACCACCACTAAATGTGCTGACAAAGGCAACCCCAGCATAATGAACTACTCATGACACAAACCTGGATCCACCCAGCTTCAAACAGCTGGTGCACAACTTCTTGATCCAAGCTGCTCAAGCCCTCATGCAAGCACCCAACTCCATGGCACAAAGTGGCTCTCAACATTTCTTCCTGGATCCTTCCAATGAAAGGTTTCCAATTCTTCAGACCTTAACAGAAAAGCTGGCATCTCTCCACCATCCACACTTGAGTATGTCATCAGATCTACAGCGGCGAGTTGCACATGCTTTCTTGTGGGAACAAAGACAATAGCTGGCTTACCATTCTTTGCATGCTTGACAATATAAGTATATGTTCGTTTCGTCATTGCTTGCATCCTTGCCTCAAAATTGGCAATATCAACACCTTGAATGAGTATTTCCAGGGGCACAGGACGCACACCTAGAGGAAAATTGAAAAGGCCATGAGATGTAGCTCCTATCCATTCCCCATGATCCTTGGCATTTGCGAGAGAGGAAGACAAAGCCACAATCCGTATCTTGTTCTCTATCTGACTAGCAATGTATTGCATCCTAGAGACAGTCACCTCCAAGACAGGACCACCTTGACCCCCAATCAAGTGAAGCTCATCAATGATAAAAAGACTAACTTGCTGGACATACTTCCGCTGTTTCCATCGTCGAGACAGAGCATCCCATTTCTCAGGAGTGCTGGTGATTATTTGAACCCTTTCAAGTAGCTTCAAGTCTGTAGCTGTTTCCCCAGTTAATTCAACAACACGCATGCCAAGACCTTGGCCAAACTTTCTCTCCCAATCACTATAGCGTTCCTTGGCAACTGCTTCAAGAGGAGCAATATACACTGCACGCATTACACACTCTGGTCCCTTTTGGTGATTCCTCAATATGGCAAACTCTGCACAGGTAGTTTTCCCACTAGCTGTTGGTGCAGCAACCAAGACATTATCATCTGTATTATAAAGAACAGTAAAGACCTGAGTTTGCACTGGATTAAAATGCTTAAAATTTTGATAAAGAGCTTCATATGATGGATTTCTCAACGCGGTCACAGGCAGAGGCTGCAAGTCCAACAACTCTGTAGGAGGTGGATACTTTTCTGGCAAGATAAGATGCCTGAAAGAGATGGGCAAAACTGTTTGTGAACCAAGCCATTTATCTGACACAACACGAATGAAATATTGAGGTGGCAATGGCTCATGGATCAACACTGTGAAATTCAGTGTGGGGTCCACAACCTGTTCCTCATCAACGGACAGCCTTTTCAGCATAAAGTACTTGTGATGAAGGATAGAGTCACCATTATTATCCTCCATGATAAGCCAAAATGGCTCCACATATCCATGAATGTTTTCGTCCCATAGAAAGTCTGTTATTGTAAGTTCAACCCTCCATGTGCTGCAAGGTTTAACTTTGGGAATTGGTGGATGAACTTGTGCAGTGTTTTGCCCATCTTGGGAAAACAGATGAGCTCACCAATCTCCTGTGGTTTAAGGTCATAGTACCTTTCCCATGACAAATCTTTCTTCTCCAACATCATCAGAATTTCATTAAGGATCCCATGGAATTGGCGAAGAGGAGTCTGGACACTCCACATTCTCTTATTAATCATTTTACACAAGTTCAAAGCCTTCTCAGCTAACCGGGCCCATCCTCTTTTCAAGACAATCTCAAAGAGAGCTCGCATAAGACGACCAGCACTCTTCAAAGAAAACAGAAACAAATGAATAAAAGTTGTATACAAATCAAGAATCTAACTGGAAAAGAAAGAAAGAAAGAAGAAACTGCAATGCCAATTAGAAGAACACAAACCTGAGTTATGAACACCATGTCAGATGTCAATGAAAGCCCTTCGAGCTTTAGCTGAGAAATATATGCTTGCAGCAAAACATTAATTTTGGCACTAGGCTCCTCTAGGCTTTCCTTGATAGGAATTGGAACACAGTCCAAAAGCTTTGCCAGTTCCATCTACTCATCGTGTCTAACTGTAACATATTTAAATTCTTCACTTAGTGAGAATAGATGACACAGCTCAATATTTCCCATTGTTGGCTTCAAATGCTCATTATATGTGGACATTGTCCCATGAGTAATATAGTAGTAGCTCGCAATGCGACCCAAGTCAGTCACCTGGAAATATCCACTCTTCCCGTCATACTTGACCAAATTATTTTTGTCCAGGATAGTAGCAGCTGTATCTGCAAAAAGATGAAAAGCCCATTAAAACACAATTAAACTTTTTGAAAAATAATTAGGAACATTACTTTTAGCAGATGAAACCAGCCACCACAGTTAATTTAAATTGAAAACATCTGTCAATACAGGCAATGAAAATTTCCTACGGAAGACAAATAAGGGCTGGAAAAAAATGACATCGCAATTATATTGGAAAACTAGACAGATGAAAGGAAATTCGACAATACCACATCAATTTCAAACTAACAAGTGATTAAAGAAAGAAAGAACAAAGATAAGGGGAACAGAGGAAGACAATCACACTATAGTTTATTCAAAACAAGAACATGCTTGAAACCCAAACTCTTTCCCCATGTCCATAAAAGTTATAAATGGAGGCTTAGTTGTTGGTGGTGTATGCTTTCCTCTTCCACTCATTTCATAAGCAATCATCTTATGACAGTGAGTTTCAAGTTTTGAAAGAAGACATTGGATACCCGAATTTCTAGTCCAGTATACCATGACTTAATATGGTTTCCAATTCACAAGTCAATAGTTTGCGTTATAGAAATGCATATTCTCCATAAACATATCTTCACAAGTTCAGACAAAGTTGAGTTACTAATTATACATGATAACCTATCCCCACTCAACTAGTGATGTCGTGTGCTAATGCAACCAGCCAATCCAAGCACCTAATATATCATCACACATTAAAAATGATATTCGGCACTCAAGAGATCCATATAGGGAGAACAAAGCAATGATGATGAAGACACAGGGGACACGGTGAACAGCTTTTTAAAAAACATTGAATATGCAAAATCCGTGTGATAAAGCACAAATTTGAATGGGACACATATGATCTAATGACAGCAGATGAAAGCACAGATACCAAAAACCAAATCTAACAAATGTAACACATGCCTGGAGCTAATAGCAAATAAAGAAAGCCNATATATATATATATATATAAAAGAGTAGGGTGCCTACAATCAACCCTCCTCTCCTCCAATGTGATATCCCTAGTAAGAACATCTGGTGCTAAGCCTAGGGTTTCGCATCATCCGGACATACAAGTAAGTATACTCGAGCCAGTGGCAAGCTTCCCTGGCATTTTGAACTGATCCTAGAACAATTTCTGCATTCAACTGATCAGCCAGCTTGGATACGAACTGACTTTCAATGGGAAGTTGTTGATTCATCAAAGAAAGGTAGTACTGCAGCTCACTATGGCCTGTGATGATAATCCCTTCCCCGTATGAATCATACTGAGGCATGCCAGCACGACCCAACATCTGCATAACATCCAGTGGACTTAGTTCAGTCCATGCTCCATTTTCTGGATTGTAAATCTGAGTCCATTTGATAATCACAGTGTGAGCAGGCAAGTTAACACCCCAAGCTAGAGTTGCAGTAGAAACCAGTACTTGCACGTGCCTATCCCTAAAGCGCTCCTCAACAAGTTGACGATCACCTCTTGTCATCCCAGCATGATGAATAGCAAAGCCATAGGGCAGAAGATCTTTGAGATCATTGCTTTTCAGCAATTCTGAATCAGTTTGGGGAATCTCACGACTTGCATTGTCCTCTCTCAAGAATCTACTTAGAGTTACGTTAGCGAGTGCAGTGTCCCTTATTGCTCGAGCTGTTTTGGCTGTTTCCTTCCTCGAGTGGACAAAGATGAGAGCTTGATGCTTTCCTGCTACATCCATTACCTTCTCGTGACAGATATCATTCATCAACTGAAACCTCTGCAGTGGCTTATTTATATTGATTCCAATATACTGTTGAGAAAGAGGAACTGGCCTGTAGCTATTGTCAAAATGGAAGAGCCCTATTTCCAGATCGACCCGTAAAAACAAAGCCACATCCTCAAAATTAGGGAGTGTAGTTGACAGCCCCACCAACCGGATATTTTCCTTTGTTGTTTCAATTTGCCTAACGGTTCTTGCAACAATACTCTCAAGCACAGGTCCTCTGTTATCATGAAGAAGGTGAATCTCATCAATAATAAGGAGTATCACAAGTTG
Organism: Populus ilicifolia; assembly: GCA_015708895.1. Classification (NCBI taxonomy): domain Eukaryota; kingdom Viridiplantae; phylum Streptophyta; class Magnoliopsida; order Malpighiales; family Salicaceae; genus Populus; species Populus ilicifolia. The sequence goes on along the minus strand of SRLM01000515.1, from coordinate 130,215 downwards.
AGTATAGGTGCGATCACCAGACTTTCTAGGGATAATGCCCCACTTTTCAGGGGTTGTCACAATTATCTGAGTTTCCTCAATTTGTTGGCGGGTCATTGTTTGATCTCCACTTAGTTCCTTCACCTGGACACCATACTCCTGCAGACGATTGGACAAATTACCCACAACTTCAGCTACAAGGGCTTTCATTGGAGCCACATAAACTATCTTATAATTGTTATTGTTGAATGAACCGTCCCGATTCCTGTTCCAGGCAATTTGCTGAAGTATAGTGAGCACTGCAACATTGGTTTTTCCTGCTCCAGTTGGAGCACACAGGAGTATATTATCTGCCTTGAAAAAGGCGGTCTCATAGAGTTTACTCTGCACCCTGTTCAACTGTTGCATCCCTTCGAAAGCTGGTTGAGCCCAGTCTGGCATTTCTGATATCTTTACAAACCTCTCATTAGGAGGAATTGCCCGTGGCTTCAATGCTGGTAAATGAACTTCTTCATAAACCTTTTTCTGATGTTTAAAAGAACCAACAGGAAGATCACACTTTTTGTTTGCCATCAAAAGGCCAGTAACCTGTTCAAAAGCAGTGCTGTCCAAGTCAAGCAACTGAGGCTGGCCTTTCAACCAACCACTTTCAGCATCTCTATCAACAAGTCCTCTCCTACCCCTATCCCCATCTCCACCAGCCTCATTCTTCAGCCAGCGAGCCTCTTCTCTTATACGCTTCTCCAAGTTCTTTTGCCTCTCTTTAGCAGTTGTCCTAGTGGCATGCAGTTCCTCCAAAATCCCTGCCAAATCAGGACCTGAAACCATCATTTCCTCCTCTATCTGCTTCCTCTCCTCCTGATCTTTGGACCCAACTAAACGTGTACACCAGACAATCTTCAGCCTGTTCCACAAAAGAAACTTTATAAAGCTGAACTTATCAAACTGGAGACGTAACAGCAACTTCGTTTCAACTTCCCTGTCATCTCCCTCGGCAAGTAACTTCAGCACTTCTTCTGCTAGCTTCTGGCACTGTTGTGGATCAATCTGCAGTTTATAAGCTTGTGAAATCTTCCTTTGTAGCCAATAGGCATCAATATCCTGAACATTAATGTTCATTCCCTCATTTGCCCCCCTCATTTCATCATCATCGGTTCTGCCACCCATCTGCATGGCCCCAGAGCCACCTGCTTCCACCACATCATCATCCTCTTCCTCCTCCTGTGGCACCATATCCAGATCACTATCCCCTTCCTCATCTTCATTGTCCTCATCAAACTCCACAGCAACACCCACATCATCATTAAGGACATCATCACCATTAGCAACGGAGACCCCAGCACCATCACCCCCATCTTGGTAATCAGTGATAAGCTTACCAATTGAAACAAACTGGTCAAACATACTGTTGGGAATAGGGTTCAGCAACTTCTCAATCTCCTTCCTCTTGTCCTGCTTCCCAACAGACTCATTCTTGAGAACAGCCAAAATCTCATCAGCGGCAGCACTAACAATATTAAGAGGCTGACCACCCAATTGCTGCTGAATGACACTTAGCATAGCTTCATAGGCAGCTCTAGTTTCCTTGGTCTTGGGGTGGTAAACGCCCTCCTCAGTAGAAGTAAGGACACTCTCCTCTCTAAGGCGGCGCCTCTTAGCTTGACAACCACGGACAGCTTCACAAAGAGCACCACGCTCCTTCTTCTTCCCCTTAGCCTTGTTAATCTTCTCATCTAACTCAGAAGGTCTCCCTCTGTGAGCACGGTCACCAAAACTTCTAGGGTCAATCCTGCCCCAGAGAGACTCAGGTTCACCAGTGAGCTCATGAGCATCACGTCGTCGAGTATCAGAAGTACGAACCAGACTGGAATTGGCTCTGTACTCGTATTGCTTGAATCTAGCGTGTGCCTCAGCACCACGACCCAGATGCGCCATTATTGAATTTCCAAATCAAACACAACAATTAAAGTTAGAAACCAAAAATCGATTTAAAAGAAAAGCAAAACGTAAGGATGATAGACCCTAACAAGATAGATACCGTGGATAGTCTTCGTATCCTAACTCTAACCCTAACTAGGATGGATGAGCAGAGTTAAGTATTACGAGGATAACGACCATGTCGAACGAAAACAACAAAACCCTGATTACATTTTATTGATTCGAATCGAAATTCAAAAAAGAAAAAAAAAGTTAGAGCGAAGAAACTTTTACAATCTCTTCTGAATTTTTCGTGTTCTTCAATCGGCGGTGAAATAAATTAACCAACCAGATTTTGCTGCTGCTGCTTACTTGACTAACACGCTAGCTAATTATTTAAAATATTGTAGAATAGATACTTCACAATATTTAAATGGAAAAATAAATGCAAGCAAAGACAATCAGCGTGCGTCTGGGGGTAGACCGTCGACACCACCATTTCATAAAATTTTGAACTATTTTTTAATTAATTCTTTTTATATTTTTATATTCTTTTAGTATATTAATATTAAAAATAAAATTTAAAAAATATTATTTTAATATATTTCCGAACAAATCTAATATTTAATTATAAGCATTGTAAATACAGTTATTGAATGTTTCATTGCCTTCACAAATCTAAGACTTTTTTTAAGGAAATAAATCACATAAGAAACAATTAGTCATTTAATTTATAGATTTTCCAATTTGGCACATGAAGTTTAACAATTATAATATTAAACCTTAAATGTATTGTTTTATTGCAACCTTAACTTTCTGCTTTATAATAATATAAAAAAAGTAGCAAAGGAACTTCAATTGTTTTCTTACATGTCAACTAAGGCCAGTTTTACCTATTCTCATCTCAAAATTTACATTATAAAATACGTTATAACTAAACTTGACCATATCTTAGATTTATAAGCGATGAATTGGGTGTTTGGTAATTTGATATAGAAGAGTGTTTTTTAAAAATATTTTCTGATTCAAAATTCATCAAAATAATATTTTTTTTTAATTTTTATTTTTAATAATAACCTATTACAATCATAAAAAATATATAAAAAATTATTAATTTGATATTTTTTTAAATAAAAAATACTTTAAAATACATAAGCTATCGCAATGCTAAATAAGCAAAAAGTCTTAGAATATAATATTTTAACATATCAACACATTAAAATTATTAATTTAATATTTTTTAAATAAAAAATATTTTAAAAAACAAAAGTTATTACTATCACAATCAAATAAAGAATTTTAAAAGGATGTTTGAGAGTGTGGTAGTAGTTATGATTTAAAATATTTTTTATTTAAAAATATATCAAAATATTTTTTATTTTAAAAAAATATTTTTAACATCAATACATGATATAAAAATATTTAAAAAATTAATTTTAATTAAAAATTTTAAAAAATTCAACTCCTTTTCAAACACTAATATAAGATACGTGGGAGAAGCGGCATGCTAAAGTCATTGAAAAATTAGCTAGTGGAGATGCATTCAAAGGTTAACGTTGAATAATTAGGAAAACAAAAGTTTGATTTATCAATTAATTCGTTCTAAGTAGAATATTTTTTAAAGGAATGACTTCGTAAATATATTTTCATGAAGTAGATAATAAATAAATATAAATCAAACCGTTATAAAGGTAATTACTGCCCTAGCCACCTTGCTCCGCAAGCAAAAGACCCCCAGACTACACCGCCTGCGTGAACGAACAAACTTTGAAAGAAAATTTTCCAACTTCTAGACAATAGAATTCGGCATATTTATGGACCGAGTCGTGACACACCTTGAAATAATCATGTATTCACCTAAACAGTGAATTTGTGTTGAAGAACAGGTTCAATCAAGTCATCATCAGGAGTGGCGTGTTTTTTCTGAAGTGTTAAGACCACATGGTCATGATTACTCTCAAACAACCAAGAAACTTGTGGGCGGACAACAATAGTACAATTAAGATATGTTAGATTCCCAAGTATTTAACGAGTATCTTCCTCTCATCCTAAAGTTCTTGGCTCAAAATATCCTATCGTGTTAACACAGAGCTCAGAATGGAGTAGCAGAAATACAGAATAAACATGAAGAATAAATTCCATGAAAACATCTACATCAGAGAGCATTGCTATGGATTACAGCATCATTCCAAGAAGAATGCTTCTGTCATTTGACATGGAATTTTTATTACAGACGATTCAAGTTGCCAGAGTAGTTGCTGGACAACTATCATGCACACAGGCCAAGACATCTCTATAGTCCCTTGAAATGGTGAACGAATCATAGACCTTTCCATCGCTACTTTTCTTGTACTCGAAGAGCAGAGATGAATGATTAAATGCTGTCAACTTGACAAATCCAAAGTCATAATCTCTGTAAATACTCCAATTTGGGATCACGCTGCTGTATTCTGATAAATGGCTTCCTCCCCCACCAACAACAACATGAATAGTTCCATTCATCGTGCCTGAATAATGGTGTTTTTCTTTGCTCACGCATTGATTCTACATCATCAACACAGTAAAAATAAGCAAAATGAAATGAAAATAATCTAAACTTGCAGTCACAATATTGAGGAATTTGAGGAGGAGCAATTAAAAGCTATAATGGGACTGGTGACCAATGGCCAATGAAAGGATGTGATAGTTTCACAAGGCCAAGATGTTTTTCCAAACTATAGATGTTATGTATCACTTTCTGGCAATCATTAAATACCCTTCAAACCTTTTCTAAGCATGAAATCAATTGCCCCCACAGGTACGGCCATCTAAATTAGAGCTCAAAATGCAGATTTATAGTTGATGATGTAACATTTCACCATAAATTAAAGATAATATTAAGTAATTGCAATTGTCATCTGCAACTCTTGAAAGAAAAGGATGCAGCCTTTACAAATAGCATGCCACAATTGGCATCTGTATCCAATTCTTTGTAATGGATAAAATCATACATGTACTGCAATTATGCATACCTGGTAAACAGGGCATGTCCTCTCGTAGTTGTGGACATGTCCGTAAAATGCAATGTCTACCCTGTATTTTTGCCAAAGTTTCTGCAAGCTTTCCCTCCCCATGGGCTCTTCGAATGCACCCTCTAGGCCATACCAAGAATTAGACGAGTAGCCAAGGACACGATGTGCTGAGAAGATTAACCATGGCTGCTTTTGTCTATCAACGGATGCAAGGCATTTTTCAATGAACTTATATTGTTCAGTTCCCTCTCTCCAGTCATGCTCAGAGTCAGCTATACAAAAGTGAAACATGCCATAATCCGTCGAGTACCTGTGTGTTTATAGATTTTAATTGATTTCATCACAAAACTAGACTGGATAGTAGAACTACAAAATACAGGTACACTTGTTCATCCTAGGCTGCTTCAGGATTCAAATGTCACGGTTCCATGCTTGTTATCTGACTTCCTCCTATTTATTTTATTTTTGTTAATATAATTCTTCTACAAGATCCTTAATCTGAGAATTAATTGAGGTACATTTTATGCAACTTACCAAAACTTAGCTCTGTTCTCAGCAGGAACATAGTACATGGTTTCTGCAGGCACACCACATTCTCCACCAGAATCCGGAGTGTCATAAAAGGAGCCTGAATTTGGCCAGTCGCGTTCATGATTACCACTGCAGGGAAGAAAACATTCCAAATAAGCTTATTGTAAACCCCATGTGTGTGTGTGTGTGTGTGTGTCCAACACATTTGTAATCGTTCAAGCGCAAGGGTGCAAACCTTGCAATCATGTATGGAACAGTGGACGTAATGGGCTGCACCTGTGCTGTGAATTGGTCCCACTGTGAAATGTACCCATTTGCATATGGTAAATCTCCTATATGGAATACTATATCAAAGTTATCCAAGTCCTTGATGAGTTGGTCTGTAGTGTTGAGTGAACCAGGCTGATAATCGCTGTACTCATTTGAACCATCACGCTCTGCCTGAAAGACATTTGATAGAATTTTAAATCTCAACCTATGCACAAGTCATATGGAATGTTTTCTTCCATAAAAGACGATCTTGTGTTTATCAAGCACTGTAATATACATTAATAGCTAGAAGATAGACATGTTAAAGTTCTTCCATTTACTAGTCCATTACAATGCGAGATTAAAGAAGGCTAGAAGTACAGATTGTGCATTTAAATTTGTAATGAGCATACAGGCAGCAATATAGATTTCCTCATTGCTGATATAGAAGTACAGGTTGCTAAGATTGTCAAAGACAACACACATACCTTCCCCATGTCACCAAATATTATGACACGCTGTAATGAGTCTTGTCCAGGATATGGAGATGATTTGAATGAAAACACCTTGCTCCAAACATATGAACCATCAGATAAGATATGACCCATTTGGTATGTATACCTGAAAAAACATGACCAAATAGTAGTGTTGAAACTTTTTCAGTGATAGAAAGGTAACTTTCCAAATTCCGTACACTGTGTTAGGCCATAAATCCTTCAGAAAACTTGTATGTATGAATCCAGGATCACACCAGCCAACTGTTCGTGCAGGTGAACCTGGGAAGTGAAAACAAGCTCATCATCGCATGCCTTCAAGCAGACACAATTGAATGTGATAAAGAATACAACTAGGTTAAGAAAAAAATATAAAAAAGTCCTGTCATGTGCAGGTGAACCAAATCATACCACACATGCTGTTCTGCTTGAATGTTAATGTTCCAGCAGGTGAGCGCTTTGGAGTTTCACCCTTCATGCCCCATTCAACAAATGGAACAGCTTCATCTATATTATAACCACTAGTCCATGTTACAGTCATCTGTGAAACATATAAATTCAGTAACATTTCAATAATGACAATAACAATGGTAAAATGTTTGCTTAAGCCAAACATTGAAAGTCAATGTTGGAAAGTTAAAACACCATTATTATTATTCCAGGGTTATATAACTTCCACACACACGAAAATCATACATGGGCTCACATGGAACTTTATAAGACGAGTATATGCTTTAAGACTCAGTATACAACACTAGAATGCCCTTAGCTTGTTTATGGGGGTTAATAGTTAAATCAGACAAACTTCATTGAAAGATATGTGAGAATATTGTCTATAAAGACTCACTTCATCCCAAGATTTTCCATGAGCAAGCCGCGGGTATACTGGTGCTTTTGGATTCGAAAACTGTAATTTGTTTGAAACAGACACCAGTTTCGGCTGCAAGAAATTGAGCAAGAACAAGGCCATTTTACAACATCATAAGCATTCCTTGAAAGTAAATCATTCGGACAGTAAGAATAAAATGATGATGCAGCACAAAAGCAAAAAAAAGGAGTAAGAAAACTCACATATGACAACCCGCCAGAAAATAATACGAAGGCAAAATCTGCTCGCTGATTTATCAACAAAAATCTTGAAGTACTTTTTCCTGTTTTTGTGTATTCCGGATTGCTATGGTTCGCATACTTGTACTAAAACATGGACATCCAACGTAACAGATAAAATTAGAAATGTTTTGGCTTGTAAGGTTCGACTGTTAACATAACTCAATGTCTACAATCACTTTTGCACACACCTTTATTGGGGCTGTACAGATATATGGAGTTTCCTGCCATTGATCATCTTGTGGTGGACATGTGGATGCGCTGCCATATCAAAACACAATTGTTGTAATTCGTAAAATACTCAAATGAGCATGAAGTTTCCTATACGTTGTAGTTATCAACTTTGGTCCTACAACAGCATTTCTACGTAGAAAAAGCTTGACGAGCGAGGAAAAAGATCAAGTGTCAATTGATGTAATGCACTAGTTAATCACAGTACTACAGGCACAAAGAATCATGACCAGGCAGTTCATATTGGCACATTGAAGAGGATTACTTGAAGTTTGCAGGAGAGAAAACTCCGATCCAATCATCTGCAGATGGCTTTTCGTTCATAATATTCACCGTTATCCATTCAGAATCCTCACCCTGCAATCACATGAATAAAGGGGAAAAAAATCTAAGAATTACATGCCATGTTTGTTAAGAAAATATTCTTAAACAACGTTACCTACAATGTCTTCCTTACAGTATGTTGTATAATAACTAGATTCTGGCTGAAAATAAAATTATATTAACAAAATATGATGAATGGTTGGGGTTATCATACATGATGCCAAGTTTAAAAACAATATTTTAGGTCTCTAAGGTTTAATTTTACGGGTTTTTCTTTTTCTCAGTTAAATTGGTTCTTCAATTTTTCCCCCCTCCTAATTCAAAACACCACCTTTTAATACGAAATAAAAATCCAGCAACAGTCGAGTACTGTTGTACAAGAACATCTTTGAACAGATTGGTCCAGTTATTGTACTTTTTTAATGCAGATTTCACGTTTGAAGGTTTTGTCCCTCCTAAAAAATGAGGGGAAAACACAACACTTCCACCATTACTAAAAATTGAGACAAAATATAGATAGAAAGTGCAGCTTTCAGGCAGCAAGATTAAATCTATGTATCCAGTCGAAAAGATGGCACGGCATCCATGTTGGATTAAAAATATTTATGACAACATAGCCAAAGCTGTGAGAGGTAGATTAGGATCAAAGGGTCAGAGTCATTACCAGAGAGCCAAGAATGCGAGGGTAGGCGGTGATGAGAGCGGAGCCATCAAGCGCCAGAGTGGTTTTGTAAATGTCGATCTTGGCAAGTGCTTGCTCTCCAGCTCCATGAATATCAGCTTGAACAAAGGTCAAGTTTGCAAAACACAGCAACCAAAACACGAGTACTGCTGAGGATGTCCCCAAAATGTTTACTGGAAAGTGATGAACGGTCTCTTTCATTTCGCCTGAAGTGGTTTTTACGTGCCAGAAATGAGAAGACCAGACCCCAAGCTAGCCAAGCAAGTAGCCCACTAGGTTTAGCAGACAGCCATTAAAAAAGCTTCACGCACCCCCAAAATTAACCCAACACGCCACCCTCCTCCTATGGTTACATCAATGGTCCTTGAAGCTACATATACCGCATGAAAGGATGTGGTTGAGCTTTGCTGTCAGTTTTTAAATAAAACGTGAGGAATGCTTTTCTTCCTTTTTTTTTTTCTTTGCCTACATCAGAGTATCTAAAACTCCATTGAATCCAACTACTCAGATCGATTTATTAAAGGGTAAAATTCTTTTAATAATATATTCTATTCTTAAGAACTCAAAACTGCACTTAAATAAACAAGTTGTGAGCCAAGTGAACCAACCACCGGTAAAAGCATCTTCAATGGACAAGTTAAATGGATAATTAAAAATAAAAAATTAATATTTTAATTTTTTTATTTATTTTGCATACTTCAATAAAAAAACTAAATAAAATGTTAAAATACCTTTTTTCTCCCACAAATACTATTTTTATATCTCTCTTTAAAGAATCAAATCCAATAAAGTGGGACCATTAAAAAAATAAACTAATTAAATATAAATATATAAAAAAATAATATTAAACATATTAAAAAATAATAAAATATTTATTTTTTTACTCCAATATAAATAGCTCTTCAAATAATTTTTTTATTGGAATAGATATAATAAAATAAATTATATTTATATTATTTAAAATATTATTTTATTAATTTAATTTTTTAAAATAACATTTTACGGGTTGCTCTAATAGAGAAATGATCTCTTGAACTTCAAGAATGTCCGATAATGTCAGAGGCAATAACTCTATCGTTATTTTATAGTTACAACATTTTAGAATTGTAATAATGATTCTGATTTAAATTATTTTTTATTTAAAAATATATTTTTTTATTTTAAAAAAAATATTTTTTAATCATCACATCAAAACAATATAAAAATATAAAAAAACTAATTTATAACAAAAAAATAAATAAATCAC
>SRLM01000515.1:84639-117959 GCA_015708895.1 Populus ilicifolia | reverse complement strand
GATCATGTATCAAGTCACGACACCACGTGATTTAATATTTTAATTTGTTGTTTTTTTAAATTAATATCGTATCAGTTAGTTTATATATATTTTAATTGTTTTTATTAATTTTAAAATTAATAAATATATAAATTTTTAGTAATTTTAAAGTTTGTGAAAATCAAACCAATAATTTTTAATAAGCAAACTTCAAAGCTAATCAATTAAACTACATCCCTTAATATTTTTAATTTGTTATTTTTATAGTATGGGTTATTAGATACGGGTGAGGACTCATCATCTGCTCATTAAGTTTTAAATCTATTTTTTAAATAAAAAATTATTTTAATTAATTTTTTTGTCATTGAATTTTTTTATATGTTAATAGTAAAAATAAAATTAAAAAATATTATTTTAAGTAGTTTTTTTGTTAATGAATTTTTTTATTTGTTGATATTAAAAATAAAAATAAAAATATTATTTTAATATATTTTTAAATAAAAAATACTTAAAAAAAAATTAGGGTAATCCAAACGCCAATGCTGCCAGATGAAAAAAATAAAAACAGGTATTTAATGTCTTATCCTTTTCTTTTTTGTTCAATTAACTACAGCGAGGAAAAGATCTAAACTCATTATCTACTAAATAAGGCTGGGTTAATTTTTTGAATATAAAAATATATTTAAGTGATTATAATATTTAAAAAAATAAAAAGATTTGAAACTCTAGTAATTGATTTGAATGAGTTTCATATTTTTTTAATAATTTAATAACATTGATTAAAGGAAAAAAAATTCTTATCTACTGGGAATATCCACAGTTACCTACTAAGAACACCCCCTCCCTAAAAATGAAGAAAACCAGATATTTCTATCTCAAGTTTTAAGCATTCGGAAACATTCTATACATTAGTACAGGTTACTTTTAAAACACATACTGCTTCTAATTATGTGATAATTAAAAGATAAAAAAATTACTTTTTAAACTTGCAATCAAGAACTGATAATATTAAAAAAAAATGATTTAGATTTCAAACAACAACAGGTAAATAACATGTAAAAAACCTGCTTAAATTATTTAAAAATTTATATAAAAAATCAAATTATAAAATATAAAAAAAATATTGATCTAACATAAACATTGCTCGAGAAACTTAAAACAAAAAAGTGATATGATGAAAAAAAATAATAAACACTCAATTTTTAAATGAAAACTAAAGTCTCGCAACTGTTAGCAAATAAAAAATAATAAATATTTGTTAACTTCTCATTACTTAAAGGATATAAGTAGCTTAGTTTATTATTTACAAAAACATTTTATGTATTCATCTATATATTTAAACTTAATATATAAAATAAATATACTACATGCTACAAACACTCAGAAGATAAACTACTTTAAAAAAAAAAAGCAATCTAAAAATATTTAAAATCTTTAAATTTTCTTGGACAAATATGGACCAAATGGTTCCCTCCACTAGATTTGTGCGGGCGCACACATGTATGCATATATATAACTCCTAGACAAAAACATTTTAGATCTGATAATTTATTAAACAATAATTATATATATATATAAACAATGTATAATTACATATAACACATAAAATTTATTGAATAATAATTAAAAAATAATACAAAGCTACACTTATGAAAAATTCTACAAAAAAATCAATATTTTTTTTTTAAATTTAATATATATAATTTTATTAAAAAAATCATTAATGAATCATACTCACCTCTTAAAAAACTAAACACATCCAATATTATTTAAAAATAAGCACAGTTTAATTAAAACATAAACCAAAATTTTATTTTTAAAAAACATTCACAAAAAATGCATTATATATATATATATAAAAAAAGCAGAGCCAACGCCTTGGTTAATTAAGCACTAAAGTAATTAGCCCAGTCGAAGCCCTTTCTGTTTCCCTCTCTTTTCCATTCGCCGTCATGTCAATACGAGATATAGTGAGCTAGCAACCCGTTGTCTTTTTTGTTAAGGTCATGGCACAAAGATGCAAGCACTTCTAGTCGAAATCTGATCACAGAACGTCTGGTGCTAAAGTCCATCACCCGTAACCTCTTTTAGGCCTAGCAGTGGCCTAGAGGAAACGAGCTTGTTCATGGATCCGGTTGGGTGCGAGGTCAAAACATCAGGCTCTCCTTTTTTAAATTAAGGATACATCATGCGTGGCTCTCCTTTTCCCAGTTTGCAGCATGAGAAGAAGGTATGCTTTCTGTCTTGGAAATCCCCAATCTGGTGCCCAGCTAGAGAGTGCGAGCGAGAAAGCTCTGGCTGGTAGCATCGGACATTTTAATGGGAAGCTATCTTATTGAGGGACACCAACTCCTACAATACAAACATTTTTCATTGATACTATGCTCCCAAAAGCCTAGTGCACAACTCTTGGGATCAAGCTTTACTTTTTAATTTATCAAGAGTCGGTTTAAAGCCACAAACAAGTTCACATATTTAATTCTTCCATAGGCAACTGCTTCTTGAATGTTAGCTAAAGGTGCTCTTCCCAGAGTCTCACTCTTCACTTTTAATATGTCTTACAGTTTCTGATCGAACAACCAAAAAGGTCAACGCACTAGACAACTAAGGCATTGAAAGGGCAAGCAAGGATAGCTCTTACAAAACTTGAGGCACGTTAGCATACCATCCACTAGTCACTTGTTTACAGAACTCATTTTTTTCACTAGCAGCATCTGAGCTATTTCACATCTGCCTATGGAGAATTTGATTCAAGATTTGCTTCAGTGGTTTACAGCCTCACGTTTTGAAAAGTGAGGGGAGAGCTTCTTCTCCAACTCCAACAAACTGAAATTTCAAAAACAATAACTAGTGAGGAAACTCAAATTTGAAAAACCAAAAATCTAGAATGCAACTGGACAAAAGAAAAAATAATATTCACTTACATCTCATATTTCTGAAGAGCCTCATTTCGTTTTGCCACATACAATTCACTGTCTTTAGGTATATTGTTCAAAGGATTGAACACTACAAGCATTAAAATTATAGTTACCAAGATATTACATCCAGTTTAAGATACAGGCATGGAGGAAAATTAGGACATCAAACCAAAACTCAAGTATTTGCTCGAATTTATGCATAATCTGGACCAAGTCACTTTCGTTGTCATAGCAACAACTTGAGTGATTTCATTGGCTTTACAAGAGATTATTTTTAACAATCTTGAAAGAATATCAATCAAATTTTGTTTTTCTAAAAATCCATTTGATGTAATGCAATCATATTATGGAATGGCTTAGTGTGCACAAAGCTGTGCAAAATGCAAAATCCTGTCATTTCCAGAATACACATAACACAATCCGTGAAGAAGACATACTTGGAACTGGTGTCAGTTCTTTCACCTCCACATTCTTCTGAACTTTCGGTGAACCGGGATTGTCAGTCGGCTGCACACCCTGTTCAAGCAAAACATAGCTTACTAAAGTAAAATGAAAAAAGGACAAATGGAATTGATTAATAATGGCAATATCTTAAAGTTCAATGCAAAAGGAAGCAATTAGACTCCCCAAGTCAAGTCTTTAATGATGTATCAAGTCTTTGTTTTGTTAATTTTACCAATTAAGCTCCTTTTTTCTATTTTCTTTTTCTCTCTACCTTTCTTATCTCCTCTAAATAATTATGTATATGGACACCAGCAGCTTCTTGAGTAAAAAAGAGCTGAGATGATTAGCAACTGTTACCTTCTTCCTTTCCCTCCTCTTGAGTATCTTTACGTGGCACTTTTTAATGTAGTGCATCAAATGATATCTAGAATGTCTAGAGAACAGCTGTTCTCTTATCCCTGGATTCTCAGCCAGCCAATCAGAAATATCTTTGGACTTGACCACCTCATCTTTATCCAAAGATTCCAGCCAGGAATAAACCGGCAGCCATTGATCTGTGCGTTGAAATCGAGCATGTGGAACATCAACCTGATTCGTCTCCGGCACCTGATATAGGAAAAATGGCAACTACTTAGCTCATAATGCTTTGATGATGATGATGATGAAAGCGCAAGGTACCTGCTGACTGTGATCGGGGAGTCTCATGTAATTTTGAATAGAAAGCAAGCGATCAACGAGGTCTGAACGAGGCATGGATTGTAAATCAGAAGGCAAAGATGAGTAATTAGAATCGATCCATGACTCCACCTCGGTCCCACTCACTGCTGTCACTCCAGGAAACGCACTGAGCCAAAGTCGAGCCATTGTTTCCCATTCTTGTGATTGGTTAGGGTTTGATTCGATTCCTCTGCTGTTGTTGTTGTCTTCCCCTTCTAGGGTTTGTTCCACTGATTTCGACATTTTTGTTTTTGATTGACTAGTCACCCACTCCCTCCCTCCTTCAAACGCTCAAAATATCGTGTAGCATCCCTTCTGAATTCTGATATCGCTGAAACGATGCCGTCTTTTTCATCGGCTTAAACAGTCTGTTTTGGGGATAACGAACTGCGAATTATACTTGGGAAGCAGCGACAAAGATGATCCCTGGGAGTCCAGTGCTCTCCCCTGCTTCTGAAAGTTCCACCTAAGATTTAGTTTCATATATATATATATGTTGTCGAGATGAAATGATGAAAACCTTCGGCTGAAATGTGTAGGATTAGATATAAGGGTTTTGTTTTTTTTTTTAATTAATGTGGATGTTAAATTATGTTTATTTTAATTAATTTTTTAGATTTTAAAATTTATAAAATTTAAACTGATAATTTTAAAAAAATAAATTTAAAATTTAACTAATTTAACTATATTTTTTAATATTAGATATTAATTTTACCACATTGTTTATACAAAACAAGTTCTTTAAATATTTAAATCGATAAATTCATGGACATAAAAAATATGTGGAAAAGAGATATAAAATGAAGGTCATTTTATGATTGAATAAATTGATGTTAAATCCTTAAATGAGCTTAAATGACTTAGAATGTTTATCTAATAACATGAGTTATTTATAAAAATTGATCATGTTAATTTATCTTGTAAATAGTGATATTGCATATATATGGTGAGTGAAGTTACAGATGCACTGGAATAATAATAATAAAAAATAAATGTTATTAATGAAGAGTTGTTACTTATCATTAATTTGCGGTGCTTGATATGTCATTTATAGTATGCTAGGTAAAGATGGACCAAGTATTTCCGTGAAGTTATGTTCAATTTTCTTGTAAGAGTTTATTAGATTTATCTAGATTAATATAAAATTAAAAATAATTATTATTATAATTTTAAAATTTAATCAAAAAGTTAACAACGAGCAGGTTATCAATCATGTTAATTATTAATTTAAGTTAATATAATAATAAAAATAATTATTATTATAGTTTTAAAATATAATCAATAATCAACTTATAACAAGATTTATATTATAAATTATGATGATTATTAATTCAAGTAAATATAAAAATAAAAAATTATTAATATCATAATTTTAAAATTTGATTTATATCACAAATACAAATTGAGTTGAATATAAACTATATATATATATAAAAAAAAAAAACCTGGCAATATTCAAGTTACAGGGCAGGTATGAATGAATGCAAGCGTGAAAAGTTGCCAATTCAATCTGAGCTCCCATGCTCAAGGCAAGAACTTCTTGTTTAAGACATTTTGAAGGAAAATCTCTTAATTAAAAAGAATCCAGAGCATATCCTATCTGCAACTATTTACCTCGGAGACAATGATTCTCTTCACCCAACTATTTAGCTGAAATATGAAATGTGAAGTCACAATCTTGCCAAAAAGAGCTTAAATATGCTTGTTTTATGAAATATAGCAAGATTGAACAGGGCAAGAAGACGGGCCAAAATGAATGTCAGTTGACATGGACTCCAAGGTGCAAAAGCTTTGACATTGAAAAGCTTTGACATTGAAAATCAATACAGGCTTTAATCGAACATGTGTTGACGAGTTTAAAGCACACTGAAATTATCATTGTACAGTAGTTCCAGGCTGACAACGTTCGCGGCATTCCAAACAATAATTGAACACCAAATCTCCGTGGAGAAGAGAATTAACCAGGGGCCAGGATCCGTGATGTAATTAATCTTGTCGGGAAAGACTAGACTAATAACATCAACCTTCATAGTATTTACGTCATCCACTGCTGTAAAGGACAATGCCACCCAAGCTCGAATGTCCTGTCTGGTTTTACGTTTATATCTTTACTAAATCTGAAGAAAACCAGTTGATCTTGGAATACAGAAACCATGTTCAAAGCCCTAAAGTTCAGAAATTGATTCAGCTGTGAATCATGTTGAATTAAGTTGTATCTTGCTGATATTTCATGCATCAGAACCATCCAGTTTCTTGTTTTCCTCCACAGCAGCTTTTACTAACAGCACTTACAATTCTGACACGCATCAAAGTTTATGAACTTGAACCAGTAACTTGATCCGACTACGCAGCGCAACCTCTAAGAAAGAACAAGTAATTTTGTACATGCAAATCAATAGTGCCTGGAAACAAGAAGTAAAAATTTAAATGTCAGCTCCATCATTAGTAACATATAACAATGAGCAGAGGTGTATGGCAGCCATCACGATCGACTTGCTCTTTAACAACTAGCGATGCATACAGCCCTGCTCCCTAATAACCTGTAACGTGAAACCACGATTATTTCTTATGACATGAAATAACGGCATGACCATGAAACAACGCGCCATTGTTCGCAGCATTCCAGACAATACATGAGCACCAAATAGAGTAAGTTTATGAACACAAACTAAGCATCGGGATCATTTTAAACCCATTTAGATTCGTACAATTTACTTGTTGCATAAAAGACGACATTTCAAGGAAGCCTATAGTTTAGCATTGCAAATAGAGTAATGTTCATGGGAAAGAAAGAAATAATTTACATGTTATTGTCAGATTTTTTTGTTAGGGCAGGGTACTGCTGACGATTTGCAAGCAATTTCATGCTTGGAATAGGATTTATTTGAAAATATTGTTGTGATTATTTTTTAAAGTATTTTTTATATTAAAGTAATATATTTTTATTTTTTAAAAATTATTTTTAAGATTACTCAAAATATATAAAAAATTAATTTAAAAAATTAATTTTTTTTAAATATTATACAATCATATTTCCAAAGGTATTCATGATAAGGTAAATAATAATCCTAAATTGCCTAAATTGTGTCAAAATGACTTCCCAGCACTTCCTTGATTGTCTCAAAATGATTCGTGAGAGTGATAATACTTGTTCTTTAAAATATTTTTTTTTTAAATAATATTTTTATTTTAAAATAATTATTTTTAATATTAATATATCAAAACAATTTGAAATTATTAAAAATTAATTTTAAATAAAAAATAAAATAATTTAAATTTTTTAAAAATATTTTTAAAATATAAAAACAACATCCACGTAATAAGTTAAATACAAACACGTTGTTGCATAATGCTGATGGGAAAATTACAAAAATCAAAGCAGTAATTAAAGAGGAAGCATTAATTGTCACAATAGTAAGATTCAATCAATTATGTTCCACAAAATGAAACATTGAGTTGACCGTGAGAAATTGATCCATGATTAAGCATATTTGGAAGCATTCAAGGAAGGGGAAAGTGATTAGCTCAATCACTGACACAATAATGTTTAAGCAAACCTATAGTCAGTCTTCAATGTGAAACATGTTTTCCTTAATCGAACATTTGGTCTAAAATTGTGTATTTTTGCTTGTTTTTAGCTCATATACTTCACATTATCTACTAGATTACTTTTCAATAATGCCACCAGAAATAAAATAAAATAAAATAAACCATCAAAATTGAAACAAATACACTAATGGTGGCGATCACTTCGACTTTATGCCACAAAACATGCCTTGAAAGCCGAAACACCTACCAAGAGATAACAAATGGTAAGACAAGTTTTATAATAGCTTAGGAAAATATCAAGGGAAAGTTCCTATGCTAATGAGACATTAACTGAGTAGTTAGTTACTCTTTTTTTTTTCCTGTTTGATTCTATTAAGTTACTTATTAATAATTGTTATTTTATTTTATTTTTTATTATTTTGTAATTTATAAATAAGTTATTATATTACAAATAATTTTTAATTTCATCTCTTTATAATTTTTTTAATATTTCAAGTATAATCTTATTCTTTTACCTATGATTTTTTTTATTTGAGATATATTTTTTTTATTTTTATAGGATTTTTCTTGTTAGATTATAGTCCCTTTTTTTGCAAGTTTTTTCAACAATTGCATCCATCAAAATTAACTTAGATTACATTTTTTTTAATTGTACTCGAATTTATAATTTAAAAAGTTAGAAGATTTTTAAATTAGAATACGTTTTTTAAATTTATCATGTTTTTCTTTTTATTTTTTAAATTAATATTTTTTATTTTGAGGTTTAACTTTTTTTTTTAATTTTTTTTTCTATAAGATTAGTATTGAGTTGTTTAATAATCTAAATAGATATATATATAATTTTTTGTTGTTGTTTATTAATTTTTTTATTGATGTTATTTTGTTATATTATTTAATTATCACCGATTATTTGAAACATAATTTTTTTTATTAACCTATCACTTTTTTCTATATATATATATATATAGAGAGAGAGAGAGAGAGAGAGAATTGTACGGCCTAAATTGACTCTTTCAAATGGCTTTCGCCATTGAATATACCCTTAGAGTGTTATAATGTTTTTTAGTACAATTGCCGATTAAAATAGAGACATCCAGGTGTGTCCATGCTAGTAGTTGCAAACTACTGTGTATTGCTGTGTTATTTTTTTTTTCATGGGCGTGATTAAAAATATTCGGGTTAAATTAATTCAACCATTTGGGTTCAACTAATTAAAAAAATTGATTAAAAACAGTAAATTAGAAGTTAACGGGGTTCAAAAATTGTGTTTGTAATGAGAAGAGAGAAATCATATCTAATAGAGAAATTTTCTATTATGTAGTTTGTTGGATATATATATATATATATATAATTTAATCATTTAATTCAATTTTAAAAATTTTATTGATCCATGATGTAAATTTTAATTTCTAAAAAAATAAAAATAAAATAAAAAAACAAGTAAAAAAAATAATGCTCACTTTATTGATTAAGATTATTCAAGTTTTTTTTGTTTATAGAGGTTGAGATCTGCTCAACACATTTTAAGTTAATGTTAAGAAATGCTCTTCTTGTAAAAACTTAAAATAATCAAGATTTTATTTTATCATTTGAACTCACAAAATGAGCTTTTTAGAAGGTGAGATTTATTCAAATCCAAAAAAATATCCTAAAAAGAAATAGTATGATGATAAAAAGCTTGAGATCTGTACAACAAGTTTTGAATTCGAGTCAAAAAATATATTTCTTGTAATATCCTAAGACAACTAGAATTTTACTCACTCTCAACTCATAAAATATGTTTTTTAAGGTATAAAGTTTTCTCAAATAAAAAAAATTAATTTATTTTTTATACATAACTCGAGTCTTGTATTAATCCACCTCTCGAGTTAGGTTTAATAACAATAATAAAAGCTGGAAAACAATAACTTGTTAGTGGGTTTTTTTCCTCTGCGAACATGAAAAAAAATCTCCTTAGGATAGGTCTTGATTAGATATCCAAACTACTTGCCGACATCCTCGATGGATGATAGATAAATTCTCAATCAAATGCATCTATTAGTTTAAGTTAACAAAATTGCGAAATTACCACACGAAACTTATCCACTAAGAACCGCATCAATTTATTAAAGTTTCCCTCATCGTGTGATGAAACGGGTTTATAAAAAAATGTACTGGCTTTGAAGTTTTTTTTCTCTTTCCTGTAGTCTTGTTTGTCGCATAAGCTTCATATGATTCAAAGATTTTAGAGAATTCAATGATTTTTTAAGAGTAAAGTGTTTCTCAAATGCATAATCTTTACGCAATAAGTTTTGTTTGGTGTTTGTTAATTATTTTTTAAGACGTGACATGGGAACATCGTTGGAGTTAAGAGATAGGTGCTGAACAAGGTAATTATTAATATCTCTTGCACGGCTAGGATTTCATATAAATATATAATATATAAATTTAATTTAATAGAAAGTGAAATATGAATCTTTGTTTCTAGAAGTATAGGTGTATTGCTTATCTATATTAAACAAACAATATTGAATTATTTTTTAAATATATAATTTAGAGCATATTTGTTTTTGTATTTAAAAATTACTTTTAAAATTTTTTAAATTTATTTTTATATATATATTTTTTATAATTTTATCTTGTTTTGATATACTAATGTTAGAAATAAATTTAAAATATTATATTATTTTAATATATTTATAAATAAAATATATTATAAAAAATAATTATAGACACTACTCTAGACCCACCCCGAGTCTACAATGGAATCCCCGTCTTCTTATCAGATTGAATCATGGAAAAACTTCTATCTTAATTCGAGAAGAAGTCGATGGAGCTCAAATTTATGAATGTCAAATTCATGGGACAAGTTTCTTTCTTTCTCCAAGGATTCTACCTCCTCACGTATTTCAAAACTCGTTTTATTTACCAAAAAAACATTGAGCACTCGTTTGAATTCCATTTACGTTTGGATTTAGCAGAAGACTCTGATTTTTATTTTTATTTTTGAAAACAAAAAACAGAGGAAATAAATTAGCAAAACAAGAGCGCACTTATTTGACCTTCATTTATGTTTGAATTATGTACAAGACCTTTTAAAATTAATTTAGATTAAAAATAAAGAAATAAAAAAAAACCCTTTTCATGGGTTATAAAATGAGTTAGGGTATATTTATGAGTATGGTTAAAAGTATTTTTTAAAGTATTTTTTACTTAAAAATATAGTAATAATATTTTTTTTTAATTTTTAAAAATTATTTTTAAGATCAGCATATTAAAATAATTTATAATAATAAAATATATATTAATTTAAAATAAAAAAATATTAAATTTAAAAAAAAAATAATTTTAAAACACAGTGCTAAATACACCAATTTATTGATAATATTTTTGTTAATATGCCTCACCATTCGAACGATGAAGGTTGCAGGAACGAAAATAGTTGAAAAGGATGCCACGGCATTATACCGCGGGCTTTTCAATTGCCGGGCACAAAACACCAAGAAACTGTTGTGAGGATGAGTTCAAACAAGAACTTATCAACCCTGTTTTGACTTTGAAGGCCTGGAAGAAGAACTGGTTGCTCTTCAAGCAATTAAATAATTTCCATCCTTTTTTATTTTATTTATTGAAAAAAGGAGTCTGCTTTTGCAATTATCTAGTTGATTTTTCTACTCAGAAAGAACGGCCATCAACGTTTTAGAGTGTCCATCAATTAACCACCGTTGTTCTGAAAACATGACGAAGGTTATTTTTTTGTTTGAAAATATATTAAAATAATATTTTTAATTTTTAAATTTATTTTTATATTTGTAAATTAAAAATGCAAAAAAGAATATTTTAATTTAAAACTAAACAAATAAGAAACGCGGTTGGACTTCTTGGAGTACTTTTGCTGGTGGCTCTCAAACAACTTTGGGCCCTCTTTTAGTCACGTCTTATTTTAATTTAATCCTATCCTTGGGAAGTTGGATGGCAAAAGTAATTCCAAATCAATTCAGCCGACATGATGGATGGTTCCACTTCGTTTAATTGATTTGAAGTTTATATCATGCATCACCTTAAAAGTATCCCAGCAATAATTCAACATTCTGATTTTTTTTTTAAAAAAAAAAAAAATTACTTGAACTATATGAAAGTGTCCCAGTTCGGAGAAATCGATTGGGATGTCGGCAAGCTGTTCTTGTGGCGTCTGAGGATTAATTGAAATGATTATATTATTCGTTGTCTTTATAGAAAAATGTGTTCTTCGTTTGCTCGGTGGCTTGGTTTTTATACAATATATATGTTGCCGGCATAAATGCTTTATAACAACACACTGAAATGGGACCTGTTCTTCCGAAGGTCTGATCCCTTGTATGTAATTTGTTAAGTCACAGAAAATAAACTCCAAAACCCTTCACTTATGTACATAAATAAAATACAGAAAGAAGGAAAAAGGTGAAAGAGTTACTATCAAGAATTCCCAGTTTCAAAAGGCAAGATTTCTATATCCTGATTTGCATCAAATCTCTATCATTCAACAATATCCACATGCTCACCTTCCTCCATTTCCACCATATCTCCACCATCTTCTAATACTCCATGCCATTGATCCATCGGCACACATTCCACTTTATGTCTCGCTTTCCAATCAAGTGCTTGGCATCCTCTCGAACAGTAATTTACCGTACCACAAACCGAACACCTGCGAAACTCGTGTGTTCTTGTCTCGGGCCTCCCACATCCACTATGCGAGCATAGTCTCAAGCCATCATCCAACGCCCCACGCCTCGACTCGAACCACTCCCTTAAGAACTTGCTCGCTGGGTGCACCTCTCGAGCCAGCAAGTTACATCCAAAATCACTTAGTAATGGACATCCCGTGATAGCGGTACCCATCACCGTACAAGCATAATGGAGATTTTGTTGCTGCTCTATCTGCTGCTGCTGGGGTTTCCATGTCAGCATGGAACGTAAGGATAATGCGAGCTCCTTTGCATTAGCCTGGACTAATAAACGGCGTCCCTCAACGATATTTTGAGGGACTCCGTAGCCATCTTGAAGGCAATGGCCGAGCTCACGAATTGCATCGACATGACCCAAAACAGAAGCTCGAGCACATAAAGCCACCCCCGCTCGGAGATTTTTATCAGTTTTTGAGCCTCCACTGCCGTTGAATTGTATGACAGCAAGAGAATACAGGGCCAGGGCATGCGACTTGATAGCGGCTTTTGCCATCAAGGACGCTCCACTTCCTCGGTTTTGTAAGCAATAGAATCGGATCTAGATTAAAACACCAAAAACTTGAAACTTTCAATCTTTATCGACAGATAATATTGGTCTTCTTTCAAGAAGAGAAAATAAATACACACTGACCATTCCTAGCGTGTACGAGGCTTCACTGTTGCCTGCTTTAACACACTGTTTTAAAAACTGGTGAGCCGAATCCGACCAACGTTCTGCTTTTATGGCAAACGTTTTAGCTCCAGCTTTCGACAAAACCAAAGGATTGGTGGCCAACCGCTTTAATGTTTTACATCTGTTGTTTCCATATTCGAAACAGCCAATACATAAAAAATCATGCAAACAAAATTAAACCCTCGTACCAACCATAACAAGAAAGAAATCTTCAAAAACTAGACTTACGTGATGAGAACGTTGATAAAATCGGAGGGGCGAGAGGCAGAAGAACTTAGCTTGCAGAGAATATTTAGAACAAGATCGTCCGGTAATTGATCAAAGTAATCAGGTTTCTCAGTGATTGTACGTAATCTTTTCCTCTGAGCCATGCGGGCAGAGGTGAAACTTGAGATTTTGAAAGCTGGGTACGGAACTGTCTCCTGATTATGGTATTCACGAGCCGTTTCATTTGTCGGGTCTTATATAAGGCCTCTTCATGCTAGAGATAGAGGCACTGCCAAACAAAGCTATTTTCGAAGTGGGTTCCACTTGCCGTAAAATAAATCAATGTCCCTGTTGTGGACAAATCTTGAAGGATGATAATTTAGTTTTTTTATGTGTTATTTTTATGATAATTTGCACATTTACTGATTGAGATTAAGTATTTTTTTAAAAAAATCTTTTTCAATCAATCTAGTATATTTTAAAAAGTAAAAAAACATATATCTTTTAATCACTGGGCTGGCAAAGCTAATTATGTCGATAAACAATACACATAAAGTTGTAATAAGAGTATTATTAACTCCATTTACTAAGTGTATTTCATGTGCAATCGTAAATACATTTCCAAGTATATTTTCTCTGCTGTAGGACAGGCTATTGTCTTCTTAAAAAAGAAGAAAAGGTTAGAATGGAGGATGGGCGTGTCAGGTAGTGGTCAAAGTGGCCCCGGGGGTGGCCAAAGCCAGGGCAGGTGTGGAGCTTGGGGAAAAGACAAGTTATTGGTAAAAGATGGGCGCTTGGGAGTGTTGGGATGCAGATGCCGCAGTGACTCTAATCGAGTGCAGCTGCAAAGGCATCGGTGCGTTGCAGCTTGAAATTCGGGAAAAAAGAAAGAGCTGGAGGAATGAATTCGAAATGTGATCCCATGAGTTGGCTGGTTCATTGATCGAGACAGAGCCGAATCCAATACTTTGTATGGAAAATATTTTTAAAAAATTATTTAAAATTAATTTTTTTTATATTTTTAAATCATTTTAATATATTTATATTAAAAATAATTTTAAAAAATAAAAAATACATTAAAATATATTATTAAATAAAAATACAATCTCTATCAGACTCTGAATCATCAATGAAGTATTTTAAAATCTTGTATAATCAAATTATAATGACCATGATATTTGTAATAGAAAAAAAATTAAATCAAAACAAAATACATGGCTTAATTAATAATCAATTAAATATTAAATATTAAAATTAAAAAAATATAATTATGAAATATTAAAATTAAAAAAAAAAAGTAATCTCTAAGCTAGGAAAGCTTAAAGTTCTTAAACATTTAAGAAAGAGCTAAGTTAAGCGGGTTTGAAGCAGCAGCCCACACACTTGAATGCTATATAAAAAAACATTCTCAAGGGGCGGACGACATGCCCTTGATGCCTTGAAAAAAATAACAAGGGATGTGTTGCCTCCATTGTCTAGGTTTCAGTGATATTTGTTTATCGAAAAATCAGGTTAGTCTATTTCAAATCGAGAGAAAATAATTTTTAATTATATTTTAATAAAAAACACCTTATAGACTTTTTAAAACATATTTACAACCTCTAACCTAAAAATTAGCCCCCAAACCACAATCAACTCAGAATAAAAATAATTTTTTCATTAAATATACAATTGCAATCAAGTTTAAAGGAAAAGCATGTTATACAAACTTCTTCATCGAATAAAACTCATTAATACTAAAACCACATAAAACTCATTAATACTAAAACCACATGTTTTTAGATTTTATCACTATATCTCTAGAATTCTCTCCTTTTTTCCCTCATTTATCAAATTAAGAAAAAAAAATTATAATAAAATTAAAATTTTATAATTAATAAAAAAATAAAATTTATGATCAAATTAAAATTTTATAATTTAAAAAATTAAAGGACCAAAATGTACATTTAGCCCCAAGGTAAAACCATCTCCTTTTATAGTTAAAGAAAAAAAAGTTCAAGACAAAAACAATAGTTTACCATCCAAGATAAAAATATGTTATAAAACCATCTATATTATTTCTTTTTTTTAATAATTTAATAATATAGGTGGTCTTATAAAATATTCTCTCCATTTGAGAACAGTACATTACTGTTTTTTTGTTTAGAATTTTTTATTATATATTCTTCTTTGATTATATTTTTCAGACAAACCAAACACGAGAGAAGGAAAATACTCGACGGAGTCGTATTTTATGGAAACAAACGTAGCCTTAAACTGTGAAGGAGAACGCAAACAAAAGAAATAAATTAACAGGCCAACATATTTTGCGATTCCTTGGGCTATGAGTAGTTTAATTTTCTGATTTGGAGTCCGACCTACAAGCAACAAAGTCCACCATCGGCGCTTTACCATCTAATTTGCAGCAAAAACACACACCCGCTCTCACGCTCGTCAAAAGGCTATATAGCCTTTGATGCATGTGAAAGTCGGTCTGTGTTCATGTATATATATATAACTTAACATATAATACCAGGTCTTGAAATTTAAGTCTGGCGATGAGTACTGAAATTTTTTGGTTTTTTACAATTTTATCCTTAAATTTTTTTAAATTCAAATTTATTTTTAAAAAATTTCTTAGTTTTAAAGAGTGTTGGATTTTGTTGTTCGTTTTTATTTGCTCTTAATTTTTTTTTTTGATTTTTTAATTTTATTATTTAATATTAACTAAATTAAAAAAATATTTTTTATTTAATTTTTATAAAATTATTGTAGTTTTTGAAATTGAATATTTAATTTTTCAACTTGAATTTCAGAAAGTTACGAATTCTAAAAAAATTGAAAAATAATTGCGTACTGAGCTTTACCAGGGTCGGGCAGATGTCATATAAAATGGGCCAAGGTAGCTGTAACTTAAAGAGCAAATAACTCGAGTAAATTAATAAGTTTGGTTCGTTAGAATAATAAAATAGTAAGAAAGTCAAATTTTCTATTCATCGACATGATAAACATGCAGCTGTTCAGCAAAGCCGCCTGTTCCATTCCCATGAGTGACGGAAAAGCCTGACTAACCTTGTAAGAATCATTCTATTTCTAGCCTTCATATTTGGCCCCACCGGGACATCAATTCCACGTATTAATATAGTGCAATTAGCTTCAACGTATTTGTATACACGAGTTTTTTTTTAAAAAATCAAAACACACACCGATACAACTTTTGAAAATCAATATACTGAGGTTTTTATTTTATTTTTCTGAATTCAAATTTAAAATGTTAACATGCAAAATAATTTATTAATAAAAATATTTATTAAATGATATATCAAGTCAAATAACCCAATTAATCTATTAACTTAAATTATTAGATAAATTTTCAGTATATAATTTATATTATTTTTTTAATAAAAAATTTTAAATAATTTTTTTTAGATTTAAAATTTGCATTAATTTACATTACTCCGTGCTTGATTTTTATCAAATAAATAAAGATTATAAAATTAAAATTTATAACCTCTTGATCATAAAGTTTTTGATATAACAGGAGAGAATCAATTTAGTACAATAGTTTATATTGTTAGATAAAGTTTTAATATATAATTTATATTGTTTTTTAATATATTCTTTGTTATTAAAAAATAATTTTAAAAAATAAAAAATATATTATTTTAATATGTTTATAATAAAAAAATATTTTTAAAACACATCAGTATTTTTTTAATTTCTCAAACCTCTTAAATTTCTTATATTAGATTCAATCTCAAGATACCACAACTTTACGATGATAGATAATCTTATCACCTTAGCCAGGCAGCAGCCACGGTATTTTGACGTATCCTTGTATATTAATTCATAGCAGCAGCATCACAAAATGCCTAGTTGTGCTTGTGTTGATGAAGGATAAGTAAAACTATTTGCTTCTGTGGACAAACTACTTGTAATTGGCTCGAGGCCGTAACAAACCAGGTAACAATGATGGGTTTTGGCAGGAATCTCCGCACACTTTTACATCTCCACGGATAGCGAGCAAGTTGGCAAGTTTTTTGCAAATCAAGCCAGCCCTAGATATCTATGCGTAGAGAAATAATTTCCCCACCTCTCGAATCGGAGCTGGAGGTTTTGGATAAGGTCTGGAGAATGTGGAGTTGGTAGAACACAAATCCCTTTCGTGGCCACCAAATAGATATGGATGCAATGGTTTGGTACAAAAGAGATGCATTGCTGCTAGCGTTCCACATATCCATGGCCAGCCAGCCAGCCAGCCCTGCTTTTGGATTACCTTTTACTTGTCTCACTCGTGTTGTTATTTGTTTTTATATTTTTATATTTTTTAATTTTATATTAATTTTTAATGTTTTTATATCATTTTAATATTCTAATTTTAAAAATAAATAAATATTATTTTAATATTTTCTAACTCGAAAACACTTTAAAAAAAACGAGAGCCACAGTCCTAGATAATATTTTAGGTTTCTTATAGTTCCATGTTTGTGAAGAAATCGATGGACTTTTAAAAAATAAAAATTCGATGATGATGTGACTGTGAGGAGTAAAAGACACACTTCCTCAATAGAATACGAGAAAGTTGCCATGGATGTTTTCATCTTCTTATGCTGCGCACACATGGTGGCTCCTCTTTACATTGACGTTGTTCTTTCATCATGCATCAAAACAATCTGTTAAGAATTTGTTTATTCATGCAAAGAAGATCAGATGTTAACTCCAGATTTCTTGAAATACTACCAGAAAATCCATTGTTTTTTAAAATGGTATTGGGACTTCCATTAGAAAATTAATTTTCGATGGAATACTCAATGAAAAAAACCCATAAAAAAAATCCTTGGTTAGAAGCAAGATTATTTCAATAAGTATGTTTTAAAAAATTATAGATGTAATTATTGAATATTTTTTTAAAAAAACATTTTTTAATATTTTTTAAAAAATAAATTGATAATTCTATTGGTAATTAAGAAAATAATAAGGTAATAGATTTTGAATTAAATATTTTAAAAAATAAAAACTCAAAGATTATTTTTAATATCAAATTAAATATTCTTCCTCATTTTATTTCAATGCAAGATTTAAGAAATGAATTTCATGTTTTCCAAAAAAAAAACTAAAGAAATTCATAATTATAAAAATAAAATTAAACTAACAGATGCATCACTTATAGATTTAAATAAAATGAATTAAAAAAATAATTTTAAAATAGACCAAAAAACACCAATTAGGCTCGAGATTGGCAGTCTAATGTACACTTGAGGGCCTAATAAAAATGAGCCCGGGCGTGGTAACCCGAACCTAACTTCCTATACAGCATGAGCGGTGGTAAGAAGCCAAGCCACCTAAAATACACACCCAATCTCAGCATCGGCGTGTCGTGCCCCGCAAGTTGAACGTAGTATAGCGAGATGGACTCCAATTGCCAATCCTATTGTTTCACGCCAAATATTCTATTAATAATTAAAATGTTTTTAGCTGGATTTTTTTTAAGGGAAATCAATTTTTTAAAAAAAAATTGGAGGGATTTAAAATATTTTTGATAGAATTATCAAAATGTTTTTTATGATGAAGTTATTTATGAATATTTTTTTAATTTTGTTTTTCAATTTCTTAAAGATATTTATGATGAAGTTACCGCGGAAATCTTTTTTTATATATATTTTTGTTACTAATTAACAACAGAATTAGCAATGAAAATTGTTTCCCGTGAAAAACTTCGTGGCAGAATTAATTTCGTTGCCAATCGCTATGTATTTAATTAGCGATGTGATATAATTAATTTCGTCAGTAATTCAACCTTTTCTAATGCTGGAACAGGAGAGATGCTACAACTCGTTGATTATTGAAAACTTATTTGAGTATATCCAAGCTAGAAGTAGTAGAATCCCGTGGGAATCCCAATTCCCACACACATGTTCACTGTATATTTGCTTGATTTGAATCTGTTTGTTTGTGTTTAAAAGGTATTTAAATTTGTTTTTGAATTTTATTTTTATATTAAATTATTTTATTATTATTTAAATTATTTTGATGTTCCAATATTAAAAATAAATTTTAAAAAATAACAATTTTTATTATCCCAAGCACTACCTCTCTCTATAAAACAACTCTTTCGATAGAAGAATGATGGTCTCATGACTTGATTCCGCTCCATGGACTTTCACAAGTTACATATTCCGTGAACTCCCCGTAAGTTGTTTCGGAAATTAACTGGTAACACTGCATTAATTAAGTAATCGATGCCTCGATAAACAGTATGGAAAATAAATGAAGGTCGAATCCTTAATCTTCAACTAGCTCGAAGAGACAACGATATAGGGATGTGGTCGGTCGAGTTGATTTTCTCGGTGATTGTTAGCCATAGACAGTACTTTATTTGGGTCTTCAGTGCCATGCATGCCTCTTGTTTGACAAAAGGGATCGGGAGATGTTGTCTATTAAACATTAAATATATATTTTTTTGAGAAATTATTGCAGCTCATCATGCTCAGTGATTTCTATGCTTACATATATTGCGTGCTTCCTTGAGCCTTGTAATTTTCATCTTTTTAAAAAAAATAAAAGAAGACAGCGGCAGCTTTCACCTTACGCTGTAATTTCTCTAAAAAAAGAAATCATAAATTATATTAAATATATAGTTAACCTCGATCGTGATATTATTGCTTGCGTAAAAGACTAATATATTTAAATGCATGAACGCAACATTTTGGAATTTATTATTAGAATTTAACGCAGATATTTACCCTGACATGAAGACTATTGATGTTGTGCAACAGACAAGCTGGGCATTCTTGCTTTGTCAAAGAGAAAGCAGCCGTGTAGAATAGAAAGCCATGATCGCAAGCAGGGTACTGGCGTCATCGAATGAATCTCTTCCCAGGATTAACGTATGTTTCATTTTTTCCTTTATTTTTTTTATTTTTTTATTTAATGTTATTTTTACTGGATATTAAATTTTATATTTTATTTTTTTTATTTTTTTAGTTTAATAACTCAAAGTATAAATTTTATAGATTAATTGTAATGACTTAGATTATTTTTTATTTTTTAAGTAATTTTTTCTTAACTTTATCAATTGATTGAAAATTATATTTTATAATTGTTTTTTATTTATTTTTATGAGATTATTGAGGACTCATGACTTAAGTAATAAGTTTTGTGGGATAGCTATGTTGACTTGTATTTTTTAAAATTATTATTTTTTTAATTTTTATTATTTGATATTGAGTTAACTACAAATTAAAATTTATAATTATTTTTTTTTGTATTCTATATACTTATTCTTGTTTTGGGTTTTTTTGTTATTTTTAAAATTAAATTTTTTAATATTATATTAATTTATAATTAAATTTCATAATTTTTTCATTAGTTTTCAATAGAGTTATCACAATCTTATGACTCGGATCACATGTTAAGCAGATCGAGTTGGTTATTTTTTAGTCGAATTCTTTTTAATTTTATTTTTTAATATTAAATTTTTTGAAAATAAAATTTCATAATTTATCTTGGTTTGCGGTTTATGAGGTTATATTGATCTCATAAATCAGGTTACAGGTTTGATTAGTTAACTCATGTGGTTTTTATGTATTTTTTAATTTTATTTATAATAAATATTGAATTGATTAAAAATTAATATTTATAATTTATTTTTATAAATTTATCCTAGTTTTGTAATCTAATTTAATATATTAATCTAATTTTTTTTTGTATTATTTTTAATTTTTAGCCCTGGGGGAATGAACATACACGTAGCATTTTCTGATTTTGATCGGTCGCCATGCGCCGGTCAATAATGCAAAAAAGGGGTCAGAAAACCTTGGCTTGTTGACCTCGCAACCCAAGCAAATGTCCACAATATTGTGGAGCTCTTCCACGGTAGTGATTGATGCTGACCCCACGCCCCTGTGCTTATAAATCTCGAGAGACATGCTACCTTACGCAGCATGCTATCTTTCTGAACTACTATACATGTGTGGACATGCTGATTACAATTGAGTGGGCATGATTATATCACTTACAGGTTTCGCATGCCTTTCAACAAGATTAAAAAAAGGGGTGAGAGCCTCTCCATGAAATTGACACATAGACATATTTTATTGGCATTTTTTAATATAAATTTCAACGGAAATGAGAAAATAATAAAATAATATATCTTTCATAAAAAAATATAACACATTACTATTTATCAACAGAATTGTCAATGGACATTAAAGAAATAAAACCTAACAGTTCTCCCTCTACTCTTTTTTCATGCCCACAAAACAATAGCCTCCATTTTCTCGCAGATCCAGCCAACCTAAATTATCAGTACGTCAGCACCCCTTTTTGGTTTAATTTCTTGTGAAACTCTAACATCACAAGTAACCAATTCATCTGTTTTCTTATAACTCATTTATATCCTTGGTTAATTTATTGAAATATTTTTATAATATTTATAATTCACTCATATATATATATATATATACAAGTGTTTTATAATTTTTTATATTAATATATAATGTTCATGTAAGAGTTTGTTTGAGATTCGAAGAAAATTGTTTTCTTTGACTTTTTTAATTGATAATTATATTATTAAAAAATATTATCATCAATATTCTGTATATATTTCTTAACAATGAATAATTTTTTTTGAATGTATTGAAATATTTTTAAAGGGTTGTGTATGTTAGATTATTTTAGAAGGATAGAAAGGTGTTGTAATTAAATTTTGATCCATTAGCTTTTTAGTTTAATTTTATAGGGTTTAAGATTTAAAATTAAAAAATAAAAGATTTATTTTAATAAAAATTATAATTTATCAACTTACGTGGAAACTAGGGATTATAATATAAACTAGGAACTACCATATTTTTTTTTATTATATCCTTATTTTCAAGATAATGATAATTATCTACTTTTAAATTTGATTTTTGATTAAATTCAAACTTAAAAAAAAAGGTTTTATTGAAACTTTATTTCTCACAAGGTACTATAAATATAAATTTCAGTATACGTAAAAAAGAGGGGACAATAAAAAAAAAACTTGGAGAGAGGCCATCACAAAAAAACTCTAAAAGAAGATAAGATAAAAACCCTATATGGGGATAAACACAAAAAAAACCCAAAAAAGTGGCCATTACAAGAGAAAACAAAAAAAAAAAAAAACAAGAATAGAGAGAGAAGAGATATTGAAAAAAGGAGGAGGGTATTCTCCAGTCAATACCTGCACTATTACCGTCACATCCAGCTTCACCCAGCAAAGTCTTTTTTTTTTGTTGTGGAGTTTTTTTTATATCAAAAAATTTTAAAAATATTTGAGAGTTTTTATTGATTTATTTATGAACCCTTCATACTTAATTTTTTTTTATGTGTGTTTTGTATTTTTTTTAAATGATGTGCTTAATATATGGCATATTATTGTTAAATGCAAATCCGTTGTGCAATTTTTTTTCTCATCTAAAAAAAGAAAATAACAATAAAGGATAAATAAGAAAAAAATAACATAGAAAATTTCTTCTTCAAGATTATTTTTTACAAAAATATTAACTAATGTTAGAGTTGGGAGTATTGTATTTTTTTAATTTATTCGACATTTACCAGTGATATAGTTGAAAATATTTGTAAGAATTATTTACTGGCGCTAGAGTCAGGAACATGAAAGTAAGAATAAAAAAGGAAAAAAAAATAAATTCTTAATAATTTTAGACAAAATCAGTAATGCAGCTTGTCTCAAATAAAATGTTTAAAGAATAATATCATTTTTTTTTACGTAACTAGTCACGTACCATATAATATATGTTGATCGGTTAGAGTTTTTAGTGATCATAATAATAGATGGCGACTCCTTGAAGAAAACCCTTTCCTCTTCTATTTGTTTTCAATAGATATATTTTTTAATTGGTCGTCGTGATGTTTGGGTATGACAGAATAACAACTCTACTAGGTATTTTATAGGACTAAGCTTTGCTTTTGTTTTTTTAGTGTTAAAAATATTTGTTGTAATGTGTTTTTGTTGTTTTGTTGTTTATGTTTCTCAAGTTTTACTTTTGCTCTTTTTACTATTTTAGCATGTATAGTTATTTATTATTCATTATTTATATTGGATATGGATCTAAGACCTTTATACCTCACTCTATCTTATTTTTAAAAGTAAGTATGGTATTAATTTTAAGATAAGTAGATGAGTAATGATACTCCAATAACTTTAGTCTTCATAAAGCTCGTGAAACTATCTAACTATCACATGATTGTTTGTTAGATAATGATCGATTTGTCAAACTGATATTACTCGGGGCCTCTATTTTTACTATGCTTGTAAACCTTATATCAATTTTTCGAGAATGATCACTAAACATGTAAAAGAACTTTGAGATTAAATAACAAAATTACCCTGATGCATTTAATGACTTCAACTTATCATTTAGGTTGATCCATGTATAATTTCATTGAAATAAGCTTAAAACGTGTGCACATCCTTGTTACAATTTTTTTGAGTAACATAATAGTAGTTATTTTTAAGATAACAATTACTAAATATAAAACCGAGTCTAAATTCTTATAAAAAAATTAAAAAAGACTATCTTAAATTAGATATTTTAATTAAAAAAGGGTGATATACTAATAATCCAACTCTCACGTAATTGTATTTAAGCAATCACTCCAATATCCTAGTAATTTCACAATAAATAGAGGATTATTTTAATTTATACTAACTCATTTTTTAAATAAAAAATAAATAAATTATTATCGATAATTGGTGTTATTTTACAAGAAAAAACAACAAGAACAGGCCATAAGAAAATTGTGATTCATCCAATTACACTATCACTAGTTATCGGTAAATTTCGATCATCTATTAACTAACAAGTTTTTTCACCATCCACTCCTACATCCCATATTTATTGTCTTTCGAGTCAATCGAGTTTCTCTAATTACCTGCATGATGTATTAAAAAAAACCGAACCTGATCGAGGATTTGGGGTGGCAATGCCCGTGCCAATCCGTTGGGCCAGGGCGGTGCTTTGTTCTCCATCTATCAAGAAACAACTTGGGGCTCCAAAGCTTACCTCGCCAAGAACAAGGTCCATAACCCATTATATCTAAGTTTTGGGCCACAATCTAAGCCCATAATAGAAAACACACAGACAGAGGCGCCCACACACATTATCCAATCCATCCTGTTTTGATGCAGAAAGAAAAGGAAAGGAAAATAAGAAGAAGAAGAATTTATTTAGAGCGAAAAGACAGGGAGAATTGAAGTTAATATAGCAAAAACGTTGTCAGATTACTAAGTAAATAACAGAGTCGCACGCATTTATCTCTAAAGAGAGAGCGATCAGCAGCGGGAAAGCTACGGAGGCGGAATTGCAAGAGATACTTAATGATCTTGATTCTTTCAGGCAATCCTTGCCTGATCCTTCTTCTATTCCTATGGTAAAATGCAATTGCATCTGCCTTTTCTCTCTATTCTTCGGATCGATTACGAATAATTATTTATTTACTAATCCAGATTTATTCTTCTTCCTTTTTTTTTAAAAAAAAAGAAGAAAACCTACTCTGTTTCTAAATTTCCTTTTGTTTTTGATGATGTAGCTGCAGTCGCGTGTTGAGCATCTCACGAAGCTGGCCAAGTCTGCACCTGTTGGGCGTACGAAAGTCAAGGTTTCGTCTATGGGTTTTGAATTACTGTTTAGTGGTGTATAGGGTTGTGGGTTTGTGATGGTGAATTTTTTTTGTTGCTGTTGTGGTGGTGGTGGTGACAGGATATGAGTGTGGAGGTGGTGGATAGTAATCCGTATAGTAGGCTAATGGCCCTTCAGAGGATGGGTATTGTGGACACTTATGAGAGAATTCGGGACTTCTCGGTTGCCATTATTGTCTGTATTTGCTATTTATCTCCTCTTCCTCTTTCTTTTGTTGCTTTTAGGATTGAAAACTTGATGAAGAATTGTTATGAATATATATTTTTTAAAGTTAAATTGAATACTATCCACGATTCCTTCACTATCTTAGTCTGGAAATGTTGTTTTTGTTGGTTATTTTCCATATGACGGCAGGGAATTGGCGGCTTAGGTAGTGTTGCGTCTGAGATGTTAACAAGGTGTGGTACAGGTCGTCTTTTATTGTATGATCATGACAAAGTGGAGTTAGCTAACATGAACAGGCTTTTCTTCCGTCCGGAACAGGTTTTTCACTTTCATGTGAACAACTTTCTGAATATAGCTCTCGATGGTTTTGAACAAAAACAGTGGACCTTTTTTTAATCATATGAGAAGGTTCTTTTTTTGACTCATGTTAATGTGTTGGCTACTGTGCTCATCTTGAAATTGTATAAAAAATCAAATATGTACTCGTTAATCAAAACAACACCTGCTTTCATAGGTTGGCATGACAAAGACTGATGCTGCCACTCAGACCCTCTCAGACATAAATCCTGATGTCATCCTTGAGGTGAGTGTCTTCAAAAAATTGCTCTATGGATTGTTTTGCGCATGCAAAAGCTCTGTTTTTTCATTCTTTCTTTTCATTTGTGTGTTGGGGGTCGTTGGTTCAGATCCAGAGACTTGGCATAGTGAAAAGGACAAATATAGGGTAAACATTTATAATGTAGCTATATAATCTGATAGCATGTTGCTTCATTTCTTCTGATAATTTGCATTTTGGCAACTCAAGTGCTATGCATTGATTTGTTTTGTATATGAATTTATCTGAAAATGATGACATGAAGAAAGAATACTTGATTATATTCCTATTATTTCTGTGTGCTGATTGTCTCTTTCTTGCTCGGAGCTTCACACTGAACATCACAACAGTACAAGGATTTGAAACCTTTGTGTCAGTTTAAAAAATAAGTCATTTCGCCCAGATAAAGAAGGCAGTGGTGTAGATAGATCTTGTTTTGAGCTGTGTGGATAATTATGAAGCAAGGATGGCTGTTAACCAGGTAAAGAAGTCCGTTTTAATTAGTAAATTCCCACTATGTGGTTTTGGTTTGGCATGTGCAAAGCCTGATAGCCTACTATGTAATTTTTTCTTTCTGATATTTTTTATTTTTCATTTACTTTTTGGTTGCCTTGTCTGAAGTTCATTTAAAAATTCAAATTTAGTAATTTTGTTGTCACATTTTTTGGAGTTTAAAATTCTTTTAAATATTATAGATTTCATAATTTTCTCATGCATGTGCAGGCGTGCAATGAGCTGAATCAAACATGGATGGAGTCTGGTAAGCAACATCATTCTAAATTATTATTTACTTGAAAATGATAAGATTGGTGTGCGCTCCCTGTATTCCCAAATTGCTTTTTCATAAGAAAACATGTACAAGTATGCTGTGTGAAAAGGTTTTCAATATATGCTTCCATAAAAAATTTGTTTTGGATCCAGCCAGAGTAAACTTCACCTTCTCCATTACCTTTGTCCAGTTGATTTGACGATAACAAGTCAAGTGTTACATTGTTTGTATCTGAATTTATGCAATGACATGACCGGGTTGTTTATGATTTCTGGATTTGTATAATCTGTTCATGCCTGAATATCTTCTTTGGACAATGAAGGCTTTTCATAGAGTTGAAATGCATATAATTTGATTTGCTCTGAACTGTTGAATGGCAAATAATTAGGACACCCCTTTCCTTTATAATTCAAATTCCATGCGTGGAATATAAATGGAGTTAAAATCCCCTAAATTTGAACTTCATTAATTCTCGTGCTTTGAATTTTTTCTGTCAAAGGTTGTTTGTCTTGTATACCTTGTGTCACGAGCCAACCTTCTCAATTGGCATCCGGCAATGAGATTGAATGGAGAGTTTTCTTACAGGTGTATCCGAGGATGCAGTCTCAGGTCACATACAACTGTTGATTCCTGGAGAAACTGCTTGTTTTGCTTGTGCACCTTCCCTGGTATGTTACTTAAATATGGTGATTAATGGAACTTCATTGTAAAATCAGTGACCTTAATGTTAGATTCTGAAGTTGTTCTTTGAAATTCTTAGCTATCTGAGTTCACAAGTTCTGATAAAAAAAAATTAATTGGATACCTTTATCATCAAGATTTTTTTCTTTAAATAATAGAATATCAAGACAGGATTTCACTTTAATTAGGTTGTGGCATCTGGAGTGGATGAGCGCATGCTCAAGTGTGAAGGGGCCTGTGCAGCATGGTTACCTACCACCATGATAGTTCCTTCACAAACTTTGTCAACTTATCTCGTTTCTAGAAGTAATATCATTACGTTGATGTCTGCTGGAATGTGATTTTCACATTTTATATCAACTTTTATAGGCATATGATCCCCAGTGGTGCTTTCAATAGAAACACCCCCCCCCTCTGATATTATTTTGCTGCATTGGATGTTAATATCCATTGATATGAATTGCATTTCAGGCAGTTGTTGCAGGGCTCTTGGTGCAAAATACGCTGAAGCTCCTGCTACAGTTTGGACATGTCTCTCCTTACCCGGTAAATTTCATGTTAGTCATCCTTTTCTCTTGTTGTCTATTGTGGTAGCTGAATTTAACTAGTATATAGAACTTTATGTTTCTCTCTTGTCACCTAGTTTTGTTGTCGAATTAGCTGAATGAATGTTGATTCCCTGACTGGTTTTGACAAATTCTGACTTTATTGCATGGTTGCGGGGTTACAATTCTCTTAATAGATTATTTCCCAACCATGGAAATGAGGCCAAATCCTCAATGTTCAAATGCAGCATGTCTAGAGTGTCAGGTATAGAAGCCAGATCTACCTTGATTTTCTACTAGCTATCTTTCTTGGGAAATCTATCCATTTAGCATTTTTCAGATTTCTCGTGGACTGTAATAATTATATGTACCATGCAGAAAGAATACCTCCTTGAAAGGCCTGCTAGGGATGCTGCAATCAGAGCCAAGATGGAGGCAGAAGCATTATTAATTTATTAGTTCCAGAAGGCCCACTCCATGCGGATAATGAATGGGACATCAGGTGGTCCTTAGGATGATATATCGGTGTATACCATATCATTATCTTGTACATAGGTCTATAGCTTGTAAACATATTTCATGCTCAAAAAAGTTGTGTTTTTGTTCCATTTCAGAAAACTAGGAAAAAATGTTAGCTACATACAATTTTTTTTCTTTTCAAAATTGAAAACCAGGGCCCTTTTTGGCATAAATTGAAAATTTTAAAAGGAATGACCATAAAATATTAGGTGAACCCATCGAAGCCCTTATTTGTAGTGAAGAATTTCACAAACAACCAATGTGATGTTTTCTAATTTTCTGGAAAGATAGAGAAACAGAAAACACGCTTTCCCCATAAATTAATTTTTATTTTCAGTTAGGAAATGCGTTTCCTTTAGTTTTCTGTTTTTTTTTTTCCTAGAAAACTGGAATATTTTCCACAACTTAACGCAACCTAAAATATGATTGTATACAAGTGCTTTGGTTGGTCAATTGCTTTGGGAGAGATTTTTGGTATGTTTTAATACGAGTTCCCTGCTATAATTTACTAGTTATCATCCATTTTTTCTTTTCTGGGCAGTCTAGGCACCATGTTCACTGTTTTTTTTTCCTGCTGTTTCTTCAATGTTGTCAACGATAATGAGCCAGAAAGGACAGATGCCACAAGTTCAGGTGATTTCTAGTTCTTATGCTCTGAGTTTTATGAATTTTGGATGCCTTAGTTTTCGACTTTTGGACTTAATTGCCAAGTTTTCAATAAACTACACTTGGGTGATGTAGTTTAGAGGGCCAAGGACACGAACCCTGCAGGGCAGCCATCTCCATTCTCCTGCCAATGGCACCCTTTGTACAAATAAAGAATAAAATGACTAATTAAACACACCTCCCGACATATA
This sequence comes from Populus ilicifolia, assembly GCA_015708895.1. Taxonomy (NCBI): domain Eukaryota; kingdom Viridiplantae; phylum Streptophyta; class Magnoliopsida; order Malpighiales; family Salicaceae; genus Populus; species Populus ilicifolia. Next base: position 88,975 of record SRLM01000515.1, on the reverse strand, counting down.
AAAGGACAAAAAGATCTTATCATATTGCTAAGCATTTAATTGCTGTGGAGGCCTTAAATTCCAGGGTTAGTCTTACAGTGCTTCAATGTTCCCATTGCATCTGAATCTCAAATTTCCTGCTCCAAAGTGTTTGCTCCTAATTAAGATGTTGATTCTGTTTCCCTTTTTGTCCTCTTTAGATGCTCTTCCTGAAGGTCTTACTCATGAGCTCCCAACTGCTGATGAGTTTCAAAAACTCCCAGCTGCTGAAACAGCTACAACTACGTTTGATGACATTGAAGATCTTCGGAAGCAACTTGATGCCCTTAATGCTGATTAAGGTCCAATATTAGCATTTAGTGCAGATACAGGCAAACCGTCTGGTGAAGTAAGAAATTCTACTTTTTTTTACCATGTCCTTTCTTGGGTAAATATTTAGCGTTTGAGAAGGGAGAATCCAACTGTGCATTGTTGTTCCCTTAAAATTTTTAAGGATTTAACCCGCCCCCCACCATGCCCTTGTTTTCAAGGTTGTTGTATACCACAGAACTAATTTACTAGGTTTAAACAAAACCAACATGTAGCATTTGGCAGAGGCCAGTTCCATGAAACGAGCATTTATTGGTTGGATTTGGTTGAAACTTAGAAGAACATTTATGTTGAAACAACCAGAGCAGTTCATTTCCACAACAAAAGCACCAACGATTTCTGGCTCCATATTTCATTTTGATGAATAACACTTAAGGGCAGTAGAACTCCCAACTGAATTGTCGGGTCAATGTTGCCTGGCATGAGTCACCCAATCTGGTTTCTCTAGTTTTTAGGGTTTTCCTTTCTCATTAGCAAATAGTTTGCTTAACTCCATGCTAAGAACATGAATAGATGATAAATATCAAACGACACAAAGGAATTCTGTGCAGGGTAGAAAGAGGGATCCACTATTAACAGCGTGGGATAACTGCCCAACTGAGTTTGCAGTCCAAGCTGTTACCTTGTCATCACCCCGACCTAGCTAAAGCTGCTGAATGAGATGATACAACACAGCCATACTAGTATGCCCTGGATAATTGTAGCTAGCATCCAAGAATTCTTCATGATAGATAGTTTTTCTTGGTGAGAGGTTCCAATCGTCAGTTAGTGAAAGATGCAACATACAGGTTATAACAAGCCTTGATCTTATAACTGCAGATGATGCTCAGGCTTGACAAATGAACAGCAATAAAGTCATTATCTAGGTCTCTTGGAACTCGATCGAAATTCGGTCCGTCTGGGGTTGGTGTTTTCTGAGCTGCCATTGGAAGTACAAGTACGATTAAAAATAGATTATGAAAAGTCAAATGCATTGAAATCCCCAAGCTGCTGCAAATTATCCATGTTGGGTTGAAGCATTTGTTAATGTGCGCCGTAAACAGTTTGGGGCATGTATTGCCATGGCACGGTAAGCTTGGTGTCATTGACTGGTTATCAGTACCAGTTTATACACAATTTGATGTATCAAACAAAGGAAGTGCTTTGGCCAGAATAAACCTCAGTGGGAGCTTCAACGAAACAGCAAGCAAAACTTACTTCAATAACAGCCATGGACAGTAACTTGTGTGAAGCAATGTACGCCATATCTGAAATGTTCCTCTCTATAAAATATATAACTTAAGACACGCCCGACTGCAAGAAAGAAGGCAGGCTAAATCCATTTAGAAATCAATTGTGAAAGGCAACTAAATAGGAAAAATGAAGGAGAGCACTGAGAATGTGGCACATTTCTAGAGCTCGTAAACAAATACCAGCACGGTGGCAAAGAGTTAGATTCCACAGAGAGCCAATTTTTCTAGGCAATAAAGAAAAATTATTTAGATCACATCATGTAGCAGCCTTGTCAGCCTATCACTGGATGGTTAATTAGGGTTTTCAGCACTCTATCTCATAAAGTTTGTGTATATTTATGCAGCAGGCTGCTGTAATTGAACACTGCAGGTTAGCACCTGAAGTCTTATACAGCCTTGTTAGAAAGACGTCAACTGAAAACATAAACTATAATGTTCTTATCCCTTTTCATTTCAGGTTTCATGCGAGGATTGCAGTATATGTTGCTATCGAAAGCAAGTATACATCAATCTGTAAAAAGGAAATGTTTCAAAATTGTTAAGGGCAGGTTAAACAATGGAGATGTCCCTCGGGTTTCCAGATTAACCAAGCTCCAATGGCCTCTTATCTACTTCTTGAAAAAAGGAATGGAAGCAGCACATTCTCTTTTTTTGCCTGCTCTTAATTTATACCACACACACACATAAAGAAGGAAATCCCACTGAGACACTCATGTAGCATATAGCGCAGGGGTGCTTGGTTAACAAACCTGAATGATTATCTTGGCACATTCATTGCAAGGGAAAATAGTCACATAAAGCCTCTGCGATAATTATAGAGGGGGAGACATTTCTTGGTTCTATTGGTGACAAACAGCCTTTATTTTAAGGATCGCTAGAAAACTCGGCAAACAATATCGATATTGATAATCACCTATACTCGTTTCACAATGAATGTATCTTGAATTCTAGTCAAATTCCTTAACAGAAGAAGAGTTTGTTTGTGTATGTGCTTGGGGTGTGGTATGTAAAATGGATATAGGAGGAAATGAGACAACTGCTTACCTGCCCAACAGCAGAAGCATGATTTTTGTTCAGAATAGCATTGACTTCAGCATGACAAACATAACTACAACAGACAATTAGATGTATCAGCTAGAAACCATAAGCTATCAGCATTAGCCAAGACAAAAGGTAATTTAGTCTAAATCTCAAAGAAGCACGAGTATTGGAAGATATGATTTTATTGTGGTGCTGAAGCACAAATTCTATGTCTAGTGCTCAAAATTTCCTTTGCACAGTGCATCAACTAATTAACAAGAAAATGTTCCCGAGCGTTGTTGTGGATTGATTTACAAACAATATAAATTGATATGGTAATAGCAATTGAAAATTAGATTTGTAAATACTATGTCATATTGAAGCAATTTAGATTTGACAACCATACTAGATTTACAATATTTTTAATTTTATTCTTTAAATCAAAAGTATAATTTTTTTCAATAATAATAACTAGTTAAATGACTCACACTATGCTATGAGCTAACTTTTTTTTCTCCATAAAATATATATAAAAAAAGCTAAAATTCAAGAGGTTTAGGTATATCTACAATACTGAACTCATGAGTTTTGGGTCCAAACACTATGCCTGACTTGAGCGCCCAAGTTATGATTGCTCCACTTGACTCGAATATCTAGGATATGATAGTCATGCTTGATCTCAGTGTTAGGTGTTTAGTAGTCATGTCACATTTGAGGTTAGCAATCTTATCTTACCCAAAAACTTAGAGCCTGACAACCTTATCATGTCCTAGTAAAATCTGAATTGATCATTTTATTTTTAATAATTCTTTCAATACCAAATACATCTTGTGAAAAAAAAATCTCACTCATTATAAGCTTAGCAAGTTTATTTGACAGGGAAAACTTTATCATTATACTATTTTAATTTTAATTCATAGTAACAAGTATCTTTAATAATAAATATAATATTAAACATGTTTAACTTAAGAAGGTTTTAAAAAAATGTCAAACCTATGACACTTTTCAATTCAATAATTTTACTTTTAATTTTTTTTTTCAAAGTTCTTATAGTTTTAATTTTACCCTTCAAATTACATTTATGGTTTTTTTTAATGGTAATAATACTTTTTTTTTCAAATTTATTATTAATAATAAAAATAATAACATGAAAAATATAAACAATAATATTAAACATACTCGATTCATGTTTACCTAAACTTGGCAATATGTAAGACCCATGTTATTTGGATTTGGCAAGACCCAAATAAATTTGAGTCAACCAAAAATGCTAGACCCATGATATTTTTCAATTCAATTTTTCTATTTTTAATTTCTTTTTTTTTTCTCCTGTTTTTTTTTTAAAAATTTTATAGTTTTTAATTTTACCCTCCAAATCAAATTTATGTTTTTTTCAATAATAATATTTTTTTTTTATTTTTTTCATAGTTCAATTAATAATATTAAACATGCCAAACCCAAGCGGTTTTGGATTTGGCAAACAGAAAAGACCTTATTACTATTTTTTCTAATACTAATAATATTTTTTAAAATTTTTTAATAATTAGATAAATAATATTAAAAATAATAAAAAAATAATAACAACAATAGTAATAATAATTTTACCTTTCAAATCAAATTTATAATTTTTTTAATAATTATATTTATAATAATATTAAATATATCTAATCCAAATTTACATGGGCCTGAAAAAATATCACACCTAAGTGACTTGGTCTAGCAACTATACAAGACCT
>SRLM01000515.1:60747-84409 GCA_015708895.1 Populus ilicifolia | reverse complement strand
CAACACAAAAGTTAAAATTACATGTCTTGAAGGGCAAATCAGTATTTATATTGCAACTCAAAAAAACCAAACAAATCATTTTGTCCTCAATTATTTTTTAATATCAAATGTATACTATAAAAAAGGCAACCTCACCCTTTTTGCATACTTAACAAGTTTTTTTTTAGTGGCAATAATTACATTATTACACCGCTCTAATTTATGTCTTGATGAATAATAAAATAATAAATAGTAAAATATTAATCTTTTAATATATTGTATAATAATAGCTATATATCTTTGTGTAACAGGACATGCAACACATAAAGGTGTTTGAGATTCACATACAATAACTACGTGTCTCTGTGTGTAGCAGAGCAAGTATCACATGAAGCAGCAAGATGGAGTGGAATCAATGAAAGCACACTTACGGGTACTTTGTCTCAAGAGGGTCCCCAGATTTGGATTTCTGAAACATAACAGAGGAGGTTTATTACATGTAATTCCCGAATGATATGATGAACTTACACATCATATACCAGCCTTTGCCCACGGAAGGTCGTCATCTGAACAGCCTCTTGGAAATCCGTTGTAGCCAATGCCTGACCAAAGAAATTAGCATGAGAATCAAATACATCACAATGCGCATGAGCATCACTACCATCAAACTCAAAACGACAGAACCTGCGTGATTGCTCTTCCAGCATGATCAGAAATATACCAAAATCAGTGGAATAATTACGTTTACCATTTATTCATCTTCTTAGGAGAAGAACAGAACCTCTGATATAACAGAACGAAATCGTTCTACTTTAAATCTCGATTGCACCACATATTCTTCTCTCTATCTGTTTTTTTTTTTGTTCTTTATTATAAGAATCTAACTTTTCACTTCTGCAAATGCCATCAATCCTTACAATTTTCATATTATCAGTTTCAATTCAATTTAAAAAGAAATTAAAAAGCAGATGGAGTTCAAGATTCATGTATAAAAAGCAAGGAAAAATACATACAAGATCAACTTCCCAAGAATTATGCCATTTTGACTAACCAAACATGCCCCAACCTACAACACCAAATACATATTATCAAACACCTACAGTAGAAACCCAATAAAGCATTTCAGCCCCGCAGGAAAAAAAAATATCTTAATCAAATTCTCTTGAGTGATTAACAAGTAAGAGAAAAAAAATATTATGACCTGCCTGTTTGGATCTTTGGATCTTTCAGAGAAAAAAAATATTATGACCTGCCTGTTTGGATCTTTGGATCTTTCAGCAGATAAAAGTGCAATTGCCATAAAATAATCATCCCATGATAAATACCTGAAACCAAAAAATATAATTAAAACAAAGCACTTAAAACTGTAAAAATTAGACAGTGAAAGCTTCAATCCTTTAACAGATGAAGGCGGAAAAAACACGAGGTTTAAATGTCAACAACTCTTTGCGTTTGGAAGGATCAAAGGGGCTCTGAGAAGAGCATTTCTTCGAAACGTCACAGTTTGGATCCGAATTGATTTTGGAAAACTGCTTTCTGGAAGTGCTGCTGCTGGAGTAGAAGCGAACAGCAAAAGCAGAAGCTAAAGCTCCGAAGACTGTGGCTGTGGAGACAAGAGCGAGCTCTCGTGAATTCATTGGGGTTCAATTTAGCTAAGAAAGTGCAAGAAAATGAGAAGGAAGATTTCCTTTTCTTTTCTTGTGTTTGTTTCGCGAGAAAATTTGATTTGAAATCCGATCGGCTGCATAAAAGATAAAAAGGGCGATTAGCGGGAAGAAGTGGCGAGGGAAAGTGCGAGAGAGAATCCATTTCCCGAGTGCGTGGGGACACGGACGAGAGAGGGGGAGTGGGGGTGTAAAGTGCAATTTGGGGATGGGTCCGATAGTACTAGTCGGGCTCCATTTAGCCCGCGTTAAAAATGATTGCTCAAGAGTGCGTGTTTGGCAAGAAAAGAGTATTCTACTTCAAGGTACTGTTGGACAAAATGATAAAGGAATATCTCAAGACACATTCACATGAGTTTTGTATTGGAATCTACAAAAAAAAAAAAAGAAGATACAATTGATGAAGATACACAACACAAACCGCATCTATATTGCACTTCTCGACAACTATGGTTGGTATGTTTTGTTATTTTAAATAGTTATTTTTTTAGTTAATAAAAAATTTATTATTCTTAATTATTAGATTCAATCATTCATGTATAACTTAAATAATATAAAAAAAACCTTTTTTTTCTTTTATTAACCGATTTATATATCAAATTTCATTCATCTTACAGTTAGCAACTAATGATTAGCTCTTTAGCTCTTTTTACAAGGATTTTGAACTTGTTCATAGTAATCAAATTATGTATGAACTTTTCACCTTTCCAATTATTTTTTATATAATTTTTAAACATTAGATTAATAATTTTATTAAAAATATATCAAAATAATTTTTTTTTAATTTTTAACATCAGCATATCAAAATCATCAAAAAACACTAAAAATAATAATTTAATATCTTTTTAAGAATAACACATTTATAAAACACACCAAATTTTAGTTTCAAATTCAATACCAGACAATTACCTCCTTATTGCCCGAGGTTTATGCTCTTTTTTAGCATTTTCATATTGCAAAGTAGTATGGTGGGGATACCATCTTTCACCTTTCTTAGTTTAATGTATTTGTAATTTAAGATTTAATATCTTCACACTCTTATGGATTCCCTCTGGTGTTTTAAATATTTGAGGCCATATTGTTTAGAACATTGAATAAAACATTGTTATCATGATTGCAAAGATCAATATGTCCCACATACTAATTGTGTCGATCTAGATTCTTTATCCAATAAGTTTTACTGTTCTTAATGGGCTTTCTATAATTAAAAACATTGATTTACAAGGTTGATTAAGTTTACCCAATAAGTCCATTGGTAGACTTGCAACCAGTAGAAATGAGACTTCATATACAGGTTTAAGAATAAAAAAATCATATCCATATAACTATTAATTTTATCATAATTTTAAAAAAATATCATAATGCCTCCTTTTCAATACAATCTAATGCACTATATTTATCTAAATTATCTTATACAGCGGTATAAACTTAATCAATTTTAGTGTTAGCTCAAAAGCTACTTCCCTTGATTCGCCCCATTCTTTATAATCATCATATTTAGAGATGTCCTCATTGACGAAAATAGAGTTAAAAGCTCCTTGAATATTTGGATGAAAATGTGTTGGTCTGTTTGATGATATTATGTCAAATAACAATTGATTTTGCACTTCAAACTTGTAAAAGAATAGAAGCAAAGCATGAAGATGAGGTTGCCTATTTTCATATACTCTTTAGCTACACGTATATATGTAAGAAGGAAGTATATTTATGAATAAAGACTTTGATTTCTCTAGACAATACCTTTTGGTTATTGAACACTTAGGGCATGTAAGAAAAATGTTTTTAGATTTAAGACAAAATGTTCTTAGAGACATACTCTCACTTTATAATGTCAATCTTACTAGGTTACTCTCAAAATTCTCTAGGTAGGAGTGGTTGCAAATAATTATAGTTGGATTTTTTTATATATATAAAACCCTGAAAGCTAAATTAAATGAATCAAATAGCATGGACCCGTGTTTCAATTCATTTATTTTTAAACTATAAATTAATGATTTTTTAAGATAAGAAATAGATTACTAGAAATTAAGACCTTCTTTGTTGTTTTTATACAATGTTTGGGTTGTTATTTATCTTCTTATGCAAATACAATCATCAAAGAAATGGCTTTGTTTATGCTATAACATAAAATGAAAATTTCAAGATTAAACTCAAAAAAGCCAACACATGTTAATACCATAAAAAAGAATCAAATATTTAACTTTGATTTTAAAGACATGGAAGAATAATATGGTGGTTTTAGTGAACAAAACATGAAGAAAATTTCTAAAATAAAGAAAACAAATGTGTTAAATAACCTCGTCATGTTTACTTACCAAGATTTGTAAGATTATTGCCAATCGAAAGGATGAGTTTGTTTTCATAAACCGAAGATTTGAAGAAAAAAACAAGGCATAGTTTAAGAAATGAGAATTGTTATAACTCATTTATGAGTTATTTCCTAAAATTACATCTTTCTTTTTCCAAAATAAATAAAAAAATAAAAAAAAGTGAGAACATGGAGAAAGCATGTTGGGGAGGATTTTAAAAATACATAAAAATTAAGCTGCAATTTTGAAGAACATTTGAAGCTTAATTGTACCCTATTACACTTAAAACTAAAAAAACAATGAAAATTCAAGGTCAAATTAAATGATTATTGGATGATTCTGCATAAATATTAAGTTCAAGGATATAATTAAATTCTTAATAGGTCAATTTGATTTAATCATGGGCTAAATTAAATTTTAATTATGTTTAAGAATTGATTTAAGTCTAATTAAAGGGTTTAGTTACGTACAAGGACTTAATTATACTTTAAATGAGTCAAATTAATTTTATTAAAGGCTTAATTAATGAAAAATTAAATTTGAGAACCTAATTTGAACTTAATTAAGAAGATTGAAATTTTAAGAGATCAAATTTATTTTTTACGAAGTTAATTGATTAAAATTAGAGATAAAATCACAATAAATTAAAGTTTTGGGTTCAATTAGGGTCAAATTAAAAACTTTCACAGCCAAGGATCATTTTACAAAAAGCATCGAACCTAAATTAAAAACTTTCACAGCCAAAGATCATTTTGCAAAAAACATCGAACTATAGAGGTTCAATTGACAAAAATCAAGGGCAAAATTAAAAAAATAAAAGTATAATGGTCAATTGAGGGTCAAATTACATAAATCCAATACTAAGAACCAAACTAAAAAAAGCACTAAAATTATAGGCTAATTTTAAAATTAAGTAGGGGTTAAATTGTAGGAAATAAAAAATAGAAGGATCAAATTGAACTTTAGCCAAATTCTCTATTTCAAGGAAAAACAACATCGCTTTTTAATAAAAAAAAAGAACTAGATGACATGACGACACGTCGTCTGGTTAATATTCATTATCTATTTCAATTTTACCTGTAAAAACTGCTTGGGTGACTATTTTTCAAACTCATTTAATGCTTCATATCTCCACCAAATTTGATAACACCTGAATAAAATTGATCATTTGACATTTCTCTACAACCATATATAGTCCATTGAGGCCAATTGACACCATAATAATCGTGATGTCGGTCTAAAATGACCAACTCAAGCAGCCTTTAACTAACAAATTTAATAGTTCATGGTGTTTACTTTAACAATTGAGATCCTTCCCAATAGAACCAGAAACCAAGATTCAGCACCATTAAAAACAATACTTCCCTCTTTCACCCTCTATAAATATAGGTGGGTTTCATGGCCTGAACATGAAAACATTTGAGTATAAAAGGTGAAAAAAAAATCTTTTCCCCCTAATTTTTTGCCTTTTATATTTTTCTACCATTCTAGCCGCTACCATCACCACCATCGGCTTGTCCGCCACAAACTCCACCACATGTAGTAAGTATAACCACTTGTTGGCCACCAAGAGCCATTGTTAGGCTTTTTCTCTCTCCTTGTAAACCTTCTTCTTTTTCTTCCTTCTATGATGTCTGCTAGTAGCCTTCCTTATTGCAACCACCAATCTCACGTCATCCTCTAACACTAGCCAACCATCATCTTTATGCTAGGTAACTCGCTTTGCTTCCTTTTCTTCTTCTTTTTCTTTTTTCTTTCTTCTTATTAGGTACATTGTTTTGAATAATGAACATGAATTATAATTCATATCCACTATTCATGCAATGAATTTTAGGCCGGACCAGTTATAGCCCGCCTAAATAGTTGGGTTGGGTACAACCTAGACCAAAGAAAGAAAAAGATTTGTTTGGCCGACATCGATCACACACCTTTTTGGGATTGATTCCAGCCTAATTAGGCCAGCCAACCTAGCCCATATATTTTATAATATATTTAATTATAATAATATATATTATAATATTATTTAAAAAACAAAAAAAATTCAAAAAAAATTTAGAGGCATTTTAAAATATTTTTTATTTTCTCGCAAGTTTTTTGTTATCAATTTTGTATAATATCATGCTATAGATTTACACTTTAAGATACAAATATAGGTCAGGTGTTAAATACCTAGTTTTCTCTAAAACAATTTAAAAAAAATCTCAAAAATTTTAAATTAATTTCCTTTAAAAACAATATATTTTGTTTTCATACATATAACTAAATCCTAAATGCTTCCAAGCATATTTTTATAAAAAATTATATTTTTCTCATATTTTAAAAAGAAAAAAAATAGATATGATAACTAGTTTATAAATATATACTAGGATTTGACTAAAATGTCAAAAACCCTTTACTAATTACTCTTTTTTATTTATTTCATAGAGTTTAAGTGTGAATTTTAATATACATGGAGTGTAAAATTATATATTAGAGTACACCCTCAAGTGTTAAAAATACAAGATCAAAATAAATGTAATGCTAAATTTGAACTTTAAAATGGTTAAAATTAAACTCGATGAGGTAGATACTTTCTCATAAAGGGAAATCTACTTTAAATCTTAGAAAAGATCACTATATAAAAACTCGACTTAGAAGAACAATTAAATAGTAATAAAGTTTATTTTAGGTAGGGTGCACTGAAGGTGATGTGTCTTTTTCTTAGACAAGCAGTCCTTTGCCCAGACTTTTGCAGACTATAGATTCTTAGTAACCATAATATTAGATGATGACTCTTAAACTTTAATCATAATTATATAATTAAATCCAAAACCTTTTTCATTCCTAACAATAACACCTCCTCAAAAGACATAATAGCTCATCAATACCTTAACATCACCCCCATGGTAAGAATAATCAAATCTAATGATGAGAAGATATGGGCTATTTTAGTCACAATGGTTTTAACGGTTCTTTTACTCTTTTTTTTTTGTCGTTGAGGCTTTAAATAAGCATACAAAATGTGTGGATTTAGTAAAAACATCTCCAACCTGCATCAAACAAAGGTTACACCTTAGTTCCGGGTAGGACCAAACTTTCAAACTATAATTTATAGCTACTATATTTTTAAACAACTTTTAATATTTTAAAGGCGTTCCTCAAACTACATGACAATTATAAAGTAGTTGTTTTTATTAATTAAAGTAAAGTTATGTACTATAAGATGCAATTTATTTATTACTCAGTAATCTAAATGTTGAGGAATTAACATTTAACCTTCTTGTTTTTAGAAGGTTTTTTTTAAGAAGTGGAAAAGTTTTGAAGGACAACATCTATGTTGCATTAGTTTAGAGATAAAAGTTAGAAGCAAATTTTAAGATATAATTTAACTAGTTAGGTTCTGAATTTACTTTTTAAATATTTTCAGTTCGAGTACTATAAATTTTAGGGTTATTAAGATATATATAATTATTAACTTTAAAATTTTAAAAAATTAATAAAAATATATGTAAAAAGAAAAGGAAAAAAGAAGGCCGTTTGAAGTTAAAAATGGAAGGTTGAATGATTAGTTAGAGAGCTTTCAGACGTTACAAATACTAGCTAGCTAGCAAAAACTATATATGAAATTAACTGGCCTTGCAAGAATCATGAGCATGCATCGCCCTTTCCCATGAATTGCTTCTAGTGGTCAAATCCATCATAATCAATCCAGGTGAGACATCCATGCATGATTGGCGAGGAAAAGAATTCAGCAGTACAGCTGGTGAGGTGCGATAAAATGAACCAGGCAAGACCTGCACGTAGAGTTATCGATGCGTGCCAAAAAGAAAAAAACTGGGTTCGGCTACTTTAGAGGAACCTTTATTGATTCTACCTCATGCATGGGGACCTCTAGCAAGGACACTGGTGCTTAGTAGGGGCCCATGAAACATTTAATTCATTGCCCTCTGTGACCTCATACCGTCACCTCACCACAGCAAACTACTGGTCGTGCTGGTAATACTCCTGGTTTTACTGTGCATCCATTGATGTAATTATTGTAGATTAGAATAGTTAAATTACAATTTAACCCTCGACAACAAAACACAAGTGACCTTTGAAGCGGGGTATAATAGTACATTTTGAGGAAAAAGATCATGCCCAAGTTAAAATCACCCTCTCTTCCATGACAACGTTTTAATTTTCACGGCCTAGGATCCATTCCTAGGTGGTGCTTGGTGCACAAATATATTCTCTATGTTGGTTGGTTTTTTTTTCCTATATTTTTTGTGTTTTTTTTTTCAGTTTTAGAGTTAACCCCTGTATATTTTTAATCTAGCTTTTTGATTTATTGTTTTTTAAGATTTGGTGTATGTTTCTTCATTTATATGTATTTTATTTTAAATTATCCATACAATTAGAATTTTTTTTCAATTTAATTCTTTTTTATTTTTTATTTTTAGATTTGATTCTCATTTTTTCAATTTCTTAAAATTATTATCTTAATTGAATCATCTTTTCAATTGCATCCTAATATTTTATATCATTCTCTTAATTGGATTTTTTTTTTCAATTGCATCTTTAATATTTTATATCATTATTTTAATTGAATTTTTTTCAATTATATCTCTTAATATTTTAGTTCATTTTATTTTATATCATATTTGATCCTTATTATTTTGATTATTATTTATTTTTATAATTTTTTTATTGAAATTTTATTTTTTAATTTCAACTCTTAATATTTTATTGATGTGAGTTTTAATCACATTTTAGATTATAAGTTTGAAATATTAGATTAGGTTAGCTTAAATCTTTTTTTAGATTTTTTTAATTAATTTTTATTACTATCATCCCTTCAGAGGGTTATTTTGATCTCATATATTTTATCACGGGTTTCACGTGTTAAACCAACTTTGTTTGAGATAATAATTTTTGTTTAATTCATTTGTTGTTGTTGTCGTCTCATTTTTTTAATCATGTTATTAAGTTAATCAAGGTCTAACCTTTTGTAAAAATCCACTTTATTATTGTTATTTCAACTTTAATTCTTATCATTTTTATTTTTATTTTTATTTCTTTTATAAAAAAATAATTTGTTTTTAATTTCATCTTTCAATTATAATTTATCATTGTTGTTGCCTTATTTTTTTAATCATATTATCAAATTAATCAAGGTCTAACCTTTTGTAAAAATTTACTTTATTATTATTATTTCAACTTCAGTTCTTATTATTTTTATTTTTATTTTTATTTTTGTTTCATTTGTAAAAAAAAAAATTGCTTTCAATCCATCATTCAATCACAATTTGTCATTCTATTTTTTGATTTGATCCTTATTCTTTTTTTGTTTTTGCTTGGCATTTTTATAAATGTTTTGTTTGTTTTTAATTTTATTCTTTGATCTAATTTTATAGTATATTATTTTTACAAATTTGATTCTTTTTTTCCTTTTGTTAAAGTTTTTTTTCTTTTTAATTTAACTCTTCAATAATTATTTTTATTTTTTATGTCAATTTTGATACTCATTGTTTTCATTATTTTTTAGATCCTTTTGCTAAATTAATTTTTCTTTTCAATTTCACCCTTCAATCACAAATGAAATTTATTTTGTATTTTAATTTTGATCCTTATTTTTTTAATTGTGATTTTTTTTGTTTGGAAACCTTTCATATATTGATTTTTTTTTCAATTTCATCCTTCAATATTTAATTGATTTGAAAATTAAACTTCGTGGTTTTTTCAAATAGAATGTTTCAAGTCTTATAACTTGAATCACGAGTTTTAAAATTTAACCCGGGTTGACATTTTGTTTTTAGAAAAAAAAATTTATGATTTTTTTTATTTTTTTATTAGGTTATTTTGATCTCATAATTTGGATCATAGGTTTAACGAGATAGTTTAGTTGGCTCAGCTTTGATTACAAGGATTATATGTTTGTCATGCTAACTTAAGTTGATTATGACTAATTTTTTTAGAATTTTTTTACTTGATGTTGACCTTCTATATTTAATGGATTGATAATTGAACTATATGGTTTGTTTTATTTTGAAAAAAAAATAAATTTTTGTAGGTTATTATAATCATTTTGTTATGAAATCAGTTTAATCTATTATTGTTGTTTTTTTAATCAGTTAATTAAAATAGAATCAATTTATTTAATAAAGTTAAGTCTATAATTCAAGCCATTATTTTTTTTAAATAAATGAGTTTATAGCAGTTGATTATCAAATTTTTTACAAAAAGAGAGAGAGAGAAATAGTTTATCCTTGCGGGAGGAATGCATATGTGTTTAAGAGTGTGATTACTTTTTAATTTTTTTTTATTAAATATATTAAAATAATATTTTTTTTAAAATATTTTTAAAATTAATATATCAAAACGATTCAAAATAAAAAAATTAATTTTAAAAAAAATACAGGCTGCCCGCTTGCTAAATGATACAAGTATAATTGAGCTGAAAATGGACAACCTCACCCTGATTATCGAATTGTCCCCGTAATTTTCTCACACAAGCCCTATGTCAGCTTCCTAATTGATTACTATCACTCTAACCTTGAAATTTAAACTCCATGATTGTGGCAAAATCCCAGAGCAGTTTATTAGGATATAGTTGTGAATTATAACAGATATATAGCCCTTTTCTTAATTCTACTAATTAATATACAAACTTTAAATTAGTATTAGGTTATTGTTTTGAGACAAAAACAATAAAGATAAATAAGACATTTTATATATATATATATATATATATTTTATAACTTAAAAGTTCAAAACTTCACTCTACTACTGTTATATTTATCTCTATATTTTTAACTGATGGATTAGTATATTTTTAAAAAGGCTGGGTGCAACACAACAAACTTGAGCTTAATAAAATATCCATTTCAGATGATGTGGACTTAACTTATTATTAGATAAAATCTCAAAGTTTAGTAAGATGTTAAATTTAATATTTTTAGTTTAATTACACATTTAACTTAAATATATATAAATTTAATAAGATATCAAATTTTATATTTTTAGATTCAATTACATGTTGTATATATTAAATTCTAAAACATCATCACTAACCATATGTCCTTTTACTTTTCATGTGTGTGTCTATATATATATATATAAACACTAATCGAACACACCCAAATTATTCATCAAAAAGGATATACGCACCTATTACACTGGACACACAAGATCATAACTTGTTCTTGATATGATCTCGTTAAACAATGGAGTTTAGTATAAATTTCCAGAGACGAACCGGCTAGTGGAGATGCCCCAGTTGGACTGAGGTGCCAGATTAAGGTTCTGGTCCGAAAGGGCGTGGGTTCAAATCCCCCTCTCCTCGTTATACATCTATATATATAAATATTTTTAAGTCTTGTTTACTTGATTTTTTTAAAAAAAAACATAATACAGACTTTAAACCAAATCAAATTAAATAATATAGAGTGCTAAGACCAAGAAGAATAAATTATCACTTGTACTTTTATATAAAAAGGAAACTTAAAATAAAAAAAGGTCTGGGAATTTAGAGGAAAAATAAATAATTTCAAACATCTTTTATTTTCATGGCTGGAAAGGTTACGGTGTAAGATAAAATATACGGTGACTTTTACCAATGCATGCAACCTTTTCATGATAGCATATGGAGTCCAGAAAAACAACCTCTCACATGCATCCTGTTTTAAAAGTCTTCATACCCTGCTAGAGTTATTCCCAGCCTGTTTTGTTTTATCCGGTAAAACACAACTGAATTATTGTTGAATATATATATATATATATATATATATATTTCATTAATGGATTAAACTTGCAATGTCATTTCTTGCAACATAATGTTTGATGAAAAACAATATCAAATCAATCGATGTTTTGTCTGACCACGTGAATCCCTTTACAAATGCTGGCACAATAACATAAAGAAGGATATGCAAAACCATTGTAGAACTGCATATTCCGGAAATCCAGGTTTTATGTTTGAAAACACCATAATAAATCACTTTTACTGAGCTTCAGCATTGAAATCAATCACATCTTACTTTCTTCTTTTATTTTTCTTGATGGGAAGTCGTTTGCATCTTCTATTTTATCTCTCTTGGTAGATTTTCATATTTAACAATGGAGCTAGGTATCATATCTTTGATTTCATATGCAATTAGGATGATCTTATATTCTTATACGTGGCTAATCTCAACTATGTTAGATTTCATTTATTTATATTTTAACTCATTTCATAAATTTTAAAATTAATAATTATATAAGTCTTCATTGACCTGAATTATATATATATATATATTCGAGATCGAATTAAAAGTGAGATTCATTTATTTTTTGAGTTAAAAATTTATTAAAATTTAATTTTTAACATAAATTCTTTACTATAAAACATTAACATGATTTAAATAAATTATGAGTAAATGAGAAATTGATCTAATCTGATAAAACCCAAAAATTTATAAAAACTCTTATCCGACACAAGGAAAAAACAAGACTTTCTTTATGTTCCATGAAATATAA
This sequence comes from Populus ilicifolia, assembly GCA_015708895.1. NCBI lineage: Eukaryota > Viridiplantae > Streptophyta > Magnoliopsida > Malpighiales > Salicaceae > Populus > Populus ilicifolia. Next base: position 71,982 of record SRLM01000515.1, on the reverse strand, counting down.
AGTTAAAAAGTTATAATTGAGCTAAAAAACACAAGTTAAAAAGTTATAATTGAGCTAAAAAACACAAACTTTCAGAGAAAAAAAAGTTCTAAGCAAAGTAGACTTTGAGCTTAAACTCACCCGCATGTCGTAGCTTGGGCTTTGAGTTTAAGTTTGGATTTGAGTTTTTTATAAAATAATTTTTTTAATCATAAAATATTATTTTTTGCCGACTAAAATTTAGTTGAGGCTTGGTCCATGAAGAATAATTTCTTCTAGCCCCATCCATAATTTTGTCCAATCCATGAAATGAAGAATTTGATTTGTTTATTTCATAACTCTTTCAAGGTTATATATATATATATATATATAAAATTCATTCCAAACTCTCATGATTTAAATAAAAAACATTTATATTTAATTATAGTTTATTGTACATAATCAAAGTTGTTAATGGAGGAAGCCCATCAATATTTGGTTCCTAAAATTCTTTATAAAAGGGTATGAAGAAATGTGTTTGGGATTGATGAATTCTACATTGTTTTGATAGAATTTTACACTCTTTTTCACCTTAATTTTCAATATTGGATTTTAGTTTTAAACCTTTATTTTTCCTCTCAAAATTTCTTCTAATCTAAAGCTTGGATCCATTCCTTATAAATGGATAATTAAGCAATATTTTATTAGTTTGTTGACTTGTTTGAAAGTGTATCTAAGGTGGTGTGGTTGGAATAATTGGTAATTTATTGAAGAAAGTCATATTGCTCCAAGTAAAAAATACTAAAGTTTTAAGAAAAAATGATTGATTATTGATAATAACAAAGTTGGATTAATTTTAAAATGTTTCAACAAGTAAGTGTATTTTTTGTTTTTTTTTAGTTTTATGCATTAGAGTGCATGTTAGGATTATAATTCTATTATTTATGTGAGATTATATATATATGTGCATGCGTTTAGTAGCATGCTAGTTTTTTTTTATTATGATAGTAAATTTACAATTATCTTATATATTGCATCAACACACACAAAAAACATATATGCTTACTTTGTCTAATTATTATCTACTAATATTTTTGGGCGACAAGACAAACATGTAAAATTTTTCTATATGCTAAATTAATTACCATGAAACTATATAAATTTGTTGTGTTTAATTATTGCTATAGCACAAAAATGATAGAATAAAAAAGATAGAAACATGTTCGATAGAAAAGACAAAGACAAAGACCTGAAATACATAGGTCTTAGAGATAGTTTTATAGTATATTATTTTATTTAAAATAAAACGTTTACAAAAATATGTCATTTTTGTCCTCATTATCTCTTCTTTTTCTGAGACACTAACCAAACAATGACTACGAGCTTGTTTCCTCTAATTTTCTAATTTTTACGCAAATCACTAATAACATTTGGCTGAAATTTTAAAAACTACATGCTTTACTTTTGAGAGTGGAATTTGATTTTATAAAATTAGTTTAAATATATCATGGATTATGTTTAAAAATTCATTGCAAATAATGTTTATTTTTTTTAAGAATTAAGGCAACTTAACACTTAAGAAGAAGATTAAGAAGATGGTGAATCAAGTGTATCACTAAATTTAATAATTAATGTAAATTGTTTTAAGTAAATACAATACTCAATAATATAATTACAACACTTAAAATAAAAAAATAAGAGAAGATAATTTTCAAACTTGTTTTTAATGTATCTGGGAAAGTTTACATGTATATTAAAGTCTAATTTCACTTAATGAATTCATGCCAAGCCTTTTATATTATTTGAAGAAATCTTTTTTAAGATTTTTGTTGTTTATAAATATGTCATCTTCAAAAATTTTTTCTTTGGTGAAGTTACTTCACCAAGTTTTTATTTAATTCTTAAAGATTCACAAGAATAATTTTGTTTTCACAAAAAAAATTTTATAACTAGAGTGAATAATAAATTTTAATGTCTTTACATCTCATCATATAACACTTATAGAATGACTTATATAGCATATATGTTTGGATTTTGTTGCTATTTTTATAGTTAGACAGTGTGTGTGTATATATATATAGATATATTTGTGTGTTTTCATAGAAATAATCCGTTTACTTCCTTAAAAAACTATTTAATTTCATAAAGAATCTCCTAGCTTAACTTACTTTCCTAAACATATTATAATTTACTAGTAACACAAATCAACATTTTATCATAAAAACAGTTTGATATATATAATGTAAACAGAGACACGATAAAAGCCAAACATGCTCTGATAATTTTCAAACAAATTCCCCACACAAACACGTCAAAAGGTTATTTCTTTGGAGAAGATTCATGCTTTATCGTTCACATAAATTCTGAAAAAATATCCCAATAAAACATGTTTTCCGAAGCGGAAAAGATGGAATTAATGCTGATAGTAACAAGGCATTTCGAAATATCAGACTAAAGAACATAAAGATGAACAGGAACCACCAGCTTGGAATCATGTGTATGATGTAGAGGAATGAGGCATGAGAATTAGGATGTCTTCATACCCGCTGCCAAAAGATATTGTAGGATGACGAAGAAAGGGCTTCCACAACATGCCCACAGATAACAAGTGGAAGGGACGGTCGGTACCCACAATCATGGCCAGTCTCATCTTGTGTGCCCATCCCACGTGCCAGTCACAGCGTGGAGCGTGCGTTGCTGAGTTACAAAGTGGAGAGCTTTTTGTACCGAGGCCCGACAGCTTCAGGCCTACCATAAAGCTAGCTACATCTGAGAGATCCATGCCTTCCTAAGCTTGTATATAACTATTTTAACTTGTATATATAGGAGCTTCTTGTACTCGCTTTTTTTCTTGCAAATTAGCACGAAATAGAAACCTTTTTCATGATTCCAGAGAATAGGATAACAAATCTTTTTTTTTTTACAATTTATTGATATATTAAATAAATCTCAATAAGATAACTGGTTTGGTTTTATTTACCTTGACTTCATAACTATATTATTCATCAATTATATATTAATAAATATTAGATTGATTGGTTTTAAAAGGCAGTAGGGAACGTGCAAGAAAAATAATTATAATAATTAATATTTTAAATACATGTATTTTTGTTCTTGTATTCAATGCAAAAAGTTTTTTTTATATTTAATTAAACTAGAGGTTTTATTCATGTATGTATATCAAATGATGAAAAATATTAACCATTTATATGTGAGATTGATTAATTAAACATATTTAATATCTATATTTTATAATAATATTCTTGATTTTTATTTATTTTCGCGTGTTTTTAAGACAGGCGTACAAAATCGCTCGTGAGAATTCACAAGTTGATCCGTGTTTTTTTTTTTTAATAAAATATCTCTGCACTAAAATTGAAACCATGTTAATTGTTCTAATTTCGATAAGATTTAAAAATATTAACTATTAATTTATACATGAGATTGATTGATTAAACATATTTAATATCTATATTTTATGATTATATTCTTAATTTGTATTTATTTTCACGTGTTTTTAAGGCAGGCGCACAAAATCGCTCGTGAGAATTCACAAGTCGATCCATGTTTTTTTTTTATATATCTAATAAAACATCTGTGCACTAAAATTGAAACCATTTTAATTGTTCTAATTTCGACAAGATTTAAAATTATTTTGAACAAGTGTTGTATATCACCCCCCTTGGGGGAAAACAACCGAAGAATACACTAATTGCACGTGTGTGTCTAATTATGACACACCCACCCTCCATATCCTCATATCCCAAAAAGATAACGAAAAATAAATAAATTATTACAAAGTCAATAAAACAATTCACTTAATAATGATAGTTTAAGTAAAAAAGATGAAAAAAAGAGAGACAAACACTTCACTGCAACAACAAAAAGCTACTCATACCTCAATAACGTGATCCGTTATTTCTTTCCCATACTTTTGGCTCTTTCTATAACGGAATTTTCAATCTTCACTCGTCTTACCAAAATACCCTTCAAAGTCACCTAAATTCACCGAGTAGCTAGCGGTAAATTTTGCGTCGAAGGAACAAAAGGAAGGGTGGTCTAGTCATTACAGTGTGTTGAAGGTAGATGTGTGTCTATATATGGGCAGCCGTCCCTGCCACCCCACAAATCTCCCTCCTTGCCATTACCTTGTGGCTTAAACCTTCTTGTTATTTTTTTTTTCAACATGGAAGAGGGCTATCAAAAGGAGCTTCAGCTTCTCCCCTCACAGCTTTCCATAGCAGCTTCTTCCTCCTCATCTTCTCTCATGTCATCGCGGCCGATGGATTCTTCATTGAGGTACAGACCAGTGGTGGCTGATCATCATCAACATCATCAGTTTGGAGGGCCATCACTAGACTTGCAACTATCGATAAGTGTTGGGCCAATCCAGGGACCATCTGACTGTGTTTTAACAGGTCCCATTTGTGATTTCAGCGATGCGAAAACGGATACGAGCTGCGTTGAAACCTTGAAATGGCAGGCTGCTGAGCAGATTAAATTGGCAGCTATTGAAAAGGCTTATGCAGAGCGAGTAAGGGAGCTTACAAGGAGGGAGATGGAGTTGGCGCAGTCAGAGTTTGCAAAGGCAAGGCATATGTGGCAAAGGGCTAGAGAGGAAGTGGAAAAGGCAGAGAGTATGAAAGAGAAAGCTACAAGGAAGATAGATTCTACGTGCATGGAGATCACCTGCCAGTCTTGCAGGCAAAGGCTCAAACCCTGATTGATATCATCAAATCATGCTTTTATGAGATTGAGATGAGCTCTTAAACCCTTCTTGATGAAGAAAAGGTTAAAGTTATTCTAGAGCCAAGTTTTTGAGTTTGAATATCTGGGTATTAGAGTCCTTCTATTTCTTCATTCAACAGTAGAAGGGATAAGATTGAATCTTCGGTAAAAGGACATCATAAGTGGCAAGATTGAAAAGTTTGCAATAATAATGCCCATTCTGTTTTTTTTTTTTAATCATTTGTGATGTGCATGTTGATGGGTTATTAACTAGAAAATTCAATTCAATGATGACATTTTCATTTCTCTTGGAAGATCAAAATGGAAATCAAATCTGAAAAAATAATCATGTACATTCTTATAGCATTCATAAGAATTGATTCTCAAGGCAGCAGACAGCGATTGCCGTACTTCAAAAGTTGCATTTTCAGCGAGCTACATGGGAATTAGACATTGTGGAATAGCTGTGTTGAGATAGAACTCCATCAATCAGGAAATTGATCATATGAAACCATTCCTGGGGGCTTCACTATCTGCTCAAATAGGATGTTTTTTAATATTATATCATATCTTTAATAACCAAACATTATTTCGTTAGAAGCTCAGGTGCATGAAAAATGTGCAAATGGATGCCTACAGGCTTCCATGTCCATCGACAATCAAGAAGCAGACTGCTATACTGACAAACCATAGATATTATGTATTCTCCTGGTAATCAATCAAATGGTAGAAGCAGTCCTAACAAAAGGATTAAAGATTAACGAGCAGATGTTTTAAGCTTTTACCGTACATGTTTTATTGTTTATCCTCTCATATTCTAACCATGGATTGGGGTGGTGACTTTTTTTTCTATCATTTTGATACTTAAACCTCCCCCCCCCCCCTCAATTGGATCCTTAGTGGCCAAATTAAAGGCCAATTACTTCTAATTTATTAGAAAATAAAGAAATTAAAAACCTAAGGACTAAACTGAAAAACATAAAAAAAACCTTGTTTGCCATCTCAAAATTGGCTCAAAACATTAACCTTGGTCCTCTTACTTTTCAACTAACCCATTTTTAATCCCTTTGGCTTTACAAAATTCTCTTATGAACCTTATTGATCTCATTTTCTAATCGTTGATTGAGGTGAGAGAGATGAAGTTAAAGTCATTGGAAAATATTGGTTGATATTAATTCTAACTATCAAATAATTAATTTTAGTATTAATTAACTCTATTCATAGTTCCGTGAAGGTGTTATTTCACCTTGAAATTGCTTAAGATAATAGATTTAATATCAAGAAGTTTTTAGATTTTGAGTTATTTTTTATTTTTTGATTTTTTTGGGTTTTTTGAAGACAAAAATAAGTTTATTTGCATCCCTAAAGTGCATCTTTTTGTCAAAAAAATTTGAAAATGAAGATTTTTTTACAACAACCCTAGCTTGATTTTCTAACGACCCGGTTACTAGAATTTAGACATAGACAAAGCATGTGACTTTATTTTTTTAATAAAAAATATGATATATAACATTTATTTCAAACAAAAATAAAAATAATTATTAAAATCTAGACACATGAACTTAGGCTTTTCTTATTAAAGCTTATGCGAGTGGGCCTCGCATCCTTCAATATTTAGGTTTTTTTAATTGGGTGTTTTGATTTTTTTTAATTTTATTATTTAATATTTAATTTATTTTAAATTAATCTTTATAATTTTTTATTTATAAAATTATAATATTCTAATAAATGTTTCACTATTTTACTAGTGATTGATTTAACAAGCGTTTCTTTTTAAAAAATTCATTCATATTGCCTTTAAACTCAACAACTATGTTGTGTCATATTATGTTCCCTCATATTTTTCTCAAAAAATACATTAATGGTGCCTAATTTTTTTTTTCATACTAAAAAAATTAATATGAGTCACAACGTAGCGGTGGATAATGATGAAAACTAAGCTCTTATTCAGCTTTGAGAGGGTTAAAATGAGTTCGCATTCACAGCCAAAATATCACACCCATCAAGAATAAGATGGATTCAGTATCTCTAAGAATGGAGGGAGGGCATGGGTAGGCAGAAAGAAAACAACAGTATTTGTAACTTCCAAGTCACAAACTCTGATAGGCAGCCACCATACACCATTGTTATGCTTGCAAGTAGAAGTAGATGTGTAGTGGATGCTACAGAAGCTCTAAAACCTAATATGGGCTGAATGAGTCAGAGCTGATGGAGCCAGAGTGAAGGTAAGAACCTTGATTTTGATAGAAAGGCAAATGAATCAGAACAAAAAGGCAAATAATATCATCAGTATCAAGACAGAATGTGCATAGCCGCATCCACTTGTATTCAATTCCTTAACTTTAGCTCTGATCAGAAACCAAACACCCACTATCTATGTCTGGGATCCAACACAAAAGAAACATTTTTTCCTTTTCTTTTCCTGGATAGGACGACCCATTTCACTTGAATGCATCACTCAGAGCAATGAACAGTGCCTCTGCCGCCCCTTTCGAGATGTCGCAAGAACGAAATCTACCTTAATTTGTCAGCAACTTCCAAACATATTGCTCATATACAGTTAACCTTCATGGGTGGCTTCAATAATACACTTAATTGATCCCTTGCTAAGGTCAAAACATGATCTGGTGGGGGCAGAGGATCTTGAAGTTTCAAATATTTGGTCCTCTTGAAAAGAACATCTGCTAACACTGCCAGGAAAGCACGGGGGAGAAAAATAAAGGTAAACACCATCAATTAATTAATTGGCGTTAGGGCTGTGCAGGATCTTGTGAAGGGCTCAACCTAATTAAAGATCAAAAGCACACTTCCCCTTTTCACTTTCTAAACATTCGCTGTCTTGCTTTAATGCTTTTAGGACTAACCACTTCTAATATAACCTCAAAAAGACAATTGGTCCACCCTCAAGCTTTTCAATGCTTTGAAGTTTCAACAAGATATATAGCTGACTCTCTTCTCTAATGCACTTCTTAATTAACCTGCCAGAATTGATAATTTACAGCCTCTTCCTTCTGACGGGGGTGTGATCAAGAATCTGTAGTGTTCATCACATTAAGTTTCCCAATTGAGCTTCGTAATTACTCGATCATGATCATGCTAATCAAGGACCCAGACTCCTCCGACATCTTGACACTTGCATCATGGGTTCCTTGTCTTTTATCTTTTATTTCGATACGATCAGAGAAATGCAAGAGCTATTGATTCCATGATGAAGTTGATGAGCAGGATAAAAGTTGTAGGACATGATTGGGATGATCTATCAAACTGTCATTATGACAAAACCTTAACATTTGTCTTTTCAGATTGTCCATATATTATGGTGAAATGATACCGTACCTCTGCCTCCAACTGATGTAGATCTTACGTCCAGCACTTCAATGAATTGTTCAGAAAACTGGCCCTAAATTATCCTATTACCAAACAGCAAACATTAATGTCCTCAAGTATCTCCAGTACCAGGTCCTCTGTAATTACGTCTTCTTGAAACTGACAAATAAGTCTTCATCAGTTCCAGTAGTGCTAAGTAGCCCATTACATCCATATATATGACTTGTCGTAATTTTGCACCAAGCAATCTACAGCTCGAACAGGACATTTCTGCAATTAGCAGTAAAGAACCTACTAGTCTAGATCATCTAAAGGTCAGTACCAATCATTAACATATAAAATTTGGCAGAGGTGAGGAAGAACTATTAGAATCAAGAGGAAACAAAGACTGGTGGAGTTCGTTTCTGTCGTGTGAGAATTCATCGAGTGAAAAGTTTTTGCTAGCACTGTGTGGCACTGGTGATGGTAAATTTTCCACAGACAACTAGACCGGTAACAATCTTTTTCAAGGCAGCAATTAGAGCAGAATATGAAATGTTTCGTTATATTCGTTATATCCGAACCAATCAAGAAAGAAAAAGGCACGTAGCTTTAGAAGTTAGGAAAGCTTAAGATCATGGTGGGACTCAAATCTCTTGAGAGCCACACCATGTGGGACTGCAAACAATCACACCATTGCATTACTATACTTGGCTAACAGCAGGGATGGTGAAACTTCTTCTTCTTCTTTTTTTCTTTTTTCAATAATGAAAAGCTGAAAGGAAAGATATGGACACGTGTGGACATTGTACAAAGTTTCCATTTGCAGTTCACATCAGAAAAAAAGAATTGGTGAGTCTACACCATGTTCAACCCATCTTCAATTTCAAGGTCAAGTTTATGGTGTGGAAATTACAAGAATTTGATAATTTTTTTTCCCAATAAAAATATGATATATTGAGTAAAAGTCGAGTCTTTAAGATTCTGCGCTTGCTTGCTGGCTAAGGCCACTTGCTGTGGTAGCTTAGAATTTGAATGGACTGGTATAGCCTTGAAATAATTGCGATGACTTTTCATTTAATTACTAGCTCCTTCTTGCTGGTCAAGTTTTTTTTTTTCAACTGTAGAAAAAAGAAAAAAAAAAGATGATAGGATGTCTGAAGCCTATTATATGCTGCAAGATGTATTTTATAAATATTAAGATTGTATATATAGCATGAAATATTTTTTAAAAAATAAAATAATAACATATTACATCAACTTTATCAACTTATAAAATTCATAATTTAAGTTAAAAAAATTTAATAACCTTATAATATAGATTAAAACAAATTAAAAAGTTTAATATCAATAATAAATATAAATAATTAAAAAAAAACAACTTGATTAAACGATGTAAAACAAGGGCTGGCCTGTGCACCTGTCCGTTTTATTATTTTTTTGCTTTGCTGGGTGAACAACGCCGTCCACCCAACCAATTCTTTTTTGTCAAGTAACGAAGACAACATATTGTTCATGTCTTTAATTTTCCACGATTTAAGGGCCACCAGAGAAATAAAAAAGGGGTTTTTCAATCCCAAATATACATTTTAAACTATTTTTTACCTAAAAATACATACAAAACAACCTAAAAACACACAAGCTTCTTTGTGCCTTCAAACAACTAAAAATCAGTCCTAAACCAAAAAATCAATCCAAAACTCAAAAACTTATCAAGGTTATATCTATGTTCTCATGCGATTATAATACGAAATAACACCAAAATTAAATTATCCTCACAAAATCAACATTATTAGTGGCTCAAATTGTTTTCAATCGATACTCTCTCTCACTAGAATCTGCTAACTTTCTCTCCACTTTCATAACTGGTGGATCGAGAGAAAAGAAACATGGTGGAAGAAAGGCCTTGTAAATGATATTCTTCAATAAAATTGAAACTACCTTGTAAATGGTTGTTTCTGCTACCATCCACTTTATGACAGACAACAGCCACTGAGATAACTATTTTCTTCTTGAATTCTCAAGAAAGGGACTTAAAATGTGAAGTCCCCACTGGAAAAAAGGCCACGAAGAAAGTACTGTGGCTAACTCCATGGATGGATGACGAGGCTCCCCACGGCAAGGCTTTTCAGCCAAAGCCTTTTATATATATAAAAGAAGAAGGTCAATTTTGGAGGCTAAAGCTGATGTCCACGTAAGATTACAAACTTTTCTCGAACTTTCATTTCCTACTTTGATAGGTTGATGATTGATCATCACAGAAAGAAAGAGGGTGAAATATGAGGGATCTAAATGTTGTCGTTTAAAAAGTAAGAGGGTGAAAGCGAACTTCTTACCTAATTTTTTAAAACCACCACCCTTTTCCTCAGCTTTTATCACTCTAGTCCTTTTAACTTAGAAAAAAAATTTAATTACCAAATTAAAATAAACAATTCAACGAATTGCATGTGAACGGGAGTTATAGTGATTTGCGCACACCATCATCATTTTATGTCCAGTTTATTTTGGTATTTTATAAATATTTTTTAAATAATAAGAATTTTTAAAAATTTTTGATTTAAATTAATAATTTTTTGATATTTTCATATCATTTTAATACACTTATATAAAAAATATTTTTTTTAAATAAAAAATTATTTTAATATTTTTTTAAGTTAAAAATACTTCAAAAACAATCTTAATCATAACCACAACCCATGTTACAAAACAACCCTTTAATGTTTAGACGACTAAGTGGTAGCTGCTGTACTTTTCATAAACTCAATAAAATTAGTGTTTAGTTATAAATAAGTAGCTGTGGTTTGGCTTATAAGAACTACTAAAAATAAGGTTTAATCATAAGTTTTGATAAAGCAACTTTTTCATGCTTTTTGCTGCGTTTTGTTCCGTGTTGGTAATTGAAAAAAACAGCTATATGGGTGCCGCAATCGAGTTTCCTCCAGCCACTTGCGAATATTGAATACTTGGTGTCATCATCATCAATACAGAGAAAAGAAAAATGATCGTCATGTTGAAAATCAATATTACTCGTCTATGTTGAAAATCAATATTACTTGTTTTTTTTTATTGTTCTGGCTGTTAAAAAAATTTAATTTTTTTAATTGTATTTTATTTAAAAAATTAAAAACCTATGACATGATATTTATAAAATTTAGTCGAATAACAAAAAATTATTTAATATTAATATTATTTATTTTATAATATAATAACAGTAGTTAAATCTACAATATTTAAATTAAAAAT
>SRLM01000515.1:42996-60592 GCA_015708895.1 Populus ilicifolia | reverse complement strand
ATAAACAGTTACTTGAAAGAATCTTATGATGTTTAAGCTCGTGTTGCACACAACAGTTTCTGCAACGAAAATAACAAAATAAATCCGATTAAAGCTTTCATTACACGTTACTAGCTAGGTAAGTATTTAGAAGAATTTATTCTTCTAATACATCAAATTATATATTTATACTCATATAACGAGGGAATTTAAATTATGTTTGATATTATAATAGCAATTATTTTTAATTTTTTTATAAATAAATTAGAACAATATATATATTAAAATAATTTAAAAATATTAATTTAAAAAAATCAAAATCAATTTTTTTCAGAAATATTTTTAAAATGCAAAAACAAATAAGTTTTTGATCTTCACATTTCTCAAATTAATTTGATAATACTTTTATACCCAATTTGTTTTTGAATAATATTAAATATAAACTAGTTTGAAAAATAAATTAATTAAAAGAAAACTATACGATTTCAATTTGATTCGATGAGTTATGTTTCAAGCCAATCAAGCTTATGAGCCTTTAATTATGTACCTTGATTAGTATCGTTAATATTTTTTAGTTAATTATATAATCAGTGTTATTAATTTTTTTTAGCATAAACAAGCAAGACTATTTTATTTTCTTTATTTTTTTTTAATATTTTGAGATCAACCAAGATTTAAAAAAGTATTAAAAATAAACTAGTTTGAAAAAATAAATAATTATTTCAATGCATTTTTAAATAAAAACATTTTAAAAAATAATTATTATTATAATACCAAACATATTCTAATTAAAAATTAAATTTGACAAACTAAGTAACCATGAATTATGGTTATCACACTTAGATTTGATCCAAAAATCATAAAATTAGTCAAGAGGGGAGTTGTTAAAAAAAGAAGATGGAAAGACACATATTTATGCATGATTATAATTTCAGTTACCTTCTCAGAATTAGATATTGGCGGGAACCAATTTAGAATAGAAACGCTGCGTTTCACAGACATAGATATAAGGAAAAGAACGACGCGTCATCTAGTGTGATCGGCATCCACTGTCCGGAAAAATAAAATTCCAAATTTGAGTTACAGAGCGAATCCAACAAAACCCTAGCTAGCCCAAAAGTCACCAGCATGAACCAGAAGATGAAGACTAACAAAGAGAAGAAGAAAAACATGGAGTTCGAATTCTGCAAAGCATGTAATTTGAATCACGATCAAGGCCAAAACCACAAGTACTTTCCAAACCACAAAAAATCACTCTCTAATTTCCTCTCTCGTTTCCAAACCAAACTCGCCGACATTCGCTTCTTTCTCAAAAACCCTACCATTCTTCGCCCTGACCTCGCCTCTCGCAATCGCATCTGGTGCGTCTTCTGCGATTTCGATATCCACGAAACTGGCAGCTCCTTCGCATGGTAAAATATAAAAAATAAAGAAATAATATTCAATTACTCAAATATTTTTTTTATTTCATTATCTTCAGTATTTATTTTAATTTTCTGGTGTTTGTTATTTAATTTCTAGTGCAATTAACGTGTTTCTTCTTCTTCTTCTTCCTCCTTTTCCTTTATTCTGTAAAAAACAAATAGTGCTAAGGCGATTAGTCACTTGGCGAGTGAGGAACATTTGAAGAAATTGAAGCACTTTATGTGGAAATACGGTGGTGGAATGGATCGTGTCGATACTTTTCGGATTTCAGAAGCTGATGTAGCTAAGGTATCAGCCAAATTCGTTGTTCTATTCTAGATTAGGGTTGTGCTGCTGGCTTTTTTTTTTTTTTAGTATGAATAGATAGCATTGGTTTAAAAGTTTTGGATTACTTGACTAATTCGTTTTATGTTTCTTAACTGTTAGTGGGAGAAGAAGTGTGAAGCTTTGAGGAATGATGCGTCATCATATAGTGATGGATCACGAGGGATGCAAGTCAGACCGTCAAATGATATCCGCGATGAACTCAGCCATGAAAATATAAATAGCTTTGAGAATAATAGTTTGGATAATGTTAATTTGAATATTTCAAATGGTGTTATGCCTTTACAGTATTATACGAATGAGTATCAGATATCCAATTCAGGATTCTCTGCAGCTAGGAATGTTGGACCATCCATGTATGAGGCTGTATCCACTTTTCCTGTTGGCGCAAGTTCTGCTACAAGTTTATGCAATTCAAATAATACAACGGGTAAGAATAAGCTGTTTATCTGATATCTCTTCCTTCAATGAGGTAGCTCTGAATGGAGGTATATTGATACTAGTTCTGTTGCATGTCCCCTACGCTTGAAATATGCAGGTAATTGGAATAGCCAACATTCTGTCCCTTATAACAGTATAAACTGTGCATCAAATCCTGTAAATGGAGAGGTGAGTTTGGTCCTTTACACTCTTTCTCAATGAAGCTCATTTTATTTTCTCCAAATTTGAAGATTATTTTCTTCTTCTGGAACTTTTACTTGGGGCTGAAATTTTGTGGTGAGATAAATCTTCTACCACATATGCAATTCATTAGTTAATTAACTGTTGGGTTTCTCTGGATTAGTTTTGGAGGAGATATGGTACATGGCTGGTGGTGCATTTGAATTTATGTTGATACCTATCTTTAAGTGTTGCATTTATTAGTTTTACTAGATAGGCTGAATATCTGTTGAGGTTGTATGAGGGTGTGCAGCATTTTGGTGTACATCTTTTCATTAAGTTATTGTTCTAGTAGTCATATGAATGGTGACTGGATATGAAACTACTTGCACTTATCCATCTTTTCTGTTGTTTATTGGTTGGCTTTGATAATCACAGCTGTATTAAGAGGAATCTTTTTTTCCACTGGTAGATTGAGAGGATTCTTGTTTTTCCCCTCTACTTGTGAATGCTATTTTTTGATCATTTAAATAAGGGTAAGGTGGAAATGTCAGGTGCATAAATCTGTTGAGATGTCATGTCCTACATGTATATTGACACTCTTAACGAGGATGATGATTTGTAAAAGATTTTGTAGGCACTATCCATTTAGTGTTATGCTGATCAAATTTCCATATTGTTTTATGTCATCTCCTTCTTCCTCATTTAATTGCATGCCTGTTGTACCATCCAACTTCTAAATGCTGTCAAGGTTTTGTTTTTGTTTGATGCTTAGCGATGTCAAGGGCTCTTGGGAGGATTTTCATTTCTGCATGTACTTGTTTTGGTGTTAAAATGTGTAAACTTGTATTTGTTTGCTATAGCTGTGCCAGGTTTATCAGGATGAGAGAATTGGACATGGAGTGAGCAATTTACAGGGTAATGATTTTTACATCTCATTTCCATTGTTATTCTACTGTTATCAGGGTTCGTACACATATAATTTAAATAGCATGGTGAATGTGGTACTGTTATCATGGTGTTTTATTAGATGTCAAATCCTCATCTTGTAATTGTTCTGTTAGATTCACAGAATATCCCTCAAGTTCCTGCCATTGCTCCACAATTGGCTGGAGGCACTCAAGTGCCTGCCTTGACCCCACAAATGGCTGGAGGAAATGTGCATGCTGGAGCTCCTCCACCGTGGTTTGAAGGAACTGATACAAATCAGCTAAATTTTCAACTAACACCTTCTAATAAATCTATGTCGATTTCAAATAAATCTGGGAAATCACATAAATTGAACCCAAAAAGGGTAGGAGCTGCTTGGGCAGAAAGGAGAAAGATTGAGATGGAGATGGAGAAGAGAGGAGAGGCTGTCAAGAGTGATTACAATGCTAACTGGCTTCCCGATTTTGGTAGAGTTTGGCAGTCTGGGAGCCGGAAGGAGTCTAGAAAAGAATTTGAGAAGGAGAAACAAAAATTATCCAGTGTTGATATTGATACTGAGATGCCAATTATGATACAGCCATATATCAGCAAACGGATGGTAATCACTAAGCTCCAAGTTCTTGTGTGTATTATGCAGTTCATAATATGTCCTATCCTTTCCATTTTCAGGCTTGACTCCTTTTGCGATGGCAATTGAATTATACATTTCATGTTTTAAACATCATTGCAATACATTGTTTTCTTGTTACATGATTGTCCATGTTAATAGATAGTGGCATCTCTTCACATTTAAACTCGACTCAAGTTATTATGAGTTCTGTAATAGGACACCAGTCTACTTCAGCATAAATTTGATAAAAGAAAAATTGTAACTAGGCATTTGCAGATGGTCAAGTTATCATAGCTATTGGCCATTCCTCAAGTTGTACCAGCAGTTCAGCTTTGTAGGTAGCAGTCTAGGCTAGTTTGAGGTGACATGCCTTGTTAAAACCTCTTCACGTATTGGGTTGATGGCATTGTATTTAAGTCTAGCATAAATTTCATTGATTTATGCATGTTATGATGGGCTTGTGGAAAATTAGTTTATTTTCTAATACGTTTATATTTTTTCTGCAACACAGAGGAAGGATGCAGATAAATGATGGCTGCTGTAGGATCATCACAAGCTAAAAATGCTTCTGGTGACAATCATGATGGGAGGATACTACCTGTTCCTGCCTCAACATCAGATTTTGGACCTGAATGTATATATTTTTGCCAAAGAAGGAATCATTACAAACTTGAGCCCAGAAATGGTAAATCACTTGCTGGGTCCGTCTTGTAATCATGGTAATGTTAGATGTTGGGGTTGTTGATGCCCTTTTAGTATACCTTAAATTACATTTCGCAGATATCTCATATTAGACATCAGATTCTTTTTTGTTCATGTCAACTTTTATTGTTCACCCTTACCTTGAATTACATTTTGCGGATCTCTCATGTTAGACATCAGATTCTTTTTTATGTCATTTTTTACTGTTCACCCTTGGGGGTAGTTTAGTTGGTGTTCTATCTACTGCTTTCAACCTTGCCACTGCTTCCTTGTGTTCAAATATCAAAAAAGCAAACTATGGGACCCAAAACATCGATGTATTTTTTTTTTAAATATGGCTATTAGGTCACTTAATCTTCTAATAAGAGAGCCCTTTTCTTTAATTATGTAGAAACAGCTGTGGACAATGAGTCACGCAGCAAAACATAGTTGTTTTCCAACAGTGGTTTCAGTGGGAAAAATCCATGGACAGTATTCAATTCTTGGTAACCCTACCTTAAACATGAATCAACTTTAAAACAATGAAGTTTGTTTATGATTGGCTGAAAATATTTTCCATGTTTGATGGAAAAGTGCTTGTATTTACTCTCTTTGTACTTTGAATTTGCTTCTCTACAAGAAGTTAGTGACCTGATGGTGTTTAGATGTTAGTCCTTTGATTGGCATGGTCTTTTTTTTATATGGATAAAAGATGTCATGACATCTGAAACAAGCTTAACTATGTGCATGGAAAGAATGATCATGAACTGACAGACTAGACTTCACTGTGCGGATCAAAACCATCGCTCTATAGCAACTGTTTGGTCTGAGCAGAATCCTGAAGAATTTGATTTACCTGGAATCCTAAAACTCCGATTTTCCTCTTTAAAGCAATCAAGTTCACATCAGACAGAAATTCCCAGGAAAACCACTTCTCAATTGTCCTATCAACATCATGTACCATTACATCTGTTGCATTCCCAGCTCTTGCTATCATACTAGCTGTGTAGATTGGCCCCATTCTGCCTGGTGCCTCTGGTGAGTGACCACTTGGTCCATCCACCACCACCACCACCACATTCCATTTAAGCTCATAAACTTCATGGGGCAAGTTTTTCAATGCATGTTTGCTCGATGAATTCTGGAGCATTTCTGTGTGTACAAGCTGGGCTTTTCCTTGCACATTCAAGCAGCTTGTAGGCCTTCTTTGCAGGTGTCTGGTTGTCAACCTTGTAGATTTGAGTGGTGTTCGATTTCTCTCTGGCTGCATTTATTTTGTCAGGATCATCCTCTAGAAAGATTGTGATGCCAACTGATTTGACGGAAGTTTCATGTACTGGGGCTGTGCTCCAAAAATAAGGAGGTTGCAGGGCGCTATACATTTAATGAGATCAGATAAAAGTTTACGTTCCTTTTTTTGTGAGAGTAGGTGCAATGGCAGAGATATTCTGTCCTGCTGTTTGACTGCTAGGTGTGTGAGATGCAACCTTGTCGCAGGCTGAAGGAGTGGAACACACGAGTTGTAGAGTAGGAGGCAAAGCAGGCAATGGAGGGGCAGAAGATGAGTGGTGTTTGCAATCCTAACAAGTCAAGAGGATGGAGATGCTTGATAAAATGAAGACAACAGCAGGTATAAGTTTTTTTTTTTTCCCAGGAATTGCCATACTTTTATTTCCTTTGAAATATTTACTGTCAACGGGTAGATTGAATTGTGATTCAGGTGAGCTTGGAGGTGAAGACTTCACAAGAGTAGTAGCAAGAGAACAGTAATGCGGTACTTTTCCGGGGGCATTTTTTTTCCTTCTCTTAATCCTTTCCTCGAAACTCCCGCTACAATAACATTTCCTAGCAAGGTATCGAACTGCTGGTGGTTTTTTTTTTTTTTTTATCGAGTTTGCTATCGTATTGCCTTCTTTAAAATTTGAGTGAGGCAGGAGAAAAGGGTCTTTTGCTTCTGTTTCAAGTGTTACATTTTCCCTAATCGAGCTGTCAGCTTGTCACCTAATTGCTATGTTTAAGCGATGGAATTTACAAATCAAAGCTGCCCATATGTATAACTTGTGAAAAGAATAATGAGTGGTTGGTATTCAATCATTTTTTGGGGGATGTTGACTTGGGTCTTTAAAGTTGTAGGATGCTGGTTCAAAGACTCATCTTTGTCACTTTTCTCTATCTGGGTTCGTTTGGTGCTTCATACGTGTGAGATTGAAGGAGGCAAAGGTGTAGTTACTAACTTGTTGGAGGGTCTTTTTCAATCAATTTTGACTTTGTGGGATGCACCAATGATTTTATATATAGTAGGTGTTCATTGAGGTGAAGGCCGGTGATAGAAGGATGTGTGCTTTTTTGTATGCCAAATTCTAAATTGTCAATTCGATGCTACCATATAACAACCTAGTCATTATTCATTAACAAATCTTTAAACGCTGCCGGGAAATCACTGAAAAAAAAAATATATATTTTACCCTTGCATTTCCTTTTTATTGAAAAACAAATATACAGCAAACTAGTCAAATAGCTAGTACTAAGAACTAAAAATGCCTAGGACAATCAACTTAGCAATTGTTTTAAGTTCTTTTTTCTTTCAAATACTTTCTTTTATAAATTAATTAATAGCTGGGAAACTATTTTGTCAAAATTTGTTAAGGATTAGAAAAATTCTATGATGGGGATCGAAGTGAAAAATATGGAGAAATATAATGTCTAATTTGAATTTCAGAAGTAAGCTTCAGTATGCTCTTAAAAGTTTCTTTTTAATTTTTTTTTCCAGTATCTGATCGGAGAGATGAGGAAGAAAATCACCATATTCCGGTTGAAGAGAGTCAACGACATTGATTGGAACTGATTTTGGCCACAAAAGGAGCATTTTGGTGTTAACGATTTCTTTTTAACCAAAAAAAAGTGGTGTTATTTAGACTTCAACTTGTCTAGAAAAATAGATCTTAACTTGTAAAATTTTTGGAAATCAGCTTTTGGTTTTTACTATGATTTTCTATATTTTTGTAGCCTTAAATGAGTTTATTTGATTTTTTTTATAATGATTTTTGGGTAAAAATGGTTAAAGAAAAGAGTTTGAAGCTGAAAAATAATTTTTCCTTGAAAAGTAGTTTTTTTGAAAAATAAATTTTTTAAAAGTGAATTATTTTTTTGATATTTGATAATTTTATGAAAAATAAGTTGAAAAATTATGTTATAAAAAATAAGCTAAAAAATAATTTATTAATATTTTTTTCAAGAAATAAATTTTATAAATTAAAAAATTGAATGAGAATGAAATTAAAAAATAATAATTTAATTATATGAATTATTCTAAATAAAATAAATAATAATAATAAAAATAAAAATAAAATCTAACAGATAAAAAATTAAAAGATGTTTAAATTAAAATAATAATAATAATAATTTTATAAATTATTTTAAATAAAATAAATAACAATTAAAAGAACGAGAATAAAATTTGATAAATAAAAATCTTAATTAAAAAAATAAAAGCAAATATAAAAATAAAAATTAATGTTAATATAAAAATTAAATTTTAAAGAGTAAAATTAAAAAAAAATCTAAACAAAATATATAGTAATTAAAAGTTGAAGGATACAATTTGTTATAACCAACAATTAATATAATATTTTTAAATTTTTTTCTATTTTTATAAGGTGTTTTTTATTCAAAATAAAAAAATATTTTTCTGAAAATCAAATTAAATTATTTTAAAAAATATTTTTTATTGATCAATTTTTTAATAATAAATAAAAATTAAAAAATAGTTTTCAATGAAAAAACCTTATTGACAGACTCATCTCCCCTGTTTTCCCGACCATTAATGTTGTGGGTGGAATCTGGGTTTACTCTAAGAAGACGACTTGCCCGTTGCTTTGTTTAAAACAATTGGTTTTGATTAAATCGAAATTGGGCGCGAAATGTTTAGCAAAGATGTTTGTTCTGTGTGGTTAAAGGTTCGAATCATACTGGCGGCCTTTTCCTAACTTGCTTTCAATAACCCCATTGCAGCGTTACCCTCCAACAAATAGGGAAATACCTTCTTCTTTTTTTTGTCATTTTCAAACAAATAAAAAATTAAAACTATTTAATACATGCTAACAAGAAAAAAGAATATCAAGAAAATTATATAATTATAATCATAAATAAAAATTTGAAACTATGAAGTTTTTGGGACGTTAAAAAAAAAGTTGACATTAAATTGATGGTCAATTTAATATAATAAAAATTAATTTTATTGATTAAAAATAATAAAACTTTGGGAATCCTCTTCTTTTCTTCATTGTACATGAGGCTGGTCTTGTTTTAAAGTATTTTGGTATTTAATTTTAATTTTATTATTTAATATTTGTTTGATTTGAATAGAGTTTTTTTTATATATAACTAAATTAAAAATATAACTAAATTCAAATTAACTTGCATTGATTCAACATAAAAAAACAATATTATTTTAAAAGTTTTTATATTAGTTTTTTTTAATCTAACTTGTAGGGTGGAAAATGAGCTAGCTGCCCATACCAGGGCTTTCTACGTGACTGTGTTAGAACAAGAATACTTGTACCATAACTCTGATTTATGTACAGCCATACATTTTTGCTCCAGAGGGCAGCCTATCAGCTGCGTATTAAATTGGGAGAAAGATATGAGACCCCCTTTTTTTAGAAATCAGACCTGCAATTTCTAGAGGATACTGCAATCAATAGTATTAATACAAAAAAGATTATTAAAAAACAAGTTAAAAGTGATCATGGTTCACTGTATATAAGGTAATTTAATGCCTTAATAAATATTTGACACCTTAATAAATATAAAATATAATTTAGAAACTAAAGTTAGCTGGCCCGAGTAACATGGGAGGTGCTTACTATTTTATGATAGTGTGTGCAACTTTTTTCAACATTCAAATAAATAATTTTCATGACAGCATTGGAAGTGTTGAGACGTCTACTTCTGTGTGGGGCAATGTAAGTTGTTGTTTATGTGATGGTACATTACCAACGTTCTTTTTTCTTTTATTTCCCCTTGAAATTTTAGAGTAGTTATTTTTTTTTACTGATGTTGTAACTCTAGTTTTTATTTTTAAATTTTTTGTTATTGGTCTTTTATTAAATTTCAATTTATTTTTAATTTTTTTATTTAATCTATAATTATGTTTTGTTATTTTTTCAAATCTAATCTGATTTTGATTTTTGATTTTAGATCTTTTTATAAATTTGATTTTTCTTTTTTAATTTTCCTCTTCAATTCAAAATTATAAGTTGTCATCTCATTTATTTAATTTTTTCAAATTTAGTCATCTTTCTCTTAATTGCTATTATTTTGTTTTGTATCCTTTTCTATGATTTTTTTTAATTTCATCTTTTAATGTTTAATTTGTTATTAATTAAGTTTTATGGTTATTTTAGATAGGATGCTTCTGACTTAGTGACTTGAAACAAAAAACTAATATAGATAGATATCATTTTTTTGTAGATATTTTTTTTAATTTTATCTTTTAACATTATTTATTTTAAAAAATAAGCTTCACAAATTTCATCAATTGCCTTTCAATTATTTTATCTTGATCCCATGAAATGAACAACGAGTTTGGTCAGTTAACTCAATTATTTTTTAGGATCGCTTTTTTCTATGTTTTTTTTAGTTTTATTATTTAAAATTAGATTCATTTTTAAATTTAGATTTATTATTTACCTAATTTTTTCTTCTATTAGGTCAATTCATTCACATTATCTAACTTGTAAGGTTCCATAGCTTTACATGGGTTTGCAGGTGTTGATTTTTTGGGTTTTTTATTTGTTGATTGATATTTTATTTATTTATTTTTATATTAGGATTGTTGGGAATTAATCAACATTATTTTTTTCTTTAATTTTTCTTCTATGGGGTTGTTTTAGGTTTACAAATCAGATTACAAGTTTTCATACTAACTTGGATTGACTCGGAACATTTATTATTATTATTTTATTTATTATATTATTGATTTTAGTGGAGTCCATGATTTAAGGCGTAACATTTTCTTTTTTGTTTTAAAAAAAATATGCTAATAATATATGAATAATATTTTCTATGTTATAGAAAAATCAATCAGATCTGTGACGAAACGAGAATCAACTATCTAAGCCTATAACTCAAGAAATAAAGTATAATTTTTTAATATATATATATATATAGATCTGCTAATACGACATGTCCGATTAATTTCAAGATGGTTTCCATGAATATATAGGTCAGTAATTAATTTATTAATTTCAACTCCAGTACTTTGGAAGAGGGTTTTGATAATTTTGCAAGCAAGTTTTTTTTTTTTTTAGATTAACGTGGGTGTTCGGGTCAGCTTTCGCGCACCACGACTAATCCCACGGGCCCTGAAGTTAACGACCATGTAAGCCTCCAGTGGCCATCATATGAGCAACCAAGGACTCGAACTTGAGACCACAGAGGGAGCAAACCCCTTGATCCCAAGTCCTTACCACTTGACCACCACCTATATGGTTATTTTGCAAGCAAGTTTAATCTACTGACATGTTGTGAATTTTTTTAGGTAGATAAGAAAGTTTTCACCTGACGAAGGTAGTTTCGGTTCTTAAATTCAGTGCCATAGAATTTATCTGAAGCACCAGGCCTCCTAATTCACTGATTCACATATATTCTTATCATATTTTCATGAAGTGCAGCCTTATTGTTTTTCGCAAAACCAAAATATAATAAGTTGTGTAGCATGTAAGTAGTTTCTTTCAGACTATGCATCAGGATTAAAGATCATCTACGGCCCACTATAATCATTGTTAGTATTTATCAATTTTAACACATCTCACTGTATGGTATTAAAAAAAAAAAATCTTTCAAGCTCAAGGTGGAAAAGCAAACAATGGTTAGAAAATTCGAAGGGAAAGACAGTGGGAAGGCGGGGATTTGTTTAAGTCTTGCAGTCCTTTTCAAGCTAAACTTCGAGAAAAGTCATATTCTAAATAACTCAATATCCGGGAAGATCAACTGCTTAATGATTCATTAAATATGCATGGAGTGTCAAATGGAATGAAGGGAGTATTGTAATATTTAATTTTTCTGCAGTGTTATTCTTCAACAGAGTAGTTGGCTCAACTGAAACGGGGGACTGCGCATATGGCAGCAAATCTCAGCTAGCCTAGAAGCACAACATTTTCCACTGACTTCAAGTATAATCATGCAGTTCGAGGAGATGTATCTTAAGGTCAATTTGCAAATTATAATATGCTTTTCTCAGTACTCTGTCTCTATGGAAGTATTCCTTTCAGGCATCTAAGGGCGGCATGTTCTACTTCTTTACCGGATTGCAATAAACCTTGTTCTTGGTTTCTTCAGCACCACGTCTAAAAGGGCCTCCAAGATCCTGCAATTTTCTAGAACAGTTATTCATTTAATCCATATACGAGCACAGGATGTGGCTTAGCTGACTGGCACCTGGAGCAGTAGCAGAAGACTACTGCCGACAGTAACTTGGCTGATATCAATATGCTCACATTGCTGCTTAATGTTAACATACCAGTTTCTAATCATATTATCACCCTCAGGAATCAGGAGAGCTACCTGCCATTAAAAAACATTGTTGTTAAACAATGCCAAGTTCTAAAGAGGTTCATCAGAAACTTCTATAGAACTCATATACAATCCCTCTGCTGATTTACAAATTACAACAGGCTTGGCTTCAAAACAGGTTCTTAGGTTTAGGGTCTGCCTTCACACCATAGGACTCGAGTAGTTCAACACAACCAAGTCCTTCCTTGTTAACTAAAGGTTCTTAAATGGTCGCTTTCCATTGAATATTTAAAAGTTTAGAGGCTGATGTTTCATCCCAATTGAATATATTTTTTCCGTTTGTTGCCGCTCTAATATCATTTGAGAATTAAGTTTTTTCTTTCTCCCTTCTGGCTATTTATCCTCGAGTCGGATTGATAGAGGGGTGGAAGTCGAGCTAAATTAAAGGTATAATCAAGGTTTATTATATGCTAAATACTCATATTAACTAATGATCATATGGCATGTATTAATCTTTTATAAGATTAAAAAACCATGGTTAGAATAAAAACTAGAAACCATCAACTGTTGAAGGTTCCCAGTTTTGAGAACATTGCTCTTGTCATTGTCAGCATGCCTTTCGTCTCGTGACTTATTTTTATCTTCTTTAATAGCTGACGTTCATATCCAAGCTTGCAACAACAAATGTTTTAGTCAGTTTGGCTTGGTCTTCTCTTCAGAGCTGCCTCTAATTTCTTCCACCAAATCCCCTACTTGCTCCTTTTCCCAATGGTCACTTTTGGTTTCTTGAATACTACTAACTCGCTTCCTTTTTTGTTCTTGGAGGGTTTGACTACTTTGGTTTCTCATTCTTAGGCTCCCTTGTTCCTTTCTTTCCACGAATCTCTTTGTTTCATAATTTTTTCTTACTGATACGTACAGCAGTAAATTACCTGTGGTGTTCTTGTCTCCCAACCCCCCCGATCCCATGGGTAGGAACAATGAAGGAGAGGTTCTTTACAGTGCAGGATCTAAAGTTAAGTAACTTGTACTCTATAAAAAGTTGTCTAACCACAAAAAATGTTCAGGCATTCTTATTAAGGTTGACAAAAATCTAGGCCAGGATGGAAGGTCAAAAGAAAAAATCTCTTCTTGCATCTATAACCAAACCTGGAGTCAAAAATAGCAGACCAAGCAGTATGGTTGTGAAGGTATATTTCAATCTCTAAACAATCTAGATTATGTTTTCGTAGGGTTGTAATGCATATCTATCTAACTAGTTTTGGTTGTATACAGAAAGCACATACCGTAGTTCCTGCACATATCTTGGCAGAAGCCATATCAACAATTCGTGGTCTTGACCTCAGATGGTCAGGTCCGATAACAACAACAGAAATCCAATATGTTGAGCAGTATGTCTTGGCGAAATACCCCCAGTATGCTGGCTTTATCGGAGAGAAGGTTGATCTATCTACTCTTTGTATCAACGAGGAGATTTCAGAGCCTTCACCGGACGACAAGAATAAATCACCAAGGGCCAGTCCGAGAGAGGTCTCCACACCATCCTTGGGAAGCAATCACCCTGACTTGGATAGAACCCAGTTAGAGCCATCGAGACTGCTTGATATTCTCACAGAGAAATCCTCATTTCCAGGGAGTTTCGTATCAATACCTGAAATTCAAGCTCAGCACAAAGTTCTGAGGCACTGTGGATTACTCGATAATGAGTACCTTGTCCTATTCACTCAAAACTACAAAGATGCAATGATGTTAGTAGGGGAGAGCTACCCTTTCTTCAGAGGGAAATTCTACATGACTGCTATTGGGGAAGAAATAGATTATGTAAAGGAATTCGCCAGTTACAAGGAATCAAAAGTGATCCCGACACCAGAAACTTGGTTGGATTTGAGAATCAAGGGATCACAGCTCAGCCAGTATTTTAGAAGGAAGTCTAAGCACAGCCCTAAGGGGCTATTCTCATACCCAGCTGATGTGCACGGAACTCGTTATTCGATGCATTGGGTATCAGAAGCCCATCGGAACTCATGGCATGTTCTGCTGGACGCAACTGCACTTGTTGCGGGAAAGGATAGGTTGAATCTTGCACTTCACAGGCCTGACTTTGTGCTGTGCAGCCCTGACAATACCCCTCCTAATCTTTCAACAATCACATGCCTTCTTGTTAGGAAGAGATCTTTTGATACAATCACAGCTTCTTCTTAGCTCGAAGATTAAGAAAGGTTTTTGTTTGTGATTTTTGAGCATGCTTAGACCGGTTAATTAAGCAAAGTCAATACATGTTTTCACCTTGGTGTCTGAAATCGGTAATCTGATTTCGCTAATTATAACCTGTTATTGAATTATCCTTCACTCTACGAATAATCCTAGATATCATTGAATAACCTTCACTCTACGGCGGCGGAAGCATCTAAAAAAAGTCCACAACTCCAAAACTAAATTTCTATAATGGAAAAAAAAAATACTTGAGCTTTTTTTTCAGGAAGGTCCAAAGAAAAAATGCAGGCACAAATGCCCATCCTGTGTCAAAACTCTCTAGAATCCCCATGCTTCTTTCTTTGTGCTGCCACTGATTTCTTTAGATTTCTCTGAGTTTTGTTCACAAATGCGTACTGCTTTGTATTCAACTACGCATGGCCTTTCTTCTTCAAGTCCCCCTTTCACCACGACAACTCCCAGTCCTTTATTGTCGTCGTCTTCTTTTAATTATGCCCGTGCATAAACTAGCCGACTGTCATGCTTGCCATTTATTGTTCCAGGATTGTTATGCTATGGTTTTACTGAAATTCTATTTCCCATTGAAGCTTGCTTGTATTTACTTGACACTTCTAACCACCATTTCATTGAATGTGTTCCAAAAATGCTTTTTCCCCCCCTCAAAATTCCCAGCATTAATGCTAACTGTTGTGCTGGTGTCAAATCGCATTCACTCTATGGTTATGAATCTGACAAAGCCAACCTATAGAGTACTTGATTCTTGCAATCCCTATATCAAAAGATCAGAAAGCATCGAGATTATGTGCCTGGTCTGTAGCGATAGAAGATTTCGATGACGATTGTTTCTTCTCGCAATCCACGCATGAAAAATATGACCAATCAAAGCATTTCTCTGAAAAATATGACTATCCTCTGTATCTGTCTGACCTCTTTGAAACCATGAAAGATGTGGAATCATCAAAACTAGGAGCCCAGATCAACACCATCTTGAGAATCAAACTGGCCTGTCATGCCAATAACGTCATCAAACTGCTGAAGAACCAGTCCCACTCCCAAGCTCAGAACTCAGTGCAGACAGGCCTAGACTGCTGCGCACAGCTGGACAGTAAAAAACTATACTTGCACCATCACGGCAATTCATGCCTTTCCAGGAACAAAATGTCCTGTAAATCAGCCAGTGCAGACATGGTACCAGCACCCCACCCCTGAGACATCTTCCTCTTTCAAACATAGCTGGAGGCAGGTTATCTACACACTGAAGTTCAAATATTTAGACCCTTTCAAAGAAACTAAACCCACGTTAAATTTTATTGACCTACATTAACACACATGAAACATACAGGTCCCATTTTACAAACAGAACGTGAAACATACACGTCCCAATGTATAGACAGGACATAGTAGGTGGTCAAAACAAGCACACTCTACCTCGGAAAACCAGTCCTGCTTCTGTCAGCTGGCTCTTTCCGTTTTTACTACAGAGAGTTAGACCAGCAACACGTTTGAAGCTTCTTTAGCCATTTCCTATAAAGGACAATCACACCGCCTCTTTGACCATTAGCTTAACAGATCTTTTAGTCCCGAAATTTCCACAAAAAAAAAGAAAGAAAGAAAGAAAGGACAAGGAACAGAATGTTAGGAATAAAAATTATTTAAGACTCGATATTTATTACACTATAGCCATGATTTTTCATTAATTCAGGGAACTCGACCTCTCCTGTCTTAATGTCAACCAAGAGGTGCTGATGCCTCTTGTGCGTGTACAAGATATTATGATCTCTGAACAACAACTCAAATCACAACCCAAATCTAATGTAATTTCAAAGCTTTGCATCATGTGTATACACAATTCATAATATAGAAAACCAAAAGAAAGTTTCCAAGAAGACAGAAGAAAATTACCGCCATCAAAACTTGGAGGATCTAGCTTGAGAAAACTGATCAGGTCAGTACCTTGAACTTGCTGGGGATTCAAATGAGCAACTTGATCCTCTTGTTTCTTTTGTTTAGCCACAATATGATCTAATTTCTGCACAACTTGAGTTACTCCATAAAATCCTTCAGCCAAAACATCCAATGATATACCTCCACTAGAGTTCTCTTCTTGTTCCTCATCCTTTGTTAGTTCTTTGCAAGATCTTTCCACTTCCACTTCCTGTAAATATTTTTCTGTGGACTTTTGACCTCGATTCCTTCTTGAAAATGATCAATAGACTTGTCCTTTTTAACTTCTTTGGCAAGTAAGGCAACTAATGACATGGTTTTTTTTTTTTCATTTTAAACCTACATGAAATACATAATTACAAAGAAAATGATTCTAAAGACAACATTTCACATAATACTCTTGTAGAAAACATGTAAGAATCAACAAGAACATTTCAAAATTTGGCAAACTCAATGCCGTCGTAAATAACCATGGCTCAAACCATAACATTTCTCAAACAAGAAGTTCAAATAACTCATATATACATATACAAAATATTATGATCTCTAAACAACAACTCAAATCACAACCCCAATCTATTGTAATTACAGAGCCTTACATCATGTTTATACACAATTCCCAATATGAAGAACCAAAAGACAAATGGCAAACGAGCAACAAATTAATATGTAACTCCTAGCCGCCAAGTGATTTTTCCCAGCTTTTAAATCTATAAGCCTCAAAGAAAATAATTGCGGAAAATGATGAGTTTCAACAACTTAGTGATTAACCAATATAAATATATCCAACAGTGATAAAATCAAACATATTCACACACATATAATGATTTAATTAGTAACTTTCATACCATTTCATAACCCATTACACCATAATCCACCATCACACACCATGTACAAACTCATCACACAGTGTATAACCCAACATCACACCTTCCACAGTGTATCATCTTCCTTGAAAAATAGCGTGTATACATAGAGGATGTCAAGTTCGGCTTGGACGGCCCAATTTCCTTTCTTTCTTCTTCTCTCTCTTTTCTTTTTCTCTCTCTTGATTTTCGCACATAACTCTCTCTAAAATTACAAAGTTGTCTTCATTTGTTTTTGAATGTCAACGTTGGATTTTTTTAAATTTTTTTATATTAAAAATAATATAAATTATATTTTTATTTTTTTTATTTGCTTTCTATTATTTTATCTTGATATTATAATTTAAATTATATATTTAATAGGTTAATTTGGATTACCTCAATTTTTTTTTATTTTTTTTAATTAATTTTATTTATTAATTTTATTATTCAATATTATATTATTTGAGAATTAATCTATTGATTTTTTTTGTTTTCTATAAGGTTATTTTAATATCATAATCTGGAT
>SRLM01000515.1:0-42868 GCA_015708895.1 Populus ilicifolia | reverse complement strand
TTTTTTTTTAAATAAATGTTATCTAATATATTATGAGGAAAAAAAATGTACACTAGAAAACAAACACTTTAGGAGTGTGTATATATATATATATATATAATTTTTTAGCTAAAAAAAACTGATTTGATCAGTGTAAGATGTAATCTAGTTTTGTAATCAGAATCTATGTATTCATTCTTGTACCCAAATGCCAGGCCCCACACTGAAATATGTAATCAAATAAATATATTTAGTTGATCTTAGAGAGACCCATTTGCAGCATCTAAGAAGACAAACGTTGTGGACCGTTCAGCAGAAGCAACTCCTAAACGACTTTTATAAACTTGAACTGTGACAATATCATGGAGTAAAAACTCACAGCCCAAAACCATGAATGAATCAAAACACGACTAAATTTGCACTAACAAGCATTTCAGGAGAATCAAGAGAAATCCTATCACCCTCAGAGGCCCCTTCTGTTTCTCGAAGACGGCAAGCTAGCACCTATGCGCGAATTATTGGAATCGCATACACAAATAGCACCCTGATAACTTCAAATTTTCCTTTCCTCCTTAAGACAATTCATTTTATGCAACCTAGCCATTCTAGCCCTGCAATACATCGTATGACTAGCCTATGGTATCCCATAGACGTGTCTGACAAATCTCTTTGATCATGCAACTCAAATCAAACCATCGAAAAAAGGAAACGAGAATGGAAAAAACACAACAAAACACGACCAGATTTGCACTAACAAGCAATCCATGGCTTACAATACCAACGAATTATAGAAAAAAAACCTGAGAAGGAATAAATTACAATACTCATGAATATAGAAAAATGGAAAACGATCAGATCTCTATTAAAACCTATGAAAAGGCATGCCGGGATGCAATGCATTAACTAAGCAACAGCAGTAACAAACAAATTGGTGCCACACGACGAATACCTGGAATCGTAAAATATGGCTGGAAGGAAATCTGCATGTGAATTTATGAGTGCTTGCAGAGGCGTATTGTCAGAAGGACCGAGATTCACTTATCCTTCCGTCTTCATTCTACTGTATAGATATATTCATTAAGCCTGGATCAAATACCCTGCAAAGTTAAGATACTATTTCTCCTCTGGCTCACGAACTTCTACACAGGGTTCTTACCTCATACACTTTGATAAGCGAGAAAGCCTGTCACCTGACATGAAAACCTACCACCTTTTGCCATGTGAACTCACAAGTGATGACAATTACAGAGAATCAAAGTAAATCAGTTTAACATCATCTCACTCAATTCAAGATATCCACCACTGGATAGAGTGTCATCCAGTGATCACTAAACCTACATATGCACAAGCTCATTGAAATGTGCCAATTTATTGAATATATAAAATCTCAAAACAAGATTCAAATATAGGTCCCCATAACGGACACAGCGTGGAATAACACAGGACATGCATCTAATTTTTTAAAAACATGGCTGTTGCAGAGGAAGATCAGTACTTCGTTCTTCCATCACCCTCAGTTATCACATCTTTAAAAGCCCCTCCACTTGGGATCATAGGCAAGACATGTTCTTGGTGGGGCACAATCACATCCAATAAGTATGGCCCGGGAGTGTTCAACATTTTTTGAATTGCTGCTCTAAGATCATCCTTTCTCGTGATGCGGGCAGCAGGTATTCCACAAGCTTCTGCAAACTTCAACATATTGGGGAAAATCTCAGACTCGTTCGATGGATTCCCCAAATATGTGTGAGCCCGGTTAGCTTTGTAGAATCGATCCTCCCACTGGACCACCATGCCCAAATGCTGATTGTTCAGAAGCATTATCTTGACAGGGAGATTCTCCACACGAATAGTGGCTAACTCTTGGATATTCATGATGAAGCTTCCATCACCATCAATGTCCACAACAATGGAATCAGGATTCGCAACAGCAGCTCCAATAGCAGCGGGCAATCCAAAACCCATCGCCCCCAACCCCCCTGATGTCAACCACTGCCTTGGTCTCTTATACTTGTAAAACTGAGCAGCCCACATTTGATGCTGCCCAACCCCAGTACTTATAATCGCATTCCCATCAGTCAACTCCTCAAGAATCTGAATCGCATACTGAGGAGGAATTGCTTCTCCAAAAGTCTTAAAGCTCAATGGATACTTCACTTTCTGCTCATTCAACTCCTCTCTCCATGCCCTAAAGTCCATTTTCCCTCTAGCACCTCTGGTCTCCAAAATCTTGTTAAGCCTTTGTAAAGCCACCTTGACATCCCCACAAACCGACACATGAGGCTGCTTGTTCTTCCCAATCTCAGCCGAATCAATATCAATATGCACAATCTTTGCCCTACTTGCAAAAGCCTCAAGTTTTCCTGTCACCCGGTCATCAAACCTCACACCAAAAGCAAGCAGCAAATCACTCTTATCCACAGCATAATTCGCATACACTGTTCCATGCATACCAAGCATTTGCAAAGATAGCTCATCCCCTACAGGAAATGCACCTAGACCCATCAAAGTACTCGCGACAGGAATCCCCGTCAACTCCACAAACCTCCTCAACTCCTCACTCGAATTCAAACATCCTCCACCCACATACAAAACTGGCTTCTTACTCTCCGAAATCAATCTCACGATCTGCTCTAAATGCAAGTCATTCGGATTCTTTGGCAGCCTCGACAGGTAACCATGCAACTTCATAGGCACATCCCAATTAGGAACAGCCAATTGCTGCTGTATATCCTTTGGAATATCAATCAAAACAGGGCCAGGCCTGCTCGAGGAAGCCAAAAAGAAAGCTTCCTTAATAATCCTAGGAATATCATCAACATCGAGAACCAAATAATTATGTTTGGTAATGGACCTTGTTACCTCAACAATTGGTGTTTCTTGAAACGCATCAGTACCTATCATTCGCCGCGGAACCTGACCAGTAATGGCCACTATTGGGACGCTATCGAGCAGCGCGTCAGCCAATCCACTCACAAGATTCGTGGCGCCAGGACCTGACGTTGCAATGCAAACGCCAGGCAAGCCTGACGCACGCGCGTAGCCTTCAGCAGCGAAGACACCACCTTGCTCGTGGCGCGGTAAGACATTTCGGATTTTATTAGATCTTGTGAGAGCTTGGTGAATCTCCAAGGAGGCCCCCCCAGGGTAAGCGAAGACATCAGTTACACCTTCGCGTTCGAGAGCTTCTACAAGAATGTCAGCGCCTTTTCGTGGTTCATCAGGGGCAAATCTGGAAAATGAGAATTTCTCGGTTGTCGGGAAGGAAGTTGTTGCGGTGGAAGAGATGGGTTTGGAGAAGGAGTTGGAGATGTGGAGAGAGCGGGTTTTTGTGCGGTTAAAGGTTGAAGGGAGGGTGAGTGTGAGTGTGAGTGTGGAAATGGTTAATGGAGCTTTGGAAGGGGATGGGGGTCTGTAGATGGGTGCAGTGGAGGTAGAGGGGGCTGCTGCTACCGCCGCCAAATTGGACATGGCAGAAGAAAGAGAGAGAGAGGACGTCGAGGGAGTTTGAGGGAGAGCGAGAGGAGTACTATCGTGTGACTTGCGAGTGATTTAATGAGGTTGGAAGTTTGGAGGGGTTGTGGACGGTGGAGAGTGGAAGTTGCTTTCCTGTCCAATTTAAATGAAATATTAATTTATGCAGGTTAAGTTTATTTTTATATTAATTTTATTTGTAGTTTTTAAATTTAGCTCAATAATCAACTTGAACCAATATCTCGATCATGAGTTTTAGATGGGATTATAGGTTAATTTGTTTTTTTATATAAATCTAAGTGATATTGTTTTTGTTAAAAATAAATAATAAATAGATTATAATCAAATTTTTTAACAGGTTTTTCATAGGTCAATCCAAAATTTTACTCCAATTAATCTAGTTTTCTAATTTTATTATCTTAATTTTTTATTTTTTTTAAATCCAGTTTGATTCTAAACTCAGGTCAGTTGAGTCGTCGATCAATTTATCAGCCAGTTTATTCTTAAAACTATGATTTTAATAGAGCAATATATATTAATATTAAATATTAGAAAGAATTTTGTGAATTTTACTTGATATTAAATTTTAAATTCATATTAAAAAACTAAATTTATTTTATCATTATACTAATATCATATACCATTAAATAATTTCTTTTATCAATATATAATATTCAATGTACGGTTTATGTCCATGGAGTTATATAAAAATATAGAAAAAATTAACAAATATATTAAAAGAATTGAATTTTTTCCCATGTCTTTTTATTGTTAATATATACAATAAAAAATTATTTTTTAAATTTCAATCTCATATTTGTATTTTATTCTTTTGTTCTTTTATTTAATGGGATGAAGTTTATAGTAGAAATATAAAATAAAAACTTGAAGGATCACAATATAAAACATGAAAAAATGTTACGTCAATCTAAAAATTCTCTAGAATTTTTATTTGGTTTCAAAAGTTCATTTTATTTTATTTTTTTCAGATTAAATAATAAAAAAGTCCCTAAAAAAACAACGGAGAAAAGATAAAATTGTGGGTTGGCTAAAAAGTCCAAGAAAAAAGGCGGAAATTCTTTCCTTTTCCCGGGATGCATTCCTCAGTCATGACTCGCCCTTGTTTTCTAGGAGACCCCACCATTCAAGGTGAAAAGAAGGGCCCACCTAGTCTGAGCAAATTAACCTTTGTAACCCGGAGACAAAAATCCAACGCCGTTTTATAAAACAAAAATGAACGATTTTATTAAGGTAAAAGAGTTTCTTCGACAAAAGAAGTTTGATAGTAAAGATTTCTCCTATAAACATGAAAAAACTAGAGCATTCATTTTTTTTATTTAATATAGATAGAATTTTTTTTCATGATATATTTATAAAAAAATTATTTATTCTTGATAAAAAAAACAACCTCTAACATCAAAATAAATAAAAACATATAAATTAAAAAGTAAATTCAATGTTAAATACTTACTTTTAGGAGAAAGATTGAATTTTTATTTTTAGTTTTTAATTAGTAACAACTCCTTTATAATTTATTGATTCATGTATTTATTTTATTTTATTTTATTATGTGTAAATAACATCTTTGTATTTTTTAATTAAAAAAATATGATACAATAAAAAAATATACAATATCAACGTATTCTTTTTTTGCATTAAAAAGTGACTTCAAATCCTATTCGAAGCATAAGCAATATATTAGGAATTTTAGGATGGAAATAAATATAAAGTTAGCTTAGAGACATAAAAATATTATTTTTAACATGTTTATTTGTTTTACACAAAGACAACATCTCCAAGATACAATTAAACCCTCTAAACCTCTAAAAGAATGAGAAAATAAGATTAAAAAAAGAATGTATGTTTTTTTTTATTATGTTTTTTTTCTGTATAATAACATGTTTTTATAGACTTGAAACATAACAAAAAAAAATAATATGATTGTTCATCAAATAATATGATTATTGATTAAACACTATAGTTGTTCATCAAATAGTATGACTATTTATGAAATAGTCTAATTGTTCATATTAGATTTTAAGTTCCAAATGCTATCTTTTTATATTATAAATATCTATATAATAACATTAAGAAGCTAAATAGAAGAGTTTGACTACCATGACTTAGTTTACTTCTCAATAGAAACTCATACTTAGAAACATTAGGAGAGAGTATTTCTTTCTAATGTGAGATAAATATCTTTTTCTTTATTCATTTACAAACTACATCAACAATCCCCCACTAGTTTCTAATGAAGATCTTTTTACTTGATAGAATTATACTTATAAAAAGATATTTTGTAATTTAAACCTTCAATTAGTGATAAAACTTGAATCCTATTAAAGTTATTGGTGTCCACATATTAAAATAAAACTTTTGTTATAGAATAAAAGATAATGCACATATAATATTATCTAAACTCTTAAAGAGATTTACAACTGTTTAACACTATTATAGCTATGTCCTAAAATCATAATTTTTTTATGAATATTTACAAGAGAAAACCCTAACTCATATAAAAAACGGCACCACTTTTATGTTTATATAAATGAAATTATACATATCTCTATTATATTAGACACAAACTTTAAATTTCATTAATAGCCTATATTCATCATGCTTTTCATAATAAAACATATTGAATACTATTAGAATAGAAACTTAAATTAATTATCATTATCCAACAGACACAAAACAGTAATTAGTTATTACCCATTAAACCAAGAGATAAGCTTCTTGTTAATATGAAGTTGGGTTCATATGAAGTTGGGTTCATATTACTAGTATCTTTAATAACGAGTTTTAACCTCATTTTATTAGTTGTTTTTCATACCATATCTCTAAATAGTTCTTTTTTGAGTGGATTCGCTAAATTATTTATAGACTTCACATAGGCAATGGTGATTACACAATTTGTAATCAACTCTTGAATATATTCATGTCGAATGTTTATATGTATTGACTTACTATTGTAAATATTACTATAAGCTCGAGACATAGTTACTTCACTATCACAGTATAAAAAAATAGCTAATATAGATTGTGGTCACAACATAATATCAAACAATATATTTCTTAGCCATTATGCTTTTTTACCTGCAATAGCTATAGTAATAAATTATGATTCCATAGTAGAATGAGAGATGCATGTTTATTTCTTAGATGCCCAGGATATTGCATCTTCTTCAAGTGAAAAAATCTATCTTGAAGTGAACTTAATATCACTTGAACTAATCATCTACCTTGCATCACTATATCCTTCCATCATACTTAGAAAATTAGAATAAAACAAACTTAAATCGATCATTCTTTTTAGGTAATCAAAGACTCTTGCAATATCCTTTCAATGATTTATATTTGGCTTATTTAGATATCTTGATAATTTGCATATAGCAAAAGCTATATCTAGTCTTGTACAATGCATAACATATATAAGACTTTCAATGACATTAACATATTCTAGTTGTGCTATCGCTTTATCACAATAATCATTTAACTTCATGCTATAATCAAATGGGATATTAATCTCTTTTATATTAAGATGCTTAAACTTATCGAGTATTTTCTTAATATAATGTGACTGATTAAGTGTATAATTATTACCATGTTTCTTAACTTTGATACCTAAAATTGTATCTATTTCACCAAGATTTTTCATTTTAAAGATAGAAGTGAGATATCTTTTAGTTTCAACTATTTCAATCATATTGGTGCTAAATATTAACATGTCATCTACATAAAGAAAAATAATCACGCCAAAAAATTTTGTAAATTTAAAATACATACACTTATCAGCACCATTGTGATGAAAACCATTAAACAAAATTGCTTTGTCAAACTTTTCATGCCATTGTTTCAGAGCTTGTTTTAAACCATATAAAAACTTTACCAATTTATAAACTTTTTTCTTCATTTTCAAGAAGTATAAAACCCTCAGGTTTCTCCATTTACACCTTTTCCTTTAAATCTCCATTTAAAAAAGTCATCTTTACATCTATTTAATGAATATATAATTTATAAATTGATATTAATGCAAATAAAACTGTAATTGATGTGATTTTTGCCACTAAAAAATAAGTGTTAAAATAATCAACACCTTTCTTTTGAGTAAAACCTTTAGCAACTAATCTTGCTTTGAAGGTTTGTATAGCAACCATTAATATTATATTTTCTTCTAAACACCCACTTACATCCTATTAGCTTAAAACTTGAAGGTAAATAAGTTAGGATCTAGGTATTGTTAGACAATATTGAATTCATTTCATCATTTATCACTTTTTTCCAAAAAACAACATCCTTATAAAACATAGCTTAACCGAATGTCTTTAAATCATCTTCTATATTTAGGATCATAGGTGTCTTTTTTAATATTGTATTTTTATCACCTTCCATTAAAAATATAATTAAATTAGTAGAAATAAAATCTGTATTTATATGTTTTTTTCTAAGTCTTTGACTTTTTATAGGTTTACTTGAACTTATTACTTTTAGGTTTTTGCGTTTTTTAATTAATATTGAGCTAGAAGTCATTACTTTTAGATTTAATTCTTGCATGTTTAAATCACTTATAAATTTATATTTGATAAATTCAATATGTATAAATTCAACAATCACATTAGTTTCTAAATCCAAAAGTTTATATGCCTTTGAATTTTATGCATAACCAATAAAACACTTTTAAGACCTTTGGGTTCTAATTTTGTTATTTGAGGATAAAAACTTTTATAAAAAGTTACACATCCCCACACTTTAAAATAATTCAGATTTGATTTTCTACCGTTCCATGCTTTATAAGGAGAAACATTTGATTTTTTAGACAATACTCTGTTATGAATATGACTTGCAATAAGAAAGGCTTCAGCTCATAAATTATTTGGTAAATTAGCATTTAAAAGCATGGCATTAACTATATCCATTAATGATTTTTTAGACAATACTCTGTTATGAATATGACTTGCAATAAGAAAGGCTTCAGCTCATAAATTATTTGGTAATTTAGCATTTAAAAGCATGGCATTAACTATATCCATTAAGGTCCTATTTTTCCTTTCAGCAAGTTCATTATGTTATGATGTGTAGAGTGCTATCATTTGATGGATTATTTCCTTTTCTTCATAAAATGTAGAAAAATCCTTAAAAAAATATTCTCCACCTCTATCACTTCTAAAAACTTTAATTTGCATTTTCTTTTTATTTTCTATCATTTTCTTGATTTCCTTAAATTTTCTAGAGGCTTCATTTTTAGTTCTCAATAAGTAAACATGAGTAAAATGAGAATAATTATTAATAAAAGTTATGAAATATATTTTCTCATCACTTGTTAACATATAATTTATTTCACATATATCATAATAGACCAACTCAAGTAATTGAGAATTCCTTTCTACTTTAGAAAATGACTTCTTTGTCATCTTTACTTGAATACATACTTCACATTTGTTTTTATTAATATGTTGATATGAAATATAGTCATGCTTACACATATATTTCAAAGCACGCTTTTATAGACTTCAAACATAATGATGAAATAATATGACTCTTCATCAAATAATATGATTGTTGATAAAACACTATGGTTGTTTATCAAATAATATGATTGTTGATGAAATAATATGATTGTTCATTAAACAATATGATTATTCATGAAACATTATAAATGTTCATATTAAGTTTCAAGTTCTAAATGTTATATTTTGATATTATAAATATCAATATAATAACATTAGGAAGCCAAATAGAAGACTTTGTCTATCATAGGTTAATTTACTACATAATAAAAACTCACACTTAAAAATATTAGGAGGGAGTATTTCTTTCCAATATGGGATAAACATCTTTTTTTTTTTCATTTATAAACTATACCAACACAATATGTTTACATAAACAACATATTTGTGTTTCTATTTAAAAAAAAATATCATATTTCAAAATATATCTTTATTATTAACGTATTATTATATTATATTTAAAATTAACTTGAGATTCCATGCACAATATAGTGTGACCCATATAAAGTTCCTTTTAACTTAGATCTAGTTAGCTCTGGCTAGCCAATAAATTTGTTATTCAACTGGGAGTTTTTTTTTCAAACTCCTAGACCTAACTAGCCAACAAATTTGTGATTCAACTAGGAGTTATTTTCCAAACTAACACAATGAATTTTTTTTTAACAATTAACATAGTTAGAAAAATACTAGGCTAAGGTAAAATAAATGAGACCATAGATACTGGTTTAATTGATGATTTACATAATATGAACAAAAAAAATACAATAACAATAAATAAATTAATAAATAAATAAACAAAAAGTAAAAAGAATCATACATGAACTCATTCAAATTATCATACATGAACCCATTCAAATTAAACTAGGTGAACTTGCAAACCTTGCAACCATGAATATAAAATTTAAATAATCCTATTAAAAGAAAAGCAAGAAAAAAAGTTTGAAGGTTAAAATCAAAATAAATCAATTTAAAAAAGCAAACACATATTAACTTTTGAAACCGGTGATTTCGATCATGAATATAAGACTAACTCCATTGAAGGCAACATGTAAAAAAATAAGAAAACATTAGTTTAGAAAAATAAAGTAAACTCGTGTGAATCTCTTAAATCTAATTTAATTTTTAAAACTCACAACTCGTGAAATATTAAATTCAACTTCAATAAAAAAAAAACTTAATTTTAAAGGATAAAATTATGGAAAGATATTAATAAAAAAACATGCAAAAAGTAAAAAAGATAGCAACAAAAATAACAAGGATAAAATTTCATAGAAAAAAAACCAAGGAGAATGAAATCATATATATATATATATAAAAACAATTTAGAAAACAATCTCAAATAAAAAAAAATAAAGACCAGATTTAAAAAATTTAAAAATCATAATAGGTGAAATTGAAAAATATTTGTAATTTAATAAATTATTTATAGATAAAAAAAATAATAAGGAATGAAATTAAAAAATATTTATAATATTATAAATAATTCAAGATTATAAAAAATAGTAATTAAAGTGATAACAACTAAATGTGAATGAAAAATAAATTGCAGGGTTGGTCTAAATTTGTGAAGGGATTGACGTAAAATTTAAGGTAAAAAAAGAGAGGAAATAGATAGTTATCGACACTTAGCTAGGAATATTTAGGGCATGCGCTACCCCATCATATTCAGGGCTCTCATGAAATGCAATGCTATGTGGTTAGGTAACCCCGTATGCTTCACTTAAACAGTTCTAAAGCTGTCCACATGTACGAGCAATGTTTAATATATGAAAAATATAACAATATCCTTGAACAGCATAAGCATTTACAGCAAAATTAATATAAAATGATTAAAACAAAATCCCATGAGATAATTATACTGATTTTATTTTTAAAAATATCAAAATAATTATATTATTTAAGAAAATAAAAGGAGAAAAATATCGAGCTAACATTATATTATTTATTTTAGGATTAATTTAGCAATTTTACCATTCAAATAAAAAATAATTAATTAATTAATTTCTATATAAATTGTAAAAAAATAATTATGTTATGGTAAAAAAATAAACTTACCAGCATCAAAGATTTTATAATTTGAAATCAATTTCATCATTGTACTGTTAGAATCACAATGAATAACATTTTGAATCTTGATGGAAAGGCTTTCCTAAGAATATTTTTTTTTAATTTAAATTTGTTAAATTACGACGACATAAACACTGACGCAAGTCGGGCTTACATGTGCGACCCCCTGCGCGGGTGGAAAAAGGCGACCCTTTCACCGATCGGCGCATGCATGTCTGCGACATGAGGTCGGAAAGCTTTTGGATTTTATAATGGACAGCTGGACCAATGGACTAACTTTATCATTTAAGGCCCGTGTTTGACACGTCAAAGTACGGATTTTTTACTTTGCCCAGGTTTAGACAAAAAGCATCTCACCCAAAAAGAAGATTTTTTTTAAAAAAAAATTACCATATGAACGTAGAAATTTTAGTATAAAAATATTATTTGAAAAGATTTCGATGAAATAATATGTTTTTATGTTATTGTGCTTTAAAGATATGATATTTATTAAATATATTTATTTTTTGAAAAAATACCATTAAACCTTGCCTTCAATATTTATCTTCCCTTTTCCTTTCTTAGCTCTCTCGTATTCTTTCAGTGTGATTCTTCACCACCTCATTTTCCTAAAAGCCCATCAGACTTTACTAAAGAAGAAGATAAAAAACCATGGTGTTATCAAAATCTGTAGCCTCTCTCACCAAAAATCTTGGAGCCTTGGCTCTCACTTCACCGGAAGACATCTCATCAGCTCTCAAAGCCTTCAGAGCCACAGTCAAGCCACGTTCAATCAAGCCATAGCCTTATGGGACTTCACCACCGGCCCTTGTGCCTTCCCTCGTCGGACCCGCTTCACTTTCCTAGCTCTGACCCAGGCCATGCACCTTTTCGTTTCGTATAGGGTTAATTAAGAGCTTGCTTCTTAAAATTCACGTGCAGTTGATTGCAGGACTCATTCACTTTCAGAAGCTAGACTAGCTAGCAAGGAGATTGGCAGGTAGACTAGCCAGGTCTGCAAGCCTCAAAGGTTGTTTGCGCTTTATCTGCTCTTGGAGCTGTGAGGGCGTTCAGCTTGAAGATGGCATCGAAGCGGAGAGAGAAGGAGCCATTGTTGGAATATCCGCTTCTTGGATCTTTCCTCAGTTTGCATTAACTATAGCCCTTTGATGGAATTGGGATCTGATTGACGTCAGGTTTTAAATTAATCCCAGCTTTTTCAGCCTATATTTAATTAATTTACACGGTTTAAAAACAAGGCATAAATTATTATTATTAGATTTTGAATCATAATATTAATTAAAAATTAAGATTCTAAACTATGATATTCAAAAATATACTATTTCATTAAAAAAAATTACTGTGCTGTTATTTTGCTATTCCTTTTACCATCCATGCTTAGGCTAAGCAACGCACAACTTACGCAGGAAGTCCAAGGAAAAAGGTGGAAATTATTTCCTTACTCGGGGATTCACTCATGAGTCACGACTCGCCCTTGTTTCTTAGGAGACCCCACCAATGATCTGAACAAATTGACCTTTGTAACCTGGAGACAAAAACTGGAATTGCATTTTTGGTAGTGTATTACCTGAGTGACTATAGTAAAAAAAGAAAAAGACAAGTTATTGTACCCCCCTCTTATATGCTTTCCTATTCATTACAATATTATAATTACCATATTACCTCTTAATTATTTAATTATTTAATTTGACTTCGAAGGTGAGGTGGTCTTTTGACCGAAATATTTTTTTTTGAAAGATTATGTAGGATTATATTGATAATTAGGTTTTTTAATTTATTATAAAATTATTTATTTAAATCATTGAATAAAATAATTCAATGCTTATTACTTAATGGTATTTTTGTGTGTTTTTTTACAAATAATATAATTATTTTGATATTCTTGAAGGCAAGATAAATTAAATTATCATCTAAGCATTTATTTTTTATTGTAAATTTCAATGCTACTAAGGGGTATTTTTGTAGATTATGTTTATTAAATATAATAAAAAAAATTATTACTATATGCATACATGCCAACATGTAACAACTCCTACACTATTCTGGCGACGCGTGAATAGCTGTACATCTATCAAATATTGTATTTTAGAGTGGTCTTTGAAAGGTCTCAAAATACCCAACCTAATACGACAACACATTTCACACCATTTCTGGTGGTTTAGCAATAACGATCATTTTTTTTCCTATCTTCTCTCTCCCTACCTAAATTTTTGTGCTAGCCTGAACATCCCTTTTATTTATTAATTCTTTAGACTTGATTTTTTTTATTGATCTATAAAATTGGTGTGCGTTTCTAATTTCATCCTTTTAATTTTTTAAGATTTTTAAATTTGGTTATCATTCTTTTGATTATTATTTTTTTGTTTTGATTTATTTTTTTAAATTGACTTTTTTTGCAATTTCACCCTCCTTTGCTTTTTTTTTTCTCATATTAAATTTAATCTTTATTTTTTTTATTACTATTTTTTTAGTCTAGATAAATTTTTATATAGGATCATTTTTAAATTTTTTTTTAATGATTTTACCCTCCTTTATTTTTTTCCTATAAAATTTAATCCCTATTAATCCTTTTCTTTTCCTATCAAATTCAATTTCACCCCTCTTAATTTTTTTTTTATTTTTAGCTAGGAAAGGTACTACCTATATGGAATAATAACACTAATAATTTTATCGTGTTTCACTGCTAACCATATTTAACTAGTAATTTTTTTAATAACCTGAAATATCCGAATTAGTTTATACATATCAAAACTAAAAATAAAACAAGTTTTAACCCAGAGTTACTGCTTTTATACCTGAATTTTTCATGTTACGTGAAACTTTCAAGTTTTAACCCACTAGTAATTTATCAAATAACATCATATTAATTTGAGACACTTATTAAGAATATCCTAGATATTAAACTTAAAATTTTCTATGTTTTTTCTTACTTTTTATTTATTTATTCTGTAACTAAAAATGTTAATATTTATATTAATTAAATAGATAAAATTGCACGAAAAACTATATCTACTCGATCAAATATTGGTAGATTATACATACATACATACATTCATACATATACATATACATATACATATACATATACATATACATATACATATACATATACATATAAGTGTGTGTATAT
Organism: Populus ilicifolia; assembly: GCA_015708895.1. Taxonomy (NCBI): domain Eukaryota; kingdom Viridiplantae; phylum Streptophyta; class Magnoliopsida; order Malpighiales; family Salicaceae; genus Populus; species Populus ilicifolia. The sequence goes on along the minus strand of SRLM01000515.1, from coordinate 28,711 downwards.
ACACATATATTCAACTTGTATTCTCATAGTTTTTCTTATTTATTATTTATGCAACTGCGTTTTTTTGTTTGACAGTAAATAATATTTTCGAGCTATCTTTCCTCGGCATTCAAACAAATTTAATAAAATCCTTCAATTGTTTTCATTAAGGTTTCAAACTAAGAAGTCAGGGAATAAAGCTTGCCTTCTTAACCATCAAACCATTCCATTGAAGTTTTTTTATAACTAGTTTCCATATTTTTAAGAAACTAAATGAATTGCTTGAGAATGTATATTTAAATAAAACAAATTTAATATTTCTCTTCTTTTTTTTAATAGAAAACATACAAATATTATAAATAAAACATATAAGTAAGAGAAATAATACAAAGAAAATTGATATATTTAAAATAGAATCACTGAGGTTAGTTAATTTTTAAATATTCAAGGTTTTTAACTATTTAATAAAATATAAATTAATTATTATATATAAAACAAAAACAATTTAGATAGTTAAGTTTACTATATGTGCTGGGAGCTGATATTTATTACTTCTTTTCACCATAAGATTTTTGAGTTGAAATGCTGTAATTCTGGACAATAAAATTGATTTTAATTTGCATAGGTTGGGCCTGTATTAATTTCTATTTTCTAGATAAAGAAAGCGTACCCATGCGTTCTAGGGAGTTGGGAGGCTCCGGGATCTCGCTAATGGTTCTTCACTTAATGAAAAAAATTTCTTCCGAGGTTACTGCCCTTTTGGGCTCTACTAGGAGCATCAGGAACTTATTTTCTTTTTTCCTTTCCTCCTTTCTTTCTATTGCCGAAATCCAAACTGATAAACTGCACCTGAAGCAGGATTCTGCCAGTAAAATCCCAGATGATCTTTGATATGTTTTGGTAACGAGTGTAAGCATTCCTTTTGTTTTTTCTATATATATATATATATATATATATATATATATAAAACCATGTTTAAAATACATTTTGTTATTGCCTCGTAATAAAATAGAACAAACATTCGATATCTTTCCAATAAAATCCTAGATGATGATCTTGGATATGTTTTGGTGATGAGTACAAGGATTCCTTTGTTTTCTATCACTAAACAATACAACCTTATTTTCATATAAAAAAAATTATATTTTCGTCTTCATCAACCAAATATATTTATATCTTATTTTGAAAACACTGACAAATCATTAACTAGCTTTGATCGACTTTCATATTCTATGTTAAGAATGGGTATTCATTATCTAAAATATCTAATATTGTCCCCATATATTTTTAAAAACTTTTTTGGCTGAGCATTGCATGTACCACACTGTAAATTTCACGTTACAGAAGTCCAGAGCATGACTACAAGCGAAACAAAAAGAGACCATTATTGTACTGTAGTTCTTTCTCGACTACTTAAACATGAGCTTGAATCGCCCCCACATATTGGAAGAGAAGAGGTGAGACAACTAACTCATCCACTACAACATCGATAAGGAAAGGCATAAGAGCAGAAGATCACACAAAGGGTCAAACAGACGCAAAGCTTAAAAGAATCATAAAGAGTCTTGATATCGATAGTTTCCTTGTTCGTGGAATATCACAAACAAACAGATGCAGAGCGAGCCTAAAAGAACCATAAAAAAAGTTTTGATATTGATAATTTCCTTGTTTGTGGAATATAGCAAACAAATCAAAAAGAAAATTACGCAAGCTAAAAGCTAAGCTTCCTCATTAAAGATAAGTTTTTTATCAGATTGCCTCTTGACGATCCATACCACCTGCAATTTTAGAGGAAAGCAAAATCAGCTTTTGTTCAAAAACAATTCCAAAACAATTTAAATAAAGCCTAATAGAACCACATGACCATTCTCTAAAACCACAAGGCAAAATAAACATGGAAAATCAAGAAAATATTAAGTTTATAGAGATGGAGGCATGACCGCATTTCTATACATACTGCATAACAAAAAGGCCAAAACAACTTCATAGCAAAGAAAATAATCAAAACCATTATCAAATCAAGAGCAAGAATAATTAAACAAACCATTATCAATAATGATACATGCATAAGCTATAGTAATTTTCAATCGTGACCCCAAAAGCATCAATGTACAATGATACAGCCACGAGTACATTGCAAACGAAAATAATCAAAACCATTATCAAAATCATAGTAGGAACAATTAAACAAACCACACCACTACTTGCAAATCATAGCAAAATCAATCTAATTGTGCAGACCATACAGACATAAACCATAATAATTTTCAATTTGTTAATTATGTATAAAACACAAACAGTTCTTAAATCTTCATCGACAATAAAACTAAATTCGATCATAAGATATCTCAATTGCTACAACTTCTCGATTTAATCATTATTTTCTAAAAATAACACCATTTAACCAAGTATAAACCACATAATAATTATCCCAATTATTAAAAAATCAAAACAATCAATCCGCCATGCATCATCATCAACAAATCTCAAAAAAATAAACAATAAAAAAAATTAAAAAATCTATCAATAAAAAACAAAAAAGTGATACTGAAATCGAAACATTACCTAAGAAGCACCAACGATGATGTTATTAATTGGGATAAAAATCAACTTTACGAAGAACCCAACAAATCCCATAACCACGAATCCGATTGCAGTACGAGTCGCCACCTTCGTGAATTCTACAAAATATAAAACCAGAATTTTCAAAATCCCTAATTTTTTTACCGCGACAATCCAATAATTAAAAAAAAAAAGTTTATACCTTTTTGATCGGGTTTGTGGCAGCGTTTGACGAGTCGGACGCTATCTTTAGCGAATTCTCTGAGAGGATCGATGACGGAATCTATGGCGTCCATTTTTTTTGAAGAGAAATAGTAGATCCAGAAACCCTAGATAGATTTATTTAGGATTTTTTATTCTTCCTTTTTGAAAGAGCTAAAAATACGAGAGGGAGAGAGAGAGAGAGTCTCTTCTGACAATTGCTTTGCAGACGGTACAGACACCCTTTTATTTCTACAAGGGTAACGCGGAAGAGGAGCCTTTTCCTGGTCAAAGCTGGAAGGCAGATTTTATTTTATTTTATTTTTATTTATTTATTTTATTAGATTGAAAAGCCTTTCATAATAAATAGAGTAAAATTAGATTTGTGTCCCCGACTTTGGTCGGGCAAGGTAATTTTTTTTCTATAAAAAACTAAAAAAATAAAATCTGTTTAATTAGTAATTTAATAAAAAATACAATGAAATTAAATAAATAAATAACAATGGAAAAGAAAAAAAACTCAATTTATGTCTACTCAAATTATAAAACAACTTAATATTTAAAGGAAAATTAAAAAAAAATAAAACAATAAACAATAAAAAAATCAGCTAAACCAAGTTCTTTCACAAATATAATTGAGATAATCTTATACAAAGAAATACAAAAAAAAAACTTAAAGGTAAAATCATAGTAAATCAAATGAGAATATAATAACTTTAAATAAATAAATAAATAAGATAAAACTCAATTTCAAGCAAATAAAATATTTAATGATGAAAATTTTAAAAATAATATAATTAAAAATAAAAAACAATTCAAACCCATCTAGATTAAGATAAAAAAATCTTTGACCTGGTTGCTATACCAGCAACCAAGGTGATTGCATTTGAAAATAAATTAAATAAAATCATGAAATTTAACATCAAACAATTTAATGTTAAAGTATAAAATAAAAAAAAATAATGAAAAAACATGAGTTAACTTAGGTTAACAATTTAATGTTCAGGTATGAAAATAAAAAAAATTAAAAAGTAATGGAAAAACATAAGTCAACTTAAGTTAACCTGCAAACTACGATCATGGGTATAAGATCAGAATAATCTCATAAAAAATAAAAATATAAAATATAAAAATTAATTTTTAATAGATTAAATGTTGAATGATGAAATTAAAATAAGTTATTTATTTAAATGATAAAAAACTAATTTATCCTTGAAACTAGTGACTCTGGTTATGAACTTGAAACTAACTCTGTTATAGCAAAAAAAACATTTAAGTTAATTTGATTTAATCTATAAACCTTGCGACCATGGTCGCACGATTAGGATAATTTAATAAAAAGAAAATGAGAAAACAAAAATGTAAAAGGCTAATTTTAAATAAATTAAATGTTAAAGAATAAAATTAAAATAAACTAATCTAAAAAAAATAAAAATCAAAAATCAAAAGTCAACTCACGTTAACCTTTGAAACTCTTAAAAGAGGATAAACAATAATATATAAAAAAAAAACATTAGCTCAACAAGAAACTAACAAGAAAAAACATTTTAAACCAAATTTAATCTTAAAACTTGTAACCTATGAAATCCTCTATCTTGGTTTAACCAAGAAGTTTAATTCCTAACTAATTAAATTTTGAAGGAAAAAATCATGAAAAAATATCAATTTAAAAAACTTGCCAAAAGAAAAAAAAAGATAATAATGAAAAGAATAGGGATCAAAATTGATAAAAAAAAATTATAGATGATAAAATTATATATAAAAAATAATCTCAAAAATAATTTTAAAAAAATAAATAATAATCAAAAGAATGAAGATCAAATCTAAAATATTAAAAAATAATAGAGATTGAATTAAAAAAAACAATTGAGATTTTATAGCTTATTGAATTTTTTTTAAAAAAAATAGAAAATAAATTTGAAAGATTAAAAAAATAAAAAAAGAGAAATAAAAAAAATATTTATAGTCTTATAACTTATTTAAAATGAAAACTAGTAATTAAAAGAACTAGAGATAAAATATAAAAGGAAAGGATTATTCACATGTGCACTTGTTTTTTAAAATAATATTTAATATATATCAATTATAAAAATAAACTTAAAACTTAAGTAACTTTTAATTTATAATAAAACCAATGTAAAATAAATAAAAAAAGTTACTGTGAGAAAGTTAAATTGATTTTATCTTTAAAGGAAACAAAGAAGCTAAAAGATAAAAGGACCAAAATTCCTCTTGATAATAAACATTATATCTTTGTATTCTATGGTTAAATTAGTAAAATAAAAATAAAACAACCAATCTAATCTCATATGGTTTATAAAAAATAATTGTCTTTGTAAAAAAATCATCTCGCCGCCAACCAACACCTAGTTCGAAGGTTCAACAGCTAAAAACCAATTTTATCCTATTTTGATCCAGGGATATAGCAACTTCCCTTCCCTCTTTAGTTTTTTCTTAATGGTCGAGTTCGACTTTAGTATTTTGAATAGCTAAATTATATTCCCTCACTAATTGCGTAGAGAAGAGAAGTTGTCAATCTCTCTCTCTCTCTCTCTATCATTTAAAAAAATATCAACAACTTTCTAACCTATTTCAATAACATGTACATAATTCCTGAAGTAATGTATGGAGATTTATGGTTATATAAAAGCGAAATCAAATTATAGGAGAAAATCCCAGCAAAGATCTTCCTGGAGTGACATTCAAATGGTAGCATATGATGACATAGAACCATTCAAATCAGTAACAAATAGATAATAAATTAAGAAACTGAACATCAGATATAGTTAGGCAAGTCAGCAGCAAATGTACAGCTGCCATACAGTTAAGTTAATAAGTTTTAAGAAGTCTCTAACAGCCAAGGAAAGCTTTCTTGAACAATAGCCAACAAGTAGACTTAGAGATCATATGCACTCAAATTCCAAGTAATATTAGTCAAGGTACATATTTGCCTTCTGTCATGCCACTAATCACTGCATCTGAGAAGCTTAACTGCAGAAAAAGAGCAAGGAAAAACAATTGGACGACATAGAGAAAGCAATTATAAGACATCATATGACATTGAAGGAGAAGAGTGATGAAGCATGGCCATTTCTCTTTCTTTCATTCATTGACTTGGTCACAAAGAGGTTCAAAGGTTAATATGAGCATGGCAGCTCATGCTATCCACCCGCTCTCTCTCTCTTGTTTATGGGATAATATGAGTACATGCCAAGATGGTTTAAACACACCAAAAAAAAAAAAAAAAAGACTGTCCCTTCATATGCAGAAGAAAATTCTGTTAACAGAATAAAGCAAATCATGAGAAGTTGAAAATTAACAAATTATAAGAACTTTTGCATTTTTCATGGTTAGTACTGTAAACTGAAACCTTAAGAAGTAAGATTTTAACATAGAAGTCCCAAGGATCTTTGAGGATAAATAGAAGCATCCTGATATTCACCTTGAAGAGTGATTTGAAGCCTTTTCATCCCATTAATTAACTAAAAATACTCTGCCCTGGTTGCTTTTATGAGGAAGTAGGATGATGAGGAACCAAGGAAATACAGGTTTATTTTGAGAGGAGAGAGAAGTCACCCTAGCTTCAACACACATCATACATAAGGCATCTTCTTTAACAATATACTGAGTTACTGATAGCCATAAAAAAGGGTTGGTGTAGTGCACAGAAATGCACAAACAAGTGTTAAAGGGAAATAAATACAAATTTAGAAACATAATATATTCATTGGGTGCTAGCATGGATAAAATGGAACAACAGCTCACAGATAATAGGACAAAATGGAAGAGTTCATTTTATGAAATACAATTTTATAACAAACACCAACAGCAAGAAAGGAGACTAACCTGAAAATTCGTTATTACATTCTTTGAACATTATAGGTCTTATGTGGTAAAACGAAAATGGAACTATTTATTCAAAGAAATCATAGTCAGCAAGATCAACGAGCTCAATAAATTAAAGAGACAACAAAGATTTTCTCAGGAAATTAAAACCTCTACAGAACCACCACACAAAAAGAAATAGAGCTAGAAAAATACAAGCAGGTACTTAGCATGCTGCTACTCTGTCTGCCAGGTAACAAAATACAACCTAATGTTTATTCCAACTTTTGCAGAATCTAATTACAACAAACCTGGAAGTGAGATAGCATGATCCCACACAGCACACCTCATATATAGAAAAGAGAACAAAAATTAGCCTCGCTATAATTAGCCATGTAAATCACTCACGAAATTCAGAATACAAACAAAAATCAATGGCTGGTAAAGTCACTCCACAAGTGTTATGCATGGACTTTACACCATCCTTTAAAGAATAACTCTCTCAATAGAAACCCCATTAAGTACCGTTGATCAAAATCAATGACTATCAGGAGAGAGAAAAAACTGTCTCTAGGCCTAAACAGAGCCTTTGTTTGACAAGGGACAATCCTCATTCTTTGATCCATCCTCTAAGACAGACATTCTAATCAAAATGATTTACATTACACTCATATTAATAATAATAATAATAAAAACTTGAGCTTTTATAAATGATCATTTGACAGCTACATGGCATGTCTCCATTTGTCTCAAACTCGAACACTTCCCATGGAAACCACTAATGTCTACAGGCTTCTTAAGTTGCAGGTAGTATCCATTTGCTGTAGCCTAGAAGAGATTTAGACGACTATAACACAACTATGGCAGACTACTGTAAACTTTCTAGGTCTAGTTCTAGAGGCTAATCTCTAAATTTATTTGAAAGTATCCACCAAAGCTGCCCATTATCATAGACTGCAACCAACATAAATAAACAAAAGCAGCCAACAAGAAGCAACACCCCTATGCCCATGAGAAACAAATCATCGAAACAATGTCAATGAAAAATCAAATATCATTTGGACAAAAATCAACTGCATTACACTCGGATAGGATAAAAAAATTGCTTCCTTACCATAGCCAATAAAAGATCAAAGAGCCATTACACCACTGTTCTCCTGCATGAACGAGGGTTTCATCCATTATGAATCACCAACCCACTATAGATCACTTTTTTTCTGAGTTCATCTACAATATATTGATGATAACCGAAAACAGCTTAACAAGACACAAAATTCAAACTGCATAAGATGACACCTAATAAAACATTGCCCTCAAATGACCCCAAAACATGATACAAAAGATTTTCTCTAAAAGAAACAGCCACAAAGACAGGTTTTTCTAGTTCATTAGAATGCACAAGCATTTGTTACAAGAAAAGAAATATACATGCCAGTAAATTTAAGTGCAAGCATGCGATAGGTAAAATGAAGTTCATAAACCAACCACATTTATTAATACTATGGTTTGGTTGGGTGATCTACGATGGGAATAAAATGGAACAACTGTTCAAAGACAGGACAAGATTGAGGACTGTCAACAAAATACATTTTTCAAGCAAACACCAATGGCAAGAGAGGCAACAATTTAAGACAAAATTGAGAAATTTTCTCATCTAATTCTTCATATATGAATAACATGATCTATGGTAAGAAGAACATGTAACCGATTATCCAGAAAAATCATAGTGGGACAACATTGTAGATTTTATGAACCAAAAAAGACAAGAAAAATTCTTCAAAGATTTTCTAAGGAAAATAGAATTTTCATGCAACCAAAGAAGATAGACAAAAAAAATCTTGTTTTTTGCCTTCCGTAACTAGAGCAAGCTCCTGCTCGGACTCGGTGTGCCAAATAGCAAAAGACAGCCTAAAGTTTATTCCTTTTATAGAAATCCAAATAAAAAATTTACACGTGAAATGACATGGTCCCACAACAAGCACCACGCATATAGCATAAAAGATAAGGATTAACCTCACTGATTTTAGAACAAGCATGTACACTCGTCAAATTTTAGAGTACAAATGAAAAACTAATTGCTGGTATAGTGATTCCCACGTGTTAGCATACACCATACACCACCTGTATTGAAGAAAAACTCTTTTGATGGGAATGTCCTTAAGCAGTGTGATCAAAATTAATGACAATCTGAACAAGCTTGTCTCTTTTTAATGTGTCAGCTCAGAGCTACATTAGATCAGGTAGGTTTTTTCATCCTTATAAAACATGTAGAGTTTTTTCCTTTTTGACAAGGGGCACAATCCTCATTCTTCGACACTCTTCTAAGACACCCATTGCAATCAAAATGATTGACAGCGTACCCGAATTGAGAATCAAACAACTCAAGCTCTCATCCCCATCAGTCCCATGACACGTTCTCCACTGTTACCTTGACCTCAAACAATTCCTCATGGAGACCATTAATATGAATGGGATACTTAATAAATTGAAAAAAAAGTCCATCTGTTGTGCCTACAGTGTATTTAGGAGATAACAACACAACTGTGATTGCTACTATATGCCCTTTCGGGCTCTAAAGGTTAACCTCTATTTATTAGAAACGATCCATCAAAAGTTTTCCATTGTCGTATGCTTGAACCAGCATAAACAAACAAAATCGCCTAGATGCCCTCAAGAAGCAAACTTCGTAAGCACAAGCATGCAAAAGAAATCCTCAAAACAGCCACTGAAACTGCATAAACCGGGACAGCAAAAAATCTTCAACTCACATAGGCTAAAAGATTGCTTCTTTACCATAAAAGCGAGATCAAACAGCCATTGAACCACTGCTTACACAAATCTACTATATTCTAAACCACCAATGTTGCTTGTTTTCTAGGTTTCACTATCTCATATTCAAAAATAACTTAAAACAACAACCAGAGACATAACATTTAAACAACGGAATTTAACACCCCGTAAAAGATTTGCCCAAATGACCCAGAAGCATCCCCTTCGCACAAAACCAGAAATCATCTCACACAACAACCTCGCTACAACAAAACCCACGCTCCAAATCGACAAAATAAGTACAAAAAAGAAGGAAGAGAAACCTGTCACCAAAACAAGAAAAATGAGAAAACAAGACATTAAAAAGGAAGAAGAAAGAGACATACCCTTGTCCATCAAGGTTCCCTTGTCCACCACTGGCACCACCACTCCCATAAGAACCATCCTCGGCGGCAGCTGTCTGCCAAACAGATTGCCATGCCTGAGAAGGTGGCTGAACATAAACCCCAGTGGCAGGATCCACAGCTGGCCTTCCAATCATCATCCCTCCAGCGGCAGCGGCAGGCTGTCCCATCGGAGGGTAATAATAAGGTACCCCACTAGCCGTAGCGCCGACAATTCCACCAAGACCAGCAGCTTCCTCTCTGATCTCATCTCTCGGTACAATATCAACCAAGAAATCAAAAATGTCAGTTCTGGTAATAGCAGCAGCAATGTCATTCTTCTGTAAAGTCCTTCTCTTGTTTTCCTCAGCATGAAGCCAAGAACGAATTGTCAGTTCTAAAATGAAAAGCTCACATGCTTTAGCAAACAAAATAGGTGCTTCAGCGGAGATCATGCGCACATCTTCATCAGCTTTCATGATTTTCTTGATTCTTGCTAGAGGGAGTTGATGGTTCTTGAAATCATTAACTTGTTCAATTTCTTGACGCTGGTAAGACCAAAACATTTGAAGTTGCTGCTGCTGTTGTTGAAGGAGGTGGTGGAATGGGGCTGAGGATGGTGCCCCTGGTGGTGGTGGTGGTGGAGTGGTGGGGGTGGAGTGTGGCGGGTATGCTGTGGATGGAGGCTGGTGATTGGTGTTGGTGTTGTCCATTGTTTCGTTGATCGGAAACAAAAGCAGTTTTGTTTTGTTTTCGAGGGTTGGAGATGCAATGAATGGGGGAGATGATGAGATAAGGTGGAAGGGTTCAGTGTTTTGGGGCCGTCTGATTTGCTGATTTTTAGTGACTTTTTCTTAGGTTCTCGCTTGGATTCCCTTCTTTTTATTTGTAACTTAATTATACCAATCTAATCCGGCCTCGTACAGCCGGTCGATTTATAATTTTTCCACGTGATTCATTTATTATTTTTATTTTAAATTAAATATAAAAGTTTTTTCTTTGTTTTATTAAATAGTTAAGTACCTTTAATCAAAATCTTAATTTTTTTTATTTTTTTTTAAATTTATCCTTATTTTCCTTGGTGATTTCTTCTAAATTCTTACATGAAACTGATTTATTTTTTTTAATATATCCTTTTAATTTATTTATTTTTCAAATTCAATCTCCATTCTTTTTATTACTATTCCAAAATTAGTTACTATTTTTTTTTAAATTTGATTTTTTTTATTTGGTCCTAGATAATTTATTTTATTGATTTAATTAGATTAATTTCTAGACAAAACCCAATCTAAATTATATTTTGAATAATCAAATCACAAAATCAACATAACATGTGAAATTATACTGATTTTAATAAAAACAACGGCCAGCAGGATTTATGGATGAAACCACCATTAACCATAGCTACATTTTTTATTTATTTTTTATCATAAAGTACGAGGATCACTTATGTGATCATTACAAAGTCAAACTAAGCAAGCGACGATGCAATCAAGTGAGGCCAATTTTCAGCTCAGGGAGTTGTTTGAAAATGCGGTCTTTTTAAAAATTTTAATTTTTTAAAAATAAATATTATTTTAATAAAAAAAATACATTAGAAAAAACTATAATTACAGTGCTCTGACACAATGCAGGCAGAACTACTTAGCTATCAGGTAGGTTTAATTTTGATGTTTTTTTCACGTGCACAGTGGGAATGACCATTCTAGCCTTGCCCAAAAGAACCATAGTTGATGTCCATCGCTGTCATCTTCATCTTATAATAGTAAGTTTTGTTATATAGTTATGACATGGAAAAATATAGCATTATTTCTGGCAGTCCAACTCAAATCTTCGAAGGAAGAATAAAATAAAAGGTGATGTGTACGTGTCTTTATCTTGTCAGCCACTGATACAACATCGTGCCATCGCATGATGCTTTGCACCTTTGAAGAGACCTTCCTGCTGTTCCTCTAATGGCTCCACAGTTCGACTGCTTTTCCTCTCCAAGTGCATTGTATGCATCTAGAAGAAAACCCTTTTTTTAACCTAACTCTTCCTCAGATTCCTCCATTAACACCAAGATTCTATCTTCTTGAGATTATCTGCAAGAGAAGAAGACTTCCATGTTATGGATTTGTATTAGGGTATTGCTGTTTTAAAAAAATAAAATAAAAAATCTTATTTATGCTTGAAAAAATGAATTGAAAATGCAAAAACTGGAAAGTTGTTTTTCTTTATGAAATGAAAAAAATAAATACATATATAAATATTTTATTTTGTTTATTTTTTTATTTTATATGTATTTTTATTTATCTTGTAAGTTAATCATGCAAATGAATTTTTTTTGTATAAATATATCGTGCAAATACAACTTATATATTTAAAATCTAAAAGGAAAGAATTTTAAAATATATTACAATAAACTCTTTAAAGTATAGTAAATTTATAGAGACAATTCAAAAGATTAGTTACTATTTAAAAAAATAAAAAAATAATTTTAAATAAGATAGGGGTATTAAATAACATTTAAAATTAAAAAAATAATTAATTAAACAAAAAGCTAGATCCACACAACTGATTTACTTGTTATCCATCTCGATAAATAATATGATATTTATATGAGTATTTTTCAACTTGTTTTTCACTTTTTATTCAACTTTTTTTACATAAAAATACTTTAAAAACATACTATAGATCTCAATAAAAACATTTTCAATCTAAAAAACTCTTAAATCAATTTAAATACTCAAAATTAAATATAATCAAAATTAAATTTATGAATCTCAATCTATCTTTTCCGACATATTTAAAGGGTAAAACCATTTTTGATGAACTTTCTTTTTTAGAATAAACCTATTAACATCAAGTTCTGTTTTTTTATGGTTGATCAAACATTTTTTTTTTCAACGACTTTCACTCTTCTCCCTTAATATTAAGGGATGGTGTGATAAAAATAAATTTTAAATAATAAAAACTAACTAAATGTATAATTTAAAACTTAAGGGATAAAATTGAAGTTTCCCATGCTTTTTGAACAACCAACTTTGTATTTTTTTAAACTTTGGTCTTTAATTTAAACAACTTATTTGATAATAATTAAAATTTTATTTTATAAAATTAAATTTTAATTTGAGGTTAAAATATTCTATGCATCGAATATGCAAACATAAACAAATTACAAGATGTAGAAGTACGAAGATATAACTTACAATGATCAAATTGAAAAAAAAATTAAAATGACTAAAATGCAAAAAAAAGAAATTATAGCAACCTAGAAGGGAAAAAAGTGGTTATGAACAGTGAAATTTAAAAGAACAACTCTGTTTACTTATTTATCATCCTTGTTTTTTCAATTCTTTGTTTGAAAATAATCTCAAATTCCATTTCACAAAGTCTAAATATTCTATGATATATCAAACATGTAAGAACATGCAATGTGAGAAGGTTAACAGTGTACAAATCTATCCACGGTAAAATGCCAATCTCTTTTAACTACAATATTGTATAATGGGTGCTCGAACCATTCGCCGCCGGGTAAGTGAGAAAGGGAAGATACTGCAAACCTAACCATGGCGTATCCGAGTAGATTTGGAGTGTTTTTTCAGGGCTACCAACACTAGTTTAGCTTCCTGCAACCATGAAGAAACAAAATGGCATCCTGCCAACCTTTCCACGAGAATAGGTAGATGATTAAAAGCAAACACCTGGTTTGCGGATAGTTAAAATGCAAGATATTGGAGTCAAAAGCTAAACGAGAATAAATTCATCAGACACACCGAACACAGGAGAAGGAAGATGTTGAAATTCTTTGTATTTTTTGTGTATCATAATAACAGATTCAAGAATTATGGGGTGCAGTTCCTGTAACACAATTGACCAGCTGCAGAACACCAGTTCTTTGGAGAGTAACCAAAAACATTATTAAAATTATCAAATCGCAGCAAAAAATAAAAAAAGAAGCTTAGCCTATTGGATGGTAAGCTATAAATTCTGCCTTCCAAACTGTCTCCAAGTTGCAAAGACAGCTAAGATAAAGTCTCAAAGGCATCCTGTAAATTCAAACAAAACTGTAATCCCACCAATGTATAGAAAAGGGAAGAATTTCTGAATCAGTTTCTGTAAAACCATGCCCCAGTAGTCTTTGAAGAAATGCTAAAAGGAAAGTTTTCTGAGACTTTGGTCTGCAATGATCTCTAACTTCAATTTTCTAACACTTCAACTACTTGGCAAAAACTGTTAAGTGAGCCCTTCAGTTTAAGTCAAGCCTAACAGAGAAACTTCTAGATTTTTTTCCCTAGTTCTTTCGTCGCATCCGTTTATACACAATTACAGTGGCTTCATTTGTTTCCTTACCCATTTTCTTCCTACCGTCAGTCACATCTTCTCTAGCAGCCTCTTCCACCACCCCTTTTTCCTTGACTGAGTTGACATTTTCCACAAACTCTTCTTCACTGGATTTTTTCATATCCCCAGATGAATATTTTTCCTTATCTTTTTCAGCAGTCTCCATCATTGCATCCAACTGAACTTCTGTTAGTACCTGAAGTAGCTCCAAAGGAGTTGATGCAGGATCAAGCTCCCAGCAACCTTTAGGAGCATATTGACCTTCTTGACCTGTGAGCAGAACTGAAGGCAACTGGTGAGAAAACCTAAACATCTCTTCCCTTGGAACTGACCTGGTTTTGCTTGGATCAGGATGCTGGCGAAACACCGTCTTGAAACCAGCAACTTTAACAAGAGGGGCAACAGCAACTCCTCTCTCCTCTTTGTAGTCCTCAAGTACTTCAACCATGTCGTATTTGTGTATGACTTCATCTGGGGTATGCTCATTCCAATTAGGGGACCAGTTTTTATAAACGGCCCAAACATCTCCCTTTCCAGGATATACTTGAATGGCTCCTCTTGCGCCCTTCACCCACTTCACCTTGTGAGAGAAAGAATTAAGAGACTTATTGACTTCATGCTTACCTATCCAGAATTCTCCACTGGTCTTGTAAAAGCCAGAACCAATCCAGTTTAATGGGCCCAATTCACGGTTGCTTTTGGTGTTAAGCCAACTAATCCGCATTTTGAATGGTTTCCGTGATATCACACTATGAATCATGGCATAATACCGAGGCATCCCATCATCATTATCATAAGCAGCCCAAACCTGGTTATCACCAAATGATTTCTCGGTGCGATCCTTGTCAAAATCATGAAAATCTGGATCCAGAACAACCAGTGCTAGCCGATCACTAATGTTTGTATCTGGATCATCATTAGCATTAATTGGTAAAGGATCAGTGGAGTGAACTCTGCTCTTGGAAACTAGATACTCTGGACATTCTCTCGCATCAGCTTTTGTGCCATTCATAGTAGCCTTCTGCTTTCCTCTCTCCTTGTTTATATACTTTCCTGATGTCTTTAGAACATTAGCCACACTGCTCCATTCCTTCACCTTCTTGGAAATGTCCCTCTTAGCCTTCTCCATCATCATCTTTCGAGTTTCTGCTTGTGTCAACTCCTTTGTGCTATTAACTTTATGGTTACCTGAAATGTTCCTCCTCCCTGCTTCAAAACTACTCTTTCGTGAACGAGATTCAACAACTCCATTTCTGTTAGCCATCTCTTTTGCTCTCTCATTTCCATTACTGTTTGCCCTTTGCTCATCAGAGCACCTTCTCTTCTTCAGCCTATCTCCTTTCAGTACAGAACTGGAACCAGACTTGCTGAATCCAGAAGCTTCTCCAGCAACTGTTTTTGTTTGCTGGTGAAGGAATTCCTCTTCATGCTTTCTTTTCAATTTCTCAGATTGAGCAGCTGACAATGCTGATGCTGCACTTCCAACACAGCCATCTTTAAAAAATACCCCTGACAGAAATGTAGATGATGCAGATGATTTTTCAGCCCTTGTATGCCAAGTAGAATTCTCTTCTTTGTTGTAAGAAGTCCACATAGGGGATGGGCTATTTTCATCCATGGATGGGGGTGGCGCCTCAAAAGCCAAGAAGGACAGACAACAGTTCTGACAAAGAAGGTTGTGGTTGAGATAAGTTCTAAGGTACTCAAATTGTGTTTTGCATGCATTACAGATTGTCCAAAAGGTATTGGGTTTGGAAAACAGGGGAGGATGAGCAGGCTTCAGGTGCATAGCACTCTTCCGGCTCTGTGCATTAGAATTTTTATTTTTGGAGAGATCACGGGAACCATTCTGACCAGCTGGCACTGATGGTTTCCAATTTGGAACTTTTTGATCCATACCATTTACATTCCGTTTCTGGTCAAAGGAAATTCTCTTTGCTTTATCAGACAACAGATTCCAGGCTTCAGATATAATCTTAAAAGCCCCATCAGCGCCTGTTGCTTTATTTTTATCAGGATGCAGAATGAGAGCCAGTTTCCTGTAATGTCTCTGGATTGTGTCATCATCTGCTGACGGTTCAACATCAAGGACTCTGTACCAATCTACATCTCCATTTGTTCTGTTATCAGCAGCCATGTACACATCAACAGCTGCTAAAAGTCGAGGAAGACCATCAAGTACAGGATACAAGTTTTGAGCCTTCACTGCAAATCTTCTAGCCCCAGCAATGTCCCTCTCTGCAATCTCTTTGACTCTAGCTGCCTCCTCTTTATTAAATTCCATTTCAAGAGGTCTCACTATTGGCTGTTCTTCTTTGTAAGTATAAGCAAAAGCAATGTTGTTGAGATCTTACTCACAAATATCTAAATGCAAAACCTGAATTTCCCATATGCATCATCAAGAAACCATCTTCCAAAAAAAAAAAAAACAATAAGGAAACTGTGTCTGCAAAGAAGAAAAAAAATAAAGTCCGAATTCCCAACATGCATCATCAAGTTACTGCCTTCAAATGGCAAGTCCTGACACACCAAAAATGAAATCCAAAACAAGGAATCTACCTGGAAAGAAGGAAAATAAAGACCTTGATTTGCGCCGAACAACACGGCCATGATTAATCAGAACAACAAGTGATTGATTGTTACGATCCATTAATTGCATTAATTGAACACCTGTTGATCTTAATTCCTACAAATGATCCAACGGAATTACTGGAAAAAATCCATGAAGTTCCAATGACTTTCCAAGATGAGCATAACGGATTTGAAAATACAGCATTCCAAATAAGTCTAATCACAATGCCATGCACAATTCTCACTTATGGTGATTCAAAACTAAAGAACCATGATACAATCAACAGTAGGTGATCTAACAAGAAGACCAACAATCTACTTGATCACTAAGAAAAAACAAGAAATGAAAGAGAAAAACTCAAAGTCTCAACAAGTATCCCATTCAAATAACTCTCTCAAAAACTCCCAAGTTTTCTTTACCTCCCTAGCATAATGTCAGTCACCATCCATTTCAAATGAAAACAAAAAAAAAAATCAATCCATAACCGAACACAAACACGAGTACCTAACAAAAAATAAGACAAGCAAGAACTATCCACTTCTCAGATTGACAAGAATTTATGAAAAACAAAACATCTCCGATACTCAACACACAATGAGGTATGTAAATCCCAACAACAATGAGTAACTCATGTTCAAAGTTAAATTCTTTACTAGAAACCCACATGGTATTTCTCATTAAGACACGATATAAAATACAAGAGGCATTATTAAAATTCCAAATGAAACAAATTGTAAGCGTAAATAAGCAAAAATATTGAAAACAGAGAAAAATAAAAATTACCCATTTGCATAAACTTGAATCAAAGAGCCCCTATTGATGAATTAGATTCTCCATTATTGAATTTTGGCCACTGGATTAAATAGAACCAAGAGAAGGGTTTTGTTTTATTTTCTTAATTTCCCAGAGGCTATGAGAATTAGAATTCTCAAAGAAACTAAAACACTACTTGTTTTATATTATATATTTTTTTAATGAAAAAGTAGCTTGGGTTTTCTGCTTATTTATATAGAAAAATGGCAAATTTTGTGCCTGTTAAACCCTAACTATGGTTTATTTTTACTCTGGTTAACAGGATTGGCACTTGGCAGCCTGCCAAATATGGGAAAAAATTATTCCAGTATCCAAGACAGAAAAATAAAAATTAATAGTGGAAATGTTAGGTCCAATGTTTATTTTCTATATATATTACATATCTATTTTCATAATTTACTTATATTTCTGAATTTTATTTTTTAAATGGTTTTTAAGTTTGTCTAACATGTCTGATGCCTGGTTGGGAAATTAGTAGAGGCATTTTATACATGCAGATTTATTTAATTTCTAAAGGAATATTCTAGATTCTTTAATTAAATTTGATATAATGATGTCTTTTTTTTCATCCCCCATTTTCATAATTCATTGTACCAATTCCAACATAATCATTCTTTTTTTTTCATTCTTTAATTAAATTTGATATAATAATTCATTTTTTTAATTATTTATATCTCTATTTATAAAATAGGTACGTGAAGGAAATGTTAGCAATTATTCTCGTAGCATTCTAAAATTTTATGATGGGTAAGTAATATCTCAAGTAATAAATAGAGGATAGCATGCGTGAATTTGCTTAACCAAATTTGTATTTGCAATTCTTGAGTTGGAAATGATCTAATTAGTCTCACATTTTATTTTTAAATGTTTGCAAGGTAAATTGGCATGTTCACGTTTAAGCATAATGTGAGAGATCGATGCATTGGATTTCGAGTATCATCATGTTTTAGTTTTACCTCAATTCTCATTTAAAAAACAGAGGAAGTGTAATAAGTTCATATTTTAATTCCAATTAATTATTGAATTTAAATGTAAATGGGTTGTGCAAATTGTTTGTTATATCCATTATAAGTACAAACAATATATATATAGATATTATCTACTAGATTCATTATTTTTATATTTAATTAAATGCTGAAATTATATATATATATATATGAGAGTCTGAATTTGATAAATTATCAAACTTTTTATTTTTAAAATTGATTAAGTATCAAGTTTAAATATAAATAACACTAACAATTTTATCAGACTCTATAATGAACTATAAAATTTTAATGAGTTAATTCCTCTTTAACAAATAAAATTTTTTTTTTTGATAAGTTACCAACTCTTTTTTTATATAAAAAATATTTTAATGTTATTAGAAAAAAAAAACTTTTTAATCGTTTTCTTCACCAAAAAGTAAGTAAAAACCCGTAAAATTCTTAAAAAGAAAAGGATTCTCATTTTTCATTATCGATTATATATTTATTTGAAGATTTTTTTAAATTATTATTTTATATTTTTATAAAAAATACTAACTTGAACACTGTAGAATTCTTAAATTCATCAGATAAATCTTTTATAAATACCAGTTACTAATCATTAATCACCTTAGTTAAAAAAAAAAATTAAATTATCAGAATCAAAATATTAAATGATTATCCAACACATCATCGGATTGGTTTGATAATTTTGTGGATATAGCTTGTATTCATACATTGCGTTGCCAACGCAGATAAGATTCTGCACAACATTGATAATCCAATTCTAGATATCATTGTGATTGCCGGGAGGATAATGCAAGGTTAACGCTTGGTCGGACTTACCATGGAGGGTCGAGAAGATTCATGGGGTTCAATCTGTATATCATCATAAGTGCATTGCATTTGTCTTCTATCCATTGTAGGAAAATGCGATCCAGCAATTATCACTGGCACCGCTTTGTTGGTAATAAAGTGATCGAGCTTACGAAGAAAATAGTGGTTATTTCCTGCTGAAATCAGACATGTTGGTTCTCGAGGCAAGTCCATGAAAAGAAGTAGAAATTAAATCTCACAGCCTCTGATACCAATCTTCATCAACCGATGGGTTTCTTCTCATCAAAGCAATCTGCAGAGGCTGAGGGGCAACTAGAAAGAGATACTAGAGAGTGCAGAACTCACTTAATGTTTATGGAAACATACAATTAGCTAGGAACATGAGGCTAAACTTAATGGATTTTAATGCAAAACCTTTATGCATAGATTGCAGTAGATCAATGTCCTGTAACCTGCAGGTTCAGTATTCAGAATTTGGAATGGCTAACGAACTGTAAGGACAACAAAAAGTGACAAGAGGATGTCATATTTTGTGTATCCTGACTCAGTGTTCATGGATATTGATTTAGTGTTCATGGATGGGTTGAGTTTTGATTTATAATTGCATCTAATCTGATTTTTTATATTTTTAAAAATATAAACTCAATTTATTTTAAACTTAAGCTGGTTGAATATATCAGTTATATCGAACTTCCAATTCCATAATTGTATCTAATCTAATTTTTAATATTTTAAAAAATATAAACTTGATCTATTTTAAACCTAAACGGGTTGAATATATCTGTTTTACAAAACTTCCAATACCATAATTGCATATATCCATAATTTTATCACTTTGAAGTTTGATGTACAATTCTAGTCTTTTGTTTTCTCGCGACCAAGCAGAAAAAAATGAAATTGTATATTAAATTTCAAAAAAAAATTAAAGTTTATTATCTGCCAAGACATCATAAGAGACATAAAATTAATAAGTAATTTAAATATATAACGTTTGAAGGAGACAATGAAAAGAAAGGAGTTTAAGAGAATGAGAGGCAGCCGTGAGGGTGAAGGTGTGAAATAAAAAAAAAACAAAAAGAGGATGAAAAATATTATTTACACCAAGGATTATATTATTTACATTGAATTGTATAGGTCGAGTCAAGTTGAGCGAGTTTCAAAATCTCAACCCAGATCTAACTTGTGGTTTCCATTTGTTAAGGTTGGAGTTTGATGCTATTGTGAATCGGCATTGATTCCTCTGACAGGTTATTGTTGCAGGATTTGTATGTTTGGCTTGCTCTTTGGACCCTTGCTGCAGTATGGAGGCTGCGATAATTCTACTGGTTGTGTTGCATTTCTACTTTTCTATGCAATGTCGTTTAGCAGCTAGATGTTACACTTTAAGATGCTGGAAGAGCAAAGGGAATGATGGTTTTCTAGTGGAGGATAGCTGACTGGAAGGCATGGGAGCTTTCTGGCAGAAACAATCTTGGGAAGGGAACAAATGACAGACTAGTTTTCTGAAGGGAGAGGAAGTAGCTTGAACGACTCGGTGGGGGGGATTTCAAATGAATGACTCTGGAGAAGTTCCAAAAGTGCTATGAATTTTCTTTATGAAGGATTACAAGACGATGATAGCTCAAGGCAACAGGAGTCATTAACAGAATAGTGGGCTTAAATAAATAAATAAATAACCCCAAATGTTCACCTGGACTGCAGCCTGCAGTCCTAAAGCAAAAGGCATCTTTCTAGTTTCAAAAGACAAAAAATCAGACTATCTGTAGATTTCATCAGAATCACCTGTATAGTTCCACAGCTACATGCCATTGAAAATTAACACCAGAAAGAAACTCGAACATAAGAGAAGAGAAGAGAAATAGATGGAATATATTTATCAAGTACGAATTCTGTTTTGATTTCAACAAGCATATAATTAATCACCTAACTTACAAAACGAATACAAAGCATGATGCTGCCTGCAGATTAATGAAAAATCCTGCAGATCCTGGAAGAAACTGGTTGGACGAATCAACCACTCATAAAATATGTTCAAAACACGCAAGGAATTTAATCATGTTCAGAATAATTTAACGAAGACATGTATTTGGGATAATTCAAACAACGACTTTACTGTGTGCAGCTTCACGCTTTCTGGGGTAACAATGGTGATAGATTCATGTTCTGCCTTTCTTTGCTCAGCAGGTTCCTTGGCATACAAGTAGTAGTGAAAACCATATGCTAATGAAAAGCACTTTATAGCTGTTTCTATTGCAACTCAAGCAAGAGTATTTCCATAGAGCTGAGCATACACACTCTTAGTCCGACGAACCACAATCAAACTCAGGATCATTGCAATAATGCAAAGACCTGACATGATCCCACAAGTGAGAGAATAACATTCGAGGCCGACACAAGTAAGTGATTTCTCCTCCTCAAGATGTGTAGCAGGCAATGATCCAGAAGTTAGCTGTTGGAGGCCAGCTTGTTTCCTTGCAAAGTGGTCATATATGCCACTGGCAATGACACCAGAGAATATAAGAGAACCAGCAGGGCTTGATAGTGTAAGAAAATTATACAGTGCACCAAAACTCTTTAAGCCAAAAAGCTCAGAGGCAGAGGCAGGAACAATTGCCCAATGGGCACCATAACCAAGCCCTATAAAAATGCTTAAAACATAAATTTCTCCAGGCCAGCCCATAGCATAGTAGAAGAGTGCAATTGCCATGACAACCTGAACCACAGCCATGGCCACTGGCCTTGGGTAGGCATATTTTCTGGAAAAACAGCAAGGACAGAAAAAAAGGATTAGGAATATGAGAGGAATTAGTTTAAAGAAAATAAATGAATTTGTGATTTTGAATAGGTATATCAGGTGAAACTATTTTTCACCTAATGATAGCTTCTGAGAAGTAACCACCACCAACACGGCCAAGAAAGTTCCAAATGCTAATCATAGAAACAAATATACTTGTATCATTATACCCCAGAGATTGACAAATCTGTCCCAGATTATCAATAACCGTCAAACCTGAACCAGAAGCCAGTACAAGGGAGAAAAACATGAGCAAAAAATCTGCCTTTATTAATGCCTGCATTAATGTGAAATCCTCTCCTCGGCGTGGACCTTTTCTTCTCTTGATCCTCACCGCTCCTTCTGCAGCTGCTTGAAAAAGTTTAGCTTGCAAATGTGCAATCCGTCTATGTCTTTCTGTTGGTTGAAGTAAGTCCATTTCTGAAGGCTTCTCATCTTCAATCTCACTTAGAATGAAACTTCCACCTATTTGCAGCTCAGATTTACTGGACTCTTGTTTATCTGTCTCAGGAAGAAGGTTCTCCTCCACTGGATGTCTTGGTTCCGAGTAGAAAGCCAATAGAACAGGAATTGTGATAGGAAGCAATACAAGAATGATCAGAACAGCAACAAGTACTGTGAGCAAAGTTTGATTCAGATTAACTAGATCCTCCACTATCAAGATTCCCAATAAATAAGCTGCTAGAACGAGGCAAACACTGTAGGTAAATAAGAAACTTGAATTATCAGATGACCTAGCTTGTCTGTGACCTCTTACAGGTCTCACAACAAACATTATAGCAATTACAACCATGGATGGCCCAACTGCAATCATGAAAATCAGCGATGCTTCATTAGGGGAATTGATCATAGCATAAATCTGAGTAAGAATTGCACCACTCAACCCAGCAAATCCCTTCAGTATCCCAACAACAGGTCCCCGGTTTTTGGGGAAGTTCTGCACACACGATACTAGAGCTACTGTATTGAAGTAAGTCTCACCATTTGTCCCCACAAATATAGCAACACAGAGCTGCAGAGAAGAGTTTTATTAATATTTATGAGCATGTGCTAATGAACAAAATTGCAAAGCTATTCTCAAATAAAATTAAATGGAAAAAAAACCACATTAACTCAACATTTCAGATTTATGATGCCCGTATGTGATTCATAATCAAAGGGTACTTCATAGCTGCGAAAAAGACATAATGCCATGTCCTGACCATCTTCAGCATACATCTAACTTCTCCTCAGGGAGGTAAAAACACAAAAAATGAGATAAGAATTCACACCAGCAGATCTGTTCATTAAGTGCTTCCTTTCTTTTCTCAATGAAAAATGAGGAACCTCTCTTGGTCATTGTAGGGAAAAACATTGAAAGAGAAAATGGCTGGCTTATTCTGTCAATTTAATTGCAAACTAAAATCACTTTGAAACTTCAAGAATACCCAGGCGTAGAGTAAAATCCCTCCACTTTGGTTTTTCCACTACTTTTTAGAGTGCAGCTAGTCAGGGCAAAACCAAGCTTGAAGTATAAGTTGCACAGTAAAATACACAACCAGATCACCATACATGACCCCCAAGTTTAAAGCACAAACAATT
Organism: Populus ilicifolia; assembly: GCA_015708895.1. Classification (NCBI taxonomy): domain Eukaryota; kingdom Viridiplantae; phylum Streptophyta; class Magnoliopsida; order Malpighiales; family Salicaceae; genus Populus; species Populus ilicifolia. The sequence goes on along the minus strand of SRLM01000515.1, from coordinate 5,104 downwards.
TGATTCTTACTTGAGTTTATATCATGAAAAATGACAAGAAGTCAAAAGGTAGATAAGAAATTTGAAGGGGAGGCAAAACTGAGTCGTGAAAGAGTAACAAACAAATAATTCTAGAAAAATCCCAACCTTGTTATGTTTCTGATAGGAGATGATAGAATTTAGATCAATTTAGATCAACTGGGTTCTGATAGGAAATGATAGAATTCAGATCAACTGGCAAAACTATGACCTAAATCTGAATTCGGGTGAGACAACTTTTTTGGTTGGAAGGGACCCAGTGGAGAAAGAGGGATGTGCATCTCTTGAAATCCCATCTGAGTAAGATCTCGATTTCATGCCTTTTTAACCTTTTACCCATAAACCAAATTGACAATCAAACGGACTCGAAGCTTTGAAGTGTGAGACGTGGTTGACATTTCGATAACGCTACAGAATTGATCCAATAAACCAGCAGTTCTGCAGATTTTCTGACTAATTCATGAAGTTAATCATATATCTCTATTGAAGGCACAAACAGTAAGCTTAATATTGTAGGCTTGTAGCTAGATCATCAACATCACCATCACCATCACCATCACCATCACCGTCATCACTGTGAACCTAACAAAAACCAAGATCGTCCAAAATCCCAAGAGAGAGAGAGAGAGAGCACACTTTTCTCAGAAGCTAAAAGGGATCAACACTGCACAATCAAAATCTAACCACACGCAGCCAATTCAGACATCCAATAATCAGATTTTTAAGAAACCCTAGACTCAAAATACAGACAATCGTATGAAAAATTCAAATGATAGAAAGATTTTCTTCTTATATATTCAGAACACAAATTAAGAGAAACAAATGATTGAACTCACCACCCAGAGAGGCAAAGCAGGCACTTTCTGGGCAACAATAAGCCAAACCAAGCCATACCCGACAAAGTTTTGCACAACTCCAATAAGACTAACGGCCCAAATAGGAAAAATCTCACATAAACTGCCAGGCACAAATCCAATACTATCACCCAGGTCCTTAGCCACGCCAAGTATAGCCACCTGCCTCTGGTTGTAACCCATGGTGCTCTTGATCACTGGTGATATACTCCCAAACAAGTATCCAATCCCAGCACATGACTGAATCCACATTGCACACACAAAAACCAGCCATCTGTCATTAAAAAAGGCCTTGAATCTGTCATGCAAACGTTGTTTCGTCATCCACTAAGATTAAGACCCCAGATGAGGAGGATTAACAAGGCTTGTCGATGGAAAAGGGAATGATCTTGAAGGTATTAGTTATGAGATAAATTGTGGTTGATTTTTAATCTTGAAAAGACATTAACTTTGTGTGCATAAGATCAGTAGTGGCTGTATAACTTGGACACCTACTTTCCCATTTTTTTCGTTTGCTTGGACATGGAAGCAAGTGGAAGAGGATGCTCTCAGCTTGAAGACATAAATACAGAGGCACGTGGGAATGACTTCTGATCATAAAAATGTAACCATTTTTTCAAGAACAAAAAATCATTAAAATATAAGTAAACGCTTTGATGTAAACAGTCACCAGCTATTTCAATAGTGTTACGCCGCGCATAGATATTTTTATATATAAAAAAACTATACACATTGATTTTTTAAAAATATTTTTATATATAAAAAATTATATTAATTAAAAATCTTATGTATCCGCATAATTAAATAAATTAAAATATATATATATATATATTAATAAATAGAAAAAAATCATTAATAATAACTAAAATTAAAATTAAAAAAATAAAGAAACATTTATAAATTAAGAGATAATTAAGAGATATAATTTTGTAAAACAAAATATTTATCTGGTTATAACCAGTTAATTTTTTTATTAAAATTAATTTTTTTATTCAATGAAATAAAAATAAAAATAAATTCACTTATTAAATTTTATTAAATTCAATGAATAAAAAAAAAGACTACACATATTATAAACATTATATAAAAATAAATTTTAAAAAATAAAGCTCATCTATATAATATATTGAAATAATAATAATAATAATATTTTTTTCATTTCAGTTTCTCACCTTCTAACTCCACCCTACCTTAAAAAAATAAAACTAATTAATCTTTAATTAGAATTAAATAGCTCAAAGTAGAACTTTAAGTATCAGAATAAATTATTGGAGAATGCATAACATGCACATGCTGTTTTGTGAGTACGTAAACGATATCAAATCAACATATTTAGCCCGCGCTTTTTACTCTTTTTTTTTGTAGTTAATGAGTAAGGAGTTTATTATGTTTTTTTAACTAAATATTTTTTATTTATTTTTCATTCTATTTTGAATATTGACCAAATTAAACCTACAATGCAAGTTCACTGCTGCATCAATTTTTAGAAACATTTTCATTACAGTTGCACAGATTTATTTATTTATTTATTTAATTTTTCTGGAAAGAGAATCACACGAATGCTTAAATTAATTCACAATATTGTATTTATGACGAAGAAATTCACTTTACCATACACGAGGCATAGCACTGAAAAGCTAACTCATTATGACTTGTCAATGGCGTGGATTCCTCTCTACAATCTCTTTGGATTGTTAGAAGATTAAATAAAATAGGAAAGTTTTTGGCAATTGAATTCTCAAGGGGATTTATATTCCTGTCATGATGTCATGGGACCATTTCTCTCGTATTTGCATTAGGTGCCAAAAAAGGATGGAGTAGGAAATAGATGTGACATTGGCTATAAGTAGGACAACAGATCCATGCCTGCCTCGTGGATTTTTTAATCCATCTGATAAGACGGAAGTGTGCTGGTATTTTTCTTTATATATAATTTTTAATTAATTTCATTTTATTATTTAACTTGTTTTGTTCATTCATTTAATTTTTTTATACGAATTTATCTTGATTTCATAATTATACCGTGAATTTAACATACTTATTTTAATCAAGTTTTTTTTAAATAGTTTTTATTTTCAACTTGTCATTAAATGTTTAATTTAGTAGTAATTGAGCTTCTAATTTTTTTGTTATTATATTCTTATTTAATTTTTTTTAATAAATAAATTTTTTATGATGTTTTAAAAATATTTAAAGGATGTATTTTTATTATATTGACAAGCATTTATTTTTTTAATAGTCATTGTCATTTTTTTTGTTTATTTTAATTGTTGTTATTTTTTTATAATCATGTTATTAGATTAATCAAATTTAATGAACTCATTAGAATTATTGACATAATTTCCAAATTTTTTTATTTTTTTAATATTATTTTTATGATAAAAAAAAACTTGGTTGGCCCTGGCACACCAGGAACCATGAACTACTTGTTAGGAACATAACAAAACAGATGATTTTACTTAATTTTCCTTTAGGCTATTTTTTTAAGTTTTTTTTTTATTATTATTATAATTGTTGTTTTTGTTTCCTTTCAAATATGGGGAAAAGAGAAATCAAAATTCAAAGCCTTAAAACGTTTGTTGAAGTCATCAGACACCCACCGTCATTAAATTTGGATGTTTTGAAATTGTATTTCAAAAGTCAAAATAATTACATGGCTGCCAGTTATGTACCGCAACACAACAGGAAATTACATGGACGGCAAGAATATTATAATAAGCGGTGCTCCGTCTCAACAGTCAAACACCTCCTTTCATGATTGGAGGCGGCGAGCGGTGACGTCATGAGTGGACCACGTGGAGGAGGACGTGTGTTTATAAATCAAGCGTGATCCAAATACTTAGACAAATTAATTTGGATTGTTCTATAAATGAAAAGAATCACGCTGGGATTAGGACTCGGACATTATATCCCTTATAATAGGTGTATATGCATTTAAAAAAAAAAGAATGAAAAGAGAGCTAGCATGGAAAATTAGGGGTAATTATTTTTTGTTTGTTTTAATTTTTTTTTTAAATTAAATTAATTTTTTAAATTAAAATTGATTGGTTTTAGTTTGAATTTTTAGAATAAAAACAGGTTTAAATCGATTTGGCTTGATTTTGTTCGGTTTTTTTAGTTTAATTTAGTTTTTTTTTGTGGTTTTTTTATTTTAGATTCGGTTTGGCTTTTTCAATTTAATACTTATAAAATCAAAACTAAATAGGTTGGTTTTTTTAAAATTCTAATTAATTTTTTATGATTCAGTTTTTAAAATTTTTTAAATTTTATTAGTTTTTTAATTTTTTTACTCATTCCTCTAAAAAAAATTATTTTTGTTGTAAGAATTCAGTGTATTTAAGATTTGAAGTTCTCCAAAACTTATATTAGTTATGATATAAAACTGACTTTTTAATTCTTGGAGCAACAAATATTTTTTCCCATATCTTTTTATGAGCTCGTCGGTTTGTCTTTTTATGGTGTGCAGTTTCGTTGAATATAAATAGTGGTTATGATCGATTCAATTAAAAAAAAAAAGAGAAATATTGTGTATTTTTTGGGGCATTTTCATAAAAAATAAATCATCACACCTTAATTACTTCGATTTCTTATTAAAGATATTCAATCCATCATAATAGAAATTAAAAAGAGTATCCATGTGCTAACATGTATTTTATATGGAAATTAGAGGCCTGTTTTAACCTATGATAAGTTAAGATAACAGCACTTATTTTTCAAAAGAACTTGAAGAAAGTTCTTAATGATAAAGAAAAGAACTAGCTGCAATGATGGGTGAAGATGGGAGGAGACAAATGACAAAGTCTTGATGATGATCCGAATCTGTTTATCAAATGTAGTTTTATGAGTAGTAATGGATGTAAAGACAACAATTTACTTGTGGGAAAAACTGTAAGAAGCCATTGATGAACTAGAATCCTCATACATGAATAAGTCATTAACTAATAAGTTCTACTTGAAGCATCTTCTATATATATAGTGTGAACTATAAGGTACACTAATGAGATCCTATTTTGATATATTTAATTTGATTGTTACAAATTCCTTGTCTATTAGTATTGAAATTGATGATAAGCATTGAACATTTCTATATTCTTTATCTTTTATGTGCCATAACTATAGAGGGATTTCTCTATTTAATTCTTTATTATTTAACTAAATTATTATCTAATACAAGATTGCTACTCTGTACTAAATGACACGACAAAGAGATTGATGTCTTCTCCCAAGTGCAG
>SRLM01000514.1:16267-26311 GCA_015708895.1 Populus ilicifolia | reverse complement strand
TCATATCTGGAGCTATAGATCTCAGATTTAGGTCTACTTTATATGAATAGAAAGGTAAGACATAGACCTACAACTTTCATATGGATCCCAAGATGTAAAAAGGCCATTTTGAAGTCCAAATTATTGTAACAACAAAGAAGCCCGAATCTGTCCTCCAGCCTTAACACTGTTTAGTATTTTGGCCATATCTGGAGTTTTAGAAGTCAAAATGAGTTGACTTTTTTACACAAGAAAGCTGAGACAATTTCCTAGAACTTTCATGTTTTCAAGTGGCTCTAATTTTGACGTCATTAATGATATTTTGGGTAGACAAGAGAAGATAAGGATTGTCACCAAGTCAAGGGTTAGCCATCTACTCATCAATTAGTCATCAAATCAATCGTTCCCAATTTTGGCCTATAAAAGGAGGCATTTGCCATGCATTTAGGCATCTTGGTGTCCAGATCAAGATCATGCTCTTGTTTTCTCTCTTTGTATTCTTTATGCTTTGTTTTCATTAATATCAAGTTTATGCCTTTCATTTCCTTTCCTTTCTTTAGTTAACTTTTATGTTCTTATTTTGTTTATCTATTTTTCTTTCTTTCATTATGTCTAGCTAAGTTAATTATGTCAAGGTGAAAAGGTTACACTAATGGTGTAAGAATAAGTATGGTATAAACTTAATATGGACTTTAATGTTTAATACTAACATGTTTTATATTTGTTATCTTGTTCACTCTTTAATACTTTGCTTGTTAAATGATTAATCTTGATTTATGTTGTATAACAATTGGTACAACAAATGCTTGGCACTTTCATAGCCCATACTGTATGGTATAACCGACACCTGAGCTATGAAAGGAACTTGATTTGTTGTTAACATAAGTTATAATTATGAATGCTTGACGAAATTTACAAGTATTAGCATTAATTGAATAAGATGACTAATGTAATCATGTTAACAATCTATAATCTGATTGGAACCTCCTTTATGTGTGGTTTCCAATTGAACAATAAGAGTTTATACTATACTTGTTTGACATACCGTTAGTGGAACCTCCAACCTTGACATTTGTTATTATCATTGTTAATCCTTACTTTAATATCTCATCATCATCATCATCATCTTCTTCTTCTCTTTCTTTACTACTATTATTATTATTATTATTATTATTATTATTATTATTATTATTATTATTATTATTATTATTATTGTTGTTATTGTTGTTGTTGTTGTTGTTGTATTGTTGTTATTTATAATTTGTACAATATCCTCCCTGTGGTTCGATCTTGGTCTTGCCGGGTTATTTATTACTTCGACACTCCTACACTTGAGAGAAGACATCAATCTTTTTATCGTGTCACTCACTCTTGAACCTTGTGAGAAAGATGATGTGTCATTCTCTAAGGGTAAGGAAGGGGTTAAATATGAAAATTACAAAGAAACGACTGATTCTCCACGAGCGCTTCCATTTCCTCATGCCATGACCAAATAAAAAAAAGTCAATCACAACTCTGAAATCTTTAAAACTTTCAAACAAGAATCAATATACCTTTACTGGATGCGATTAAACAGGTTCTTTCTTATGCTAAAATTTTAAAAGATCAATATACTTTTACAAGATGCGATTAAACAGGTTCCTTCCTATGCTAAAATTTTGAAAGATTTATGCATTGTGTAGAGGAAACTGAATGTGAAAAAGAAAGCCTTTTTAGCCGAACAAGTGTCATTCTTCAGAACAATAATGCTTTGAAATATAAAGACCCTGGTTGTCCTATAATTTCTTGCTTTGTTGAAGAACATAAAATTGAAAGAGCCTTACTTGATCTTAAAGCTAGTGTGAATTTACTTCCATATTTAGTTTTTCAAAGTCTCAATCTAGGTGAGTTAAAACCAACTTCTATAACATTTTTACTTGCCTATAGATCTATAAAAGTGCCTAAAAAAATAGTCAAAGATGTGATAGTACAAGTCGATAAATTTATTTATCTTGTGGATTTTATTATCTTGGATACAAAACCTATTCAAGCATGTAATTTATTTCCTGTTATTTTAGGATCTTCGTTTTTTGCAACTTCTAACGTATTGATTAATTATAGGAATGGACTGATGAAGCTATCATTTGGAAACATGACATTGAAGATGAATATTTTCAATGTTTGCTAGTAACTTAGAGTTGATAATGATTTACAAGAAGTATATCATATTGACGAATTAGTTTATGATCAACTTGAATTTACTTTAATAAAAATGAGTTGGATGAATCTAAAAATTTGCAAATGATTTATTCAGAGGAAGAAATTATGGATGAAAAAAGCATTGAAAATGTTAATACGGATCTTTTGTCAAAAGAGATAACAAATTCGACATCTGGCATCACACTAATCGATGATTACTTTCCTAATGAATCCTTACTTTCTCTTAGTCCAATGCCTTGGTATAATAAAAATATCAATTTTCTTGTTTTTGGAGATTTACCAATTGATTGGAGTACCCAAGATAAAGAAAAGTTTTTGAACGAAGTGAAGAACGTTTATTAGGATGACCTTAACTTATTCAAATATTGTCCTCATCAAATATTTTAAAGATTCATTCCTGATAATGAGGTAAGTAGTGTCATTAAACTTTATCATTCTGAAGCATGTGGGATTTATTTTTTGTTAAAAAACAGCTATAAAAATATTTTAAAATGGATTTTATTGGCTCACCATATTCAAGGACACGCATGCATTCTGCAAAACTTATGAAAATTATCAAAAAGTTGATACTAGTGGAAGGGTTTTGTTTTATAATTCTCAACTCCATTTATTTCCTAGAGAGCTAAGATCAAGATGGTGCAATCCTTATTAGGCCTTTGATATTGAGAATGCAAAGAATGCCAATGTTTTTAAGGAAAATGGATATCGTTTAAAAGCTTACTTTGATAATTTTTCTAGTGAAAATGAATCAACTGGTTTGAATGATCTTGTAGATAAAGGTTGATTATTTTGTTTTTCTCACATTGTTTTTGTGTTTCTTTTTGAGTGATTTTTGCTAGTTTCTCTCACTCCGGTCAAATGGCGGACAACGGTACTCCGTGACTTAAGTTTGTTCTTTTAGTTTCCCATAATAACTAATATTTGTGTATATATTTGTGGAATTCTTTAAATCTCTTCTCAAATTCTCATTTGATAATGGACACTAATCTTGAAAAATTGAAAAGGTATTTTCCCACTTTACCTCAAAATGCGATTACAAAAACTTATCATGCTAGATGTGTGACATGACGAAAAGATTGATGTCTTCTCCCAAGTGTAGGAGTGTCGAAGTAATAAATAACTCGATAAGACTGGGGTCGAACCACAGGGAGGTTATTGTACAAATTATAAATAACAATAATACAACAACAACAATAATAACAATAACAACAATAATAGTAATAACAGCAAAAATAATAATAATAATAATAATAATAACAATAATAAAGAAGAAGAAGAAGATGAGAACTTTGAGATGAAATATTAAAGTAAGGATTAAACAATGATAATAACAAATGTCAAGGTTTGAGGTTCCAATAATGGTATGTCAAACAAGTATAATATAAATTCTTATTATTTAATTGGAAACCACACATAAAGGAGGTTCCAATCAGATTATAAATTGTTAACATGATTACATTAGTCCTCTTATTCGATTAATGCTAATACTTGTAAATCTCGTCAAGCATTCATGATTATAACTTATGTTAACAACAAATCAAGTTATTTTCATAGCTCAGGTGTCGGTTATACCATACAGTATGGGCTATGAAAGTGCCAAGCATTTGTTGTACCAATTGTTATACAACATAAATCAAGATTAATCATTTAACAAGCAAATTAATAAAGAGTGAACAAGATAACAAATATAAAACATGTTAGTATCAAACATTAAAGTCCATATTAAGTTGATACCATACTTATTCTTACACCATTAGTGTAACCTTTTCACCTAGACATAATTAACTTAGCTAGACATAATGAAAGAAAGAAAAATAGATAAACAAAATAAGAACATAAAAGTTAACTAAGTAAAGAAAAGGAAATGAAATGCATAAACATAATATTAATGGAAGTAAAGTATAAACATTACAAAAAATACAAAGAGAGAAAGGAAGAGCATGATCTTGATCTGGACACCAAGATGTGTAAATGCATAGCAAATGCCTCCTTTTATAGGCCAAAATTAGGAACTATTGATTTGATGACTAATTAATAAGTGGGTGGCCAACTCTTGACTTGGTGACAATCCTTATCTTCTCTTGTTTGCCCAAAACGTCATTGATAACATCAAAATTGGACCCACTTGAAAACATGAAAATTGTAAGCAATTGTCTCAGCTATCTTATGTAAAAAATTCGCTCATTTAGACTTCTAGAACTCTAGATATGGCCAAAATACTGAACAGTGATCGGGCTGGAGGACAGATTCGGGCTTCTTTGTTGTTACTACAATTTGGACTTCAAAATGGCCTTTTCAGATCTTGGGCTCCATAGGAAAGTTGTAGGCCTATGTCTTAACTTTCCATCCATATAAAATGGACCTAAATTTGAGATTTATAGCTCTAGATATGACTCAATTACCGAACAGTGTTTCGGTTTGGATTGCACCGACATCTCTTTTCTAAGTTTGATCATCTCTTTGCCTTTGCAATTGAAGTTCTTAAAGTCATCAATCAATCCTTTCATTTATGTGATAGGCCTGCATTTAAAATGAACATTTACCACAAATTAAAGGTATCTTATATTATTAGATAGATTATTATAAAACATACTTTAGTTAAGAAGTTATTGATACTTCAAGTGCAAAATAATGATATAAAACCATGATGAAAATGCACTGTTGAGTACTAATCACACCCCCCAACTAGCTTATTACTAGTCCCTAGTAATCAAAGCGTTAAAATAGATAAATAATTTGCAAATTCCACAAAGCAAGGTATTCATCATTTAACTTCTATTACTCTATCTAGATAAACAAACTGTTGTTAAATTTATATACTTGCTTAATACTTCTTAACAAGATATTCATAAACCTTTCTTTTATGCTCAATGTATCAACACATAATTATGGGGCTTTTCTTGGAAGAAAACAAAATTTTTGTTCTAATGTTTAAAGTTAACTTCCTTGAGTTGAGATTATTTTTTTTTTAATATATATACATATAATTTTAAACACCATGCATCTTTAACCCATGTAACGAGCTTTCAACTAATGACTCTCAGACTAGTTGGTCTTAGGGCATTAAGTGTTAAAACACTCCTACGAGCTTAGTAACTCGGGTTCTAGATACTGATATGTAGATACTGTAATGTTTGATTTCCTTAAGCTTTTCTCCTCAACCCATGTAACAAGCATTGGGCTAATAGCTCCCAAGTTAGTTGACTTTAGGGTATTAGGTGTTAAAACACCCCTTCAGGCTTAATTGCTTAGGTTAGGGAGACTATGAAACCAAACTTATCTAAATTTTTATTATTATCATTTTTTTTCTTTTTTCTTTTTTTTTTCAATTTTTTTTAATTATATACAATCCCTTTCCCTTAGTTGTTACCTTTAACAAAAAAACATAAATAATGTAATAATCCAATATGCAACCCACAATCATATGTTAAAGTGTGTGTGTGTAAATTAAGGTTTAAGAATACATGTTAAATATGTATATGAGCAAACTTAAACAAGACATTGTCCTCAATGTTTAAAGGTAAAAAGATAAAGTATAGAAGATATCACCTGAAATAACGAACATTGACAAACCTGAAACACACTAGAAAAAATATAAGAAACAACAAAACATTATAATAAAATCAAAAGACATAAAGATTCACAAATAGAGGCTCAAATCCAATCTAAGCTTTTTATGGCTTTCCTTAGTTGACCAATTTATGCGACTCATGGAAGGATTAATTACAGGAATGAAAGATTGTAGTTGGTCAATCAATTGTTCAACAGCAGCAGCAGAGATTATGATTTGTCGTGCAGAAGATGTTACAAACTCCTATTCCACAGTCTGATCAAGAAAAGACAACAACTTATCATAACAACCATTAACATTTAACAAACCTACGAGTTTATGGTGAATGTGCAGTTGGGCCCAAGAGAAAATATGAAATATCTCTTCCAATGTGCCTAGACCACCTAGTAAAGCAATGAAGGCATCAGCATGATTAAACATTGCATTCATTCGAGCTCATATTGTAGAGACCTGAAGTTCCTCTCCAATTATTTTTCCAATGATGTCCCCTTGTGCTAAAACTTTGGGGACGACCCCCAAAACTTGACTACCTCCTAAAAATGCAGCTATTGACACACCTCCCATTAACCTAAGACTGCCTTCCCTATATACTAAATGAATCTTTCTCTCAGCTAGCACCTGACCAAGATGATTTGCTGATTCTAAAAACTGCTTTGCTTTTCCAAGACTAGATCCACCGAAAACACATATATTTCTTATATGATGACTTGAGGAACTTGCCATTTCTACACACTTCTGTATTTGTTGAATGTATGGGTTGAGTAGAAATGAAAGGAAAGAAGAGAGGGTTTTATAGATGAGAAATTAGAAAAGTAATCATAACACCTATATGTAGGCCAGCTAGAGTCTCACACTCTCTTTCTCTCTCTCTTTTTATTTATTTATTTACTTTTTTTAAAAAAAACATGTATATGTACAGGTAGTTATGGTTATGACTCACATCTTTCCTTGGTTTTAAGTCCAAGAATGACTTAAATGCCCTCTATGGGTCGGGGATAGGCTTCCCATCCAGTTTTCTTAAAAACTAGCAAACAAGGTCTTTTTTAGTCAGATTCCCAAGATTAAATTGATCATGTTCTTTATGAAATAGTGGCCATAAATCATGAATTACACGATGCACATCTCCACTAGGATGCGTCTCAAGAGTCAATAGAAGGTTGTCTAAAGACTCCTTACTCAGGCCATCCTTAATGAATTGTATTTTATCTTCACGGTTTATAGATACCATTCCTAAAGAACGACATTGTGTATTACAAGTCCATCTAGCACATCGATGACAAACTTCCAGTCGTTTTGCACGACGTTTCTTTGCAAAAGTGCTTTTACCTGTTCCAGGCATATGTGAAATAAAGGAGTTAGAGGACTCACCTGATAATCGAACTTTTGCTTCAATCAACCAGCGAATATCTTCAGGAATTCCATGATTCATTAACAATCTCAATCTTGCACATCTAGCACGGTAAATTTTTGTAATCGCATTCTGAGGCAGAGCGGGAAAATACTTTTTCAATTTTTCAAGATTAGTGTCCATTTTCAAATGAGAATTGGAAGAGAGATTAAAAGAATTGCACAAATATATACACATATATTAGTAATTATGGGAAACTGAAAGAACCGACTTAAGTCACGGAGTACCATTATCCGCCATTTGACCGTGGTGAGAGAAACTAGCAAAATCACTAAAAAAAAATCAATCTTTATATACAGGATCACCCAATTCAATAGAGTCATGTTCAACTGAAAAATTATCAAAGTAAACTTTCAGACATTGTCTATTTACTTTGAAAACATTGTCATTCTTTGGATTCTTGATGTCATAGGCCCCATATGGATACACATGTTTCACAAAAAAAGACCGCTCCATCTTGATCTTAATTTTCCAGGAAATAAATGCAATCGAGAATTATAAAGCAAGACTTTTTGACCAACATTGAATGTTTTTCTCAGTAAATTCTTATCATGAAACTCTTTGATTCTTGCTTTATGAATTCTTGAATTTTCATATGCATCATTTCTTATTTCCTCAAGCTCATTTATTTGTAATTTTCGCAGTTGACTAGCATCATCCAGATTTGAATTAGAAGCTTTAATAGCCCAATAAGCTTTATGTTTAAGTTCCACAAGCAAGTGACAAGGTTTTCCATAGACTAGTCTATAAGGTGACATATCTAATGATGTTTTATAAACAGTTCGATAAGCCCAAAGTGTATCATTAAGTCTTAAAGACCAATCTTTCCTATTAGGGTTCACTGTTTTCTCCAAAATGTGTTTGATCTCTCTATTAGCAAGCTCTACTTGTCCATTTGTTTGAGGGTGATAAGGGGTGACAACTTTGTGTGTGATTCCATATTTCTTCATTAAAGACTCAAATGGCTTGTTGCAGAAATGTGTTCCACCATCACTTATTATGGCTCAAGGGACTCCAAATCGACTCAAAATATTTTCTTTCAAAAACTTAATTACTGTTTTGTGATCGTTGTTTCAACTTGGAATTGCCTCTATCCATTTTGAAACATAATCTACTACGACTAATATATATAAGAAACCAAATGATGAAGGAAATGGACCCATGAAATCTATACCCCAACAGTCAAAGATCTCAATGACAAGAATAGGATTTAAAGGCATCATGTGACGTTTTGAAATTGATCCCAACTTTTAACAATTTTCACAAGACTTGCAGAATGCATGTGAGTCTTTGAACATGGTGGGCCAATAAAATCCATTTTGTAAGATTTTTGCAGTTGTCTTTCTTGATGAGAAATGGCCCCCACATGCCTAAGAATGATAAAATTTAATGACATTACTTACCTCATTGTCAGGAATGCATCTTCAAAATATTTGATCAGGACAATATTTAAATAAATAAGGGTCATCCCAATAAAAGTTCTTCATTTCATTCAAGAACTTTATTTTATCTTGGGTGCTCCAATGAGCTGACAATTGTCCTGAAATAATAAAATTGACAATATTAGCAAACCAAGGCATTGTAGAGATAAAAAATAAAGATTCATCGGGAAAGTAGTCATCGATTGGTGTGATGTCAGTTTTCGAATCTGTTGTCAATCTTGACAAGTGATCTGCGACAACATTTTCGCTGCCTTTCTTATCTTTGACTGTGATATCAAATTCTTAAAGTAACAAAATCGACCGCACCAATCTAGCCTTAGAATCTTTCTTAGAAAGAAGATATTTCAATGCTGCATGATCACTAAAAACAACAACAGGTGAGCCAACAAGATAAGACCTAAATTTTTCACATGCAAATACTACTGCAAGTAATTCTTTTTCAGTGGTGGTATAATTCATTTGAGCATTATTTAAAGTTTTACTTGCATAGTAAATTACATAAGGTTTCTTATCTTTTCTTTGTCCCAAAACAGCACCTACGGCATAATCACTAGCATCACACATTATCTCAAAAGGTAATGACCAATCAGGAGGTTGAATGACAGGAGCACAAGTAAGCAAGTTTTTAAGTTTAACAAAGGCTTTTTCACATTGTTCAGTCCATTCAAAAAAATTATCCTTTGTTAGAAGGTTACTTAAGGGCTTAGATATTACGCTAAAATCTTTGATGAACCTTCTATAAAAACCAGCATGTTCTAAGAATGATCTAACATCCTTAATAGATTTTGGTGTTGGCAAGTTTGCAATTAACTCGATTTTAGATTTTTCAACCTCAATTCCTTTTGATGAAACAATGTGACCAAGTACAATGCCTTTTGTTACCATAAAGTGACATTTTTTCCAATTCAGCACAAGATTCTTCTCTTCATACCTGGCCAAAACCTTTTTTAAGTTAGTCAAACAATCATCAAATAAATCGCCAAAAATAGAAAAATCATCCTTGAAAATCTCAAGAAAATTTTCAACCATATCACTAAATATACTAAGCATGCATCTTTGAAATGTGGCTGGTGCATTACATAATCTAAAAGGCATCCTTCGATATGCAAAAGTACCCAATGGACATGTGAAAGTAGTCTTCTCTTGATCTTCCAATGCAATTTCAATTTGATTGTAACCCGAATAATCATCTAGGAAACAATAAAATTCATGACCTGCAAATCTTTCTAAGATTTAATCCATGAAAGGTAATGGAAAATGATCTTTTCTAGTCATTGAATTAAGTTTCCTATAGTCAATGCACATGCGCCAACCTATAGTCATTGATTCTTACCTGTTCTCATTGTTCTCATTTGTTATCACAGTGACTCCAGACTTCTTGGGTACAACTTGGGTAGGACTTACCCATTTGCTGTCAGAAATAGGATAAATGATGTCATTATCTA
>SRLM01000514.1:316-14674 GCA_015708895.1 Populus ilicifolia | reverse complement strand
GATCTGGACACCAAGATGCGTAAATGCATGGCAAATGCCTCCTTTTATAGGCCAAAATTGGGAACTATTGATTTGATGACTAATTAATAAGTGGGTGGCCAACTCTTGACTTGGTGACAATCCTTATCTTCTCTTGTTTGCCCAAAACATCATTGATAACATCAAAATTGGACCCACTTGAAAACATGAAAATTGTAGGCAATTGTCTCAGCTATCTTGTGTAAAAAATTCGCTCATTTGGACTTCTAGAACTCTAGATATGACCAAAATACTGAATAGTGCTCGGGCTGGAAAACAGATTCGGGCTTTTTTGTTGTTGCTACAATTTGGACTTCAAAATGGCCTTTTCAGATCTTGGGCTCCATAGGAAAGTTGTAGGCCTATGTCTTACCTTTCCATCCATATAAAATGGACCTAAATCTGAGATTTATAGCTCTAGATATGACTCAATTACCGAATAGTGTTTCGGTTTGGATTGCACCGACATCTCTTTTCTAAGTTTGATAATCTCTTTGCCTTTGCAATTGAAGTTCTTAAAGTCATCAATCAATCCTTTCATTTATATGATAGGCCTGCATTTAAAATGGATATTTACCATAAATTAAAGGTATCTTATATTATTAGATAGATTATTATATAACGTACTTTAGTTAAGAAGTTATTGATACTTCAAGTGCAAAATGATGATATAAAACCACGATGAAAATGCACTTTTGAGTACTAATCAATGTGCAAAATTGAGGTTATTAATGAACATGGAATTCCTAAAGATATTTGTTGGTTGAATGAAGAAAATATCTAATTATCAGGTAAGTCCTTAAATTGCTTCATTTCACACATGCCTAGAATAGGTAAAAGCACTTTAGCAAAGAAACGTCGCGCAAAATGACTAAAAGTCTGTCATTAATGTGCCAGATAGACTTGTAATGCACAATTTCATTCTTTAGGAATGGTATTTATAAACCGTGAAGATAAAATACAATTCATTAAGGATGGCCTGAGTAAGGAGTCTTTAGATAATCTTTTATTAACTTTTGAGACACATCCTAGTAGAGATGTACATTATGCAATTTATGATTGATGGCCACTATTTCATAAAGAACATGCTAGACTTAGTCTTGAGAATCTGACTAAAAAAGACCATGTTTGCTTGTTTTTAAGAAAATTGGTTGGGAAGCCTATTCTTGACCTATAGAAGGCGTTTAAGCCGTTCTTGGATGTAAAACCAAGGGAAGATATGAGTCACAATCACAACTACCTGTACATACACATGCTTTTTTAAAAATAAATAAATAAAGAGAGAGAGAGTATGTGTGAGACTCTAACTGACCTACATATAAGTGGTATGATTGCCTTTTTAATTTCTCATCTATAAAATCCTCTATTCCCTCCTTTCATTTCTACTCAACCCATACATTCAACAAATAGAGAAGTGTGTAAAAATAACAGGTTTCTTAGGTCATCACATAAGAAATACTTGTGTTTTCGGTGGATCTAGTATTGGGAAAGAAAAGGAGTTTTTAGAATCAGCAAATCATCTTGGTAAGGTGCTTGCTGAGAGAAAGATTCTTTTAGTATATAGGGGAGACAGTTTTGGGTTAATAGAAGGTGTGTTAATAGCTGTATTTTTAGGAGGTAATCAAGTTTTGGGGTTCGTCTCCGGAGCTTTAATACAAGGGGACATCATTGGAAAAATAATTAGAAAGGAACTTTAGGTCTCCACAATGTAGACTCAAATGAATGCAATGTTTAACCATATTGATGCCTTCATTGCTTTACTAGGTGGTCTAGACATATTGGAAGAGATCTTTCATATTTTCTCTTAGGCCCAACTGCACATTCACTATAAACTCATAGGTTTGTTAAATGTTAATGGTTATTATGATAAGTTATTGTCTTTTCTTGATCATGCTATGGAACATAAATTTCTAACATCTTCTGCACGACAAATCATAATCTATGCTGCTACTGCTGAATAATTGATTGACCAACTACAAGCTTTCATTCCTGTAGTTGATCCCTCAATGAGTCGCATAAATTGATCATCATTTTTGTAATCTAAGAAAAGTCATAAAAGGCTTAGATTAGATTTGAGTCTTCATTTGTTATTTTTTTTATTTTTGTTTTTTTATTCTATTTTTTTATTTCTTATTTTTATGTTAGTGTGTTTCTTGTTTGTCAGTGTTTGTTATTTAAGGTGATATATTCTATACTCTATCTTTCTACCTTAAAACATTGAGAACAATGTCTTGTTTTAGTTGGGTAGAGAGGGTAATAGCTAAAGAAAGAAATTTAACTAATTGTGTTTTCTATTTCATAAAGCATGTGTAAAATTGTTGTTACTATGAAGGCAAAGTAAAAGAGATCTTTTTATGACTCTTGAGACGCATCTTAATAACAATTCTTAATAAGAACTATTATAATACTTCTTTAAATATTCAGGTTTACAAACTTTCGCATTACTATCACTTAATTCTACTCATATACTCATTTAACATGTATTCTTAAACCTTAATTTCTACACACACACACTTTAACATATGATTGTGGGTTGCATATTGGATTATTACATTATTTATGTTCTTTTGTTAAAGGTAAAAACTAAGGGAAAGAGATAGTATATAATTTGAAATTAAAAAAAAAAGAGCAAAAAAAAATGATCATAATAAAAATATAGATAAGTTTGGTTTTGTAGCCTATCTAACCTAAGTAATTAAGCTCGAAGGGGTGTTTTAACATCTAATACCCTAAAGTCACTTATTACATGGGTTGAGGAGAAAAGTTTAAGAGAATCAAACATTACACCATCTACATATCTGTATCTACGACCCGAGTTACTAAGCTCGTAAGGATGTCTCAACACCTAATGCCTTAAAATCAATTGGTCAGGGAGTCATTAGCTGAAAGCTCGGTACATCGGTTAAAGATATATGGTGTTTTAAGTTATATAATAATAATAATAATAATAATAATAATAATAATAATAATAATAATCACAACTCAAGGAAGATAACCTTAAACATTAGAACAAAAATTTTGCTTTCTTCCAAAAAAAGCCTCATAATTATGTGTTGATATATTAAGCATAAAAAAAGGTTTATTAATATCTTGTTAAGAGAAAATGAGCATATATATAAATTTAATATGAGTTTGTTTATTTGGATAGATTAAATGAAATTTAAATGATGAATACCTTACTTTGTAGAATTTGCAAATTATTTTTTGATTTTAACACTTGGATTACTAGAGACTAATAATAAACTGATTGAGGGGTGTGATTAATACTTAAAAGTTTATTTTTATCAAGGTTTTATGTTATCATTTTGCACTTGAAGTATCAATAAGTCCTTAACTAAAACATGTTTTATAATAATGTATATAATAATATAAGACACCTTTATTTTATGGTAAATATTTATTTAAGAACTGAAATTGAAAGGATAAAGAGATGGTCAAACTTCAAAAAGAGATGTCGGTGCAGTCCAACTAGAAACACTATTCAGTAATTAAGTCATATCTAAAGTTATAGATCTCCTATTTAGATCTACTTTCTATGGATGGAAAGGTAAGTCATAGGCCTACAACTTTGATATGAAGCCTAAGATCTAAAAAGGTCATTTTCAAGTCCAAATTGTTGCAACAACAAAAAAGCTCGAATCTGTCCTCCAGCCCGAGCACTGTTCAATATTTTTATCATATCTAGAGTTCTAGAAGTTGAAATAAACTGAATTTTTTATACAAGAAAGATGAGAAAATTTAATATAGCTTTTATGTTTTCAAGTGATTCCAATTTTAACGTTATCTTACACGATGAAAAGATTGATGTCTTCTCCTAAGTGTAGGAGTATCGAAGTAATAAATAACCCAGCAAGACTAGGGTCGAACCACAGGGGGGTTAATTGTACAAATTATAAATAACAATGATAACAATAACAACAATAATAACAATAATAACAATAATAACAACTATAATAATAATAATAATAATAACAATAACAACAACAACAATAATGAAGAAGAAGAAAAATTGATGAGAACTTTGGGATGAAATATTAGTGTAAAGATTTAACAACGATAACAATAAATGTAAAGGTTAAAGGATCCACTAATGGTATGTCAAACAAGTATAGTATAAACTCTTATTAGTCAATTGGAAACCACACACAAAGGAGGTTCCAATCAGATTATAGATTGTTAATATGATTACATTAGTTGTCTTATTCAATTAATGCTAATACTTATAAATCTCGTCAAGCATTCATGATTATAACTTATGTTAACAACAAATCAAGTTTCTTTCATAGCTCAGGTGTCTGTTATACCATAAAGTATGGGCTATGAAAGTGTCAAGCATTTGTTGTACTAATTCTTATACAACATAAATCAAGATTAGTCATTTAACAAGCAAAGTATTAAAGAGTGAACAAGATAACAAATATAAAACATGTTAGTATCAAACATTAAAGTCCATATTAAGTTTACATTATACTTATTCTTACACCATTAGTGTACCCTTTTCACCTTGACATAATAAACTTAACTAGATATAATAAAAGATGGAAAAATAGATAAACAAAATAAGAACATAAATAAGATAAGAGTTAACAAAGGAAAGGAAAGGAAATGAAAGGCATAAACTTGATATTAATGAAAGCAAAGCATAAGCACTACAAAAAATACAAAGAGAGAAAACAAGTGCATGATCTTGATCTGGATACCAAGATGTTTAAATGCATGGCAAATGCCTCTCTTTATAGGCCAAAATTGGAAACTACTGATTTGATGACTAATTGATGAGTAGGTGGCCTAACTCTTGACTTGGTGACAATCCTTATCTTCTCTTGTCAGCCAAAAACATCATTGATAAACATCATAATTGGAGCCACTTGAAAACATGAAAGTTGTAGAAAATTCTCTCAGCTTTCTTGTGCAAAAAATTCAGCTCATTTTGACTTTTAAAACTCCAGATATGGCCAAAATACTGAACAGTGCTCGGGCTGGAGGATGGATTCGGGCTTCTTTGTTGTTGCAACAATTTGGACTTCAAAATGACCTTTTTAGATCTTGGGCTCCATATGAAAGTTGTAGGTCTATTTCTTACCTTTCCATTCATATAAAGTAGACCCAAATCTGATATCTATAACTTCAGATATGACCCAATTACTGAACAGTATTCCGGTTTGGATTGCACTGACATCTCTTTTCTAAGTTTGGCCATCTCTTTATCCTTTCAATTTCAGTTCTTAAATTCATCATCAATCCTTTCATTTATGTGATAGGCTTGTATTTAAAATGAACATTTATTATAAATTAAAGTATCTTATTTTATTAGATATATTATTATAAAACATGCTTTAGTTAAGGAGTTATTGATACTTCAAGTGCAAAATGATGATATAAAACCTTGATAAAAATACACTTTTAAGTATCAATCACACCCCCAACTAGCTTATTACTAGTCCCTAGTATTCAAAGCGTTAAAATAGAAAAACAATGTGCAAATTCCACAGAGCAAGGTAGTCATCATTTAACTTCCATTAATCTATTCAGATAAACAAACTCTTGTTAAATTTAGATACCTGCTCAATACCTCTTAATAAGATATTCATAAACCTTTCTTTTGTGCTCAATGTATCAACACATAATTATAGGGCTTTTCTTGGAAGAAAACAAAATTTTTGTTCTCATGTTTAAGGTTAACTTCCTTGGGTTGGGATTATTATTTTTGTCTTTTTTTTATAATATATATACATATAATTTAAAACACCATGCATCTCTAACCCATGTAACGAGCTTTTAGCTAATGACTCCCAGACCAGTTGGTCTTAGGACATTAGATGTTAAGACACCCTTACGAGCTTAGTAACTCGGGTTGCAGATACTAATATGTAGATAGTGCAATGTTTGATTCCCTTAAACTTTTCTCCTCAACCCATGTAACAAGCGTTGGGCTAATAGCTCCCAAGTCAGTTGACTTTAGGGTATTAGGTGTTAAAACACCTCTTCGGGCTTAATTGCTTAGGTTAGGGAGGCTACAAAACCAAACTTATCTATATTTTTATTATTATCATTTTTTTCTTTTTTTTCTTCTTCTTGTTTTTTTTAATTATATACTATCCCTTTCTCTTAGTTGTTACCTTTAACAAAAAGAACATAAATAATGTAATAATCCAATATGCAACCCAAAATTATATGTTAAAGTGTGTGTGTAAATTAAGGTTTAAGAATACATGTTAAATAAGTATATGAGCAGAATTAAGTGATAACAATGCGAGAGTTTGTAAATCTGAATATTTCAAGAAGTATTATGATAGACTTTGTTATGAATGATTACTAAGATGCGTCTCAAGAGTCATAAAAGATTCTCTTTACTCTGCCATCATAGTAACAACCATTTTGCACATGCTTTATAAAATGGAAAACATAGTTTTTTTTAAGCTACTACCCTCTCACCCCAACTAAAACAAGACATTGTCCTCAATGTTTAAAGGTAGAAAGATATAGTATAGAAGATATCACCTGAAATAACGAACACTGACAAACCTGAAACACATTGAAACAAATATACGTAATAACAAAACACAATAATAAAACCAAAAGACACAAAGATTCACAAATGAAGGCTCAAATCCAATGTAAGCTTTTTACGGCATCCTTGGTTCACTAATTTATGCGACTCATAGAAGGATCAATTACAGGAATGAAAGATTGTAGTTGGTCAATCAATTGTTCAGCAGTAGCAGCAGAGATTATGATTTGTCGTGTAGAAGATGTTAGAAATTCCTGTTTCATAGCGTGATCAAGAAAAGACAACAAGTTATCATAATAACCATTAACATTTAACAAACCTATGAGTTTATGGTGAATGTGCAGTTGGGCCCAAGACAAAACATGAAAGATCTCTTTCAATGTACCTAGACCATCTGGTAAGACAATGAAGGCATCAACATAGTTAAACATTGCATTCATTCGAGCTGACATTGTGGAGACCTGAAGTTCCTCTCCAATTGTTTTTCCAATGATGTCCCCTTGTGCTAAAGCTTCGGGGACGACCCCCAAAACTTGACTACCTCCTAAAAATGCAGCTATTGACACACCTTCCATTAACCCAAGACTGCCTCCCCCATATACTAAATGAATTTTTCTCTCAGCTAGCATTTGACCAAGATGATTTGCTGATTTTAAAAACTCCTTTTTCTTTTCTATGACTAGATCTACCGAAAACACAAATATTTCTTATATGATGACTTGAGGAACTTGTCATTTCTACACACTTCTGTATTTGTTGAAAGTATGGGTTGAGTAGAAATGAAAAAAGGAAGAGAGGGTTTTATAGATGAAAAATTAGAAAGGCAATCATACCACCTATATGTAGGCCAACTAAACTCTCTTTCTCTCTCTTTATTTATTTACTTTTAAAAAAGCATATGTATGTACAAGTAATTGTGATTGTGGCTCACATCTTCCCTTGGTTTTACGTTCAAGAACGGGTTAAACGCCCTCTATGGGTCGGGGATAGGCTTTCCATCCAGTTTTCTTAAAAACTAGTAAATAAGGTCTTTTTTAATCAGATTCTCAAGACTAAGTCGATCATGTTCTTTATAAAATAGCGACCATAAATCATGAATTGCATAATGCACATCTCTACTAAAATGCATCTCAAGAGTCAATAGAAGGTTATTTAAAGACTCTTTACTTAGGTCATCCTTAATAAATTGTATTTTATCTTGACAGTTTATAGATATCATTCCTAAAGAATAACATTGTGCATTACAAGTCTATCTGGTACATCGATGACAGACTTTTATGTGTGAAATGAAGGAGTTAGAGGACGCACCTGATAATCAGACCTTTGCTTCAATCAACCAGTGAATATATTCAAGAATTCCATGATTCATTAACAATCTTAATCTTGCACATCTAGCATGGTAAATTTTTGTAATCGCATTCTGAGGCAAAGTGAGAAAATACTTTTTCAATTTTTCAAGATTAGTGTCCATTTTCAAATGAGAATTGGAAGAGAGATTCAAAGAATTACACAAATATATACACAAATATTAGTTATTATGGGAAACTTAAAGAACCGACTTAAGTCATGAAGTACCGTTATCCGCCATTTGACCGAGCTGAGAGAGACTAGCAAAAATCACTTAAAAAGAAAAACATTGTCATTCCAACCAGTTGATTCGTTTTCATTAGGAAAATTATCAAAGTAAGCTTTCAAATGATGTCCATTTTCTTTAAAAACATTGTCATTTATTGAATTCTCAATATCATAAGCCTCATAAGGATTGCTTCATCTTGATCTGAGCTCTCTAGGTAATGTATAGAGTTGAGAATTATAAAACAAAACTTTTTTACCAGTATCAACTTTTTGACAATTTTCACAAGTTTTGCAAAATGCATCCGTGTCCTTGAACATGTGGGCCAATAAAATCCATTTTGAAAGATTTTTGCAGCTGTTTTTTTTTTATAAAAAATAACTTCCATATGCTTCAGAATGACAAAGTTTAATGACATTACTTACCTCATTATCGGGAATGAATCTTTGAAATATTTAATTAGGATAATATATGAATAAGTTAGGGTCATCACAATAAAAATTCTTCACTTCATTCAAAAACTTTTCTTTATCTTTGGTACTCGAATCAGCTGGCGAATCTCCTGAAGCAAGAAAATTGATATTTTTATCATATCAAGGCATTGGACTAAGAGAAAGTAAGGATTCATTAGAAAAGTAATAATCGATTGATGTGATGTCAGATGTTGAATTTGTTGTTACTATTGACAAAAGACGATCAACATTTTCAATGCTTTTATCATCCGTAATTTCTTCCTCAGAATAACTCATTTGCAAATCTTCTGATTCATCCAACTCATTTTTACTTAAAGTAGACTCCAGTTGATCATAAACTAATTCGTCAATATGATCTACTTCTTGTAAATCATTATCATCTCAAGGTTGCTTGCAAATGTTGAGAATATTCATCTCCTATGTCATGTTTCCAAATGATAGCTTTATTAGTCCATTCCTATAATTAATCAATGTGTTAGAAGCGATTAGTACTTAAAAGTGCATTTTTATCATGGTTTTATATCATCATTTTGCACTTGAAGTATCAATAACTCCTTAACTAAAGTACGTTTTATAATAATCTATCTAATAATATAAGATACCTTTAATTTATGGTAAATTTTCATTTTGAATGCAGGCCTATCACATAAATGAAAGGATTGATTGATGACTTTAAGAACTTCAATTGCAAAGGCAAAGAGATGATCAAACTTAGAAAAGAGATGTCGGTGCAATCCAAACAGGAACACTGTTTGGTAATTGGGTCATATCTGGAGCTATAGATCTCATATTTAAGTCTACTTTATATGGATGGAAACGTAAGACATAGGCCTAGAACTTTCATATGGAGCTCAAGACCTAAAAAGGCCATTTTTAAGTCCAAATTGTTGTAACAACAAAGAAGCCCAAATCTGTCCTCCAGCCCGAGCACTATTCAGTATTTTGGCCATATCTGGAGTTCTAGAAGTCAAAATGAGCTGAATGTTTTACACAAGAAAGCTGAGACAATTGCCTAGAACTTTCATGTTTTCAAGTGGCTCTAATTTTGACGTCATCAATGACGTTTTGGGCAGACAAGAGAAGATAAGGATTGTCACCAAGTCAAGGGTTGACCATCTACTCATCAATTAGTCATCAAATCAATAGTTCCCAATTTTGGCCTATAAAAGGAGGCATTTGCCATGCATTTAGGCATCTTGGTGTCCAGATCAAGATCATGCTCTTCTTTTCTCTCTTTGTATTTTTTGTAATGTTTATGCTTTGCTTCCATTAATATTATGTTTATACCTTTCATTTGCTTTCCTTTACTTAGTTAACTTTTATGTTCTTATTTTGTTTATCTATTTTTATTTCTTTCATTATGTCAAGGTGAAAAGGTTACACTAATGGTGTAAGAATAAGTATAATGTAAACTTAATATGGACTTTAATGTTTGATACTAACATGTTTTATATTTGTTATCTTGTTCACTTTTTAATACTTTGCTAGTTAAATGACTAATCTTGATTTATGTTGTATAACACTTGGTACAACAAATGCTTAGCACTTTCATTGTCCATACTGTATGGTATAACCGACACCTGAGCTATGAAAGAAACTTGATTTGTTGTTAACATAAGTTATAATCATGAATGCTTGATAAGATTTACAAGTATTAGCCTTAATCGAATAAGATAACTAATGTAATCATGTTAACAATTTATAATCTAATTGGAACCTCCTTTATGTGTGGTTTTCAATTGAATAATAAGAGTTTATATTATACTTGTTTGACATACCATTAGTGGAACCTCTAACCTTGACATTTGTTATTATCATTGTTTAATCTTTACGTTAATATTCCATCTCAAAGTTCTCATCTTTTTCTTCTTGTTCTCCTTCTTTTTCTTTATTATTATTGTTGTTGTTGTTGTTGTTGTTGTTTATAATTTGTACACTTAACCTCCCTGTGGTTCGACTCAGGTCTTGCCAGCTTATTTATTACTTCGACACTCGTACACTTTGAAGAAGACATCAATCTTTTTGTCGTGTCAAGTTTTTGGCGTCGTTGCCGGGGAGGTAAATTTTGTATAAATTATAATATTTATTTTATTTTCTCTTTTCACTTTTCTTGTATATAACTTTGTTTCTTTTCTCTTGTTTCTTCTTCTTTTGTTTTCCATTTTCTATTTATTCTATTCCTACAGGTGCATGAGAGTGTGGTCACGTACATCAAGTGGTAGACTTTGTAGGGTATTCTCATCATTTTCAGAAAATATGGCTGAAGAAGATAATCAATCACTTCATAATGAGAATAATAAAAATAATCGTGTTAGAACACTTAAAGACCACATGAATCCAATAAGAACAAGTGCACCATCATGCATAGTTTTTTCTTTCGATGCATCTCATTTTAATTTTAAACCAGACATTATTCAACTTTTACCTTCTTTTCATGGTTTAGAATTGGAAAATCCATACTTGTATTTAAAGGAATTTGAGGAGATCTGCAACACATATACTAATCTAAATTGTAGCATGAACACCATCAGATTAAAGCTTTTTCCTTTTTCATTAAAAGATAAAGCTAAAACATGGCTATAAAATTTGAGACCAGGATCCATTCGTGCTTGGGATGAAATGCAACAACAGGTTTTAAAGAAGTTTTTTCCATCTCGTAGAATAAACTCTTTCAAAAGACAAATCACCATTTTCACTCAAAAACCAAGAGAAACATTTTACCAATGTTGGGATAGGTATCGAGACTTGCTTAGTACTTGCCCTCATCATGGTTTTGAAACATGGAGATTGGTTTCACATTTTTATGAAGGGTTAACACCTAAAGATAGGCAAATGGTTGAATTAATGTGCAATGGAACTTTTGAAGACAAAGACCCTGATGAAGTAATGGAGTACTTAGACTTGTTAGCTAAAAATGCTTAAAATTGGGACACCGCGGGTACTTACGAGGCACCGAGTAAAACTCAACCTCATACATCTAGTGGAGGTATGTACAACCTTAGGGAAGATCATGACCTTCAAGCCAAGTTTGCATCTTTTACTAGAAAAGTCGAGGCACTAGAATTGAAAAAGAGTGGTCAATTAAAAATCTGTTGAAAACATTGCATGTCAAATATGTGAAACAAATGAACACTCAATCGATAACTGTCCAACCTTGCCTTCTTTTAAGGAATGTCTCCATGAACAAGCCCATGCTTTAAACAGTTTCCAAAGGGCCAACCATAACCCATACTCACAAACATACAACCCTGGTTAGAGAAATCATCCAAATTTTAGCTGGAAGAGGGATGCACAAACTTCACAACCATCATTTCAAGCACACCATAATTTCTAAAATTCTCATGGATATGCACCTCCTTATGCTGAAATCTTAAGGAAACATTGCATGCATTCATCGAAAAGCAAGAGACAATCAATACTCAACTTGCTCAAAACATGACATATTTTAAAGATACTCTTGCTAAATTAACATCTGCTCTCAGTTTTCAAGAGAAAGGTAAGTTTCCATCTCAACCACAACAAAATCCCAAGGGGCAATACAATGCAAATGCAAGTAGTTCCAGAAGCCAATATATGGATCAAGTCAAATTAATCACTACTCTTCGTAGTGGTAAGGTTATTGAAAAACCCTCTCTTGAACCTTATAAGAAAGATGATGAGTCAATCTCTAAGGGTAAAGAAGGGGTTGAATCTGAAAATTACAAAGAAAAGACTGATTCTCCACCAGCACTTCCATTTCCTCAAGCCATGACCAAACAAAGGAAAGTCAATGACAACTCTGAAATTTTTGAAACTTTCAAACAGGTAAGAATCAATATATCTTTGCTGGATGTTATTAAAGAGATTCATTTCTATGCTAAATTTTTGAAAGATCTATGCACTGTGAAGAGGAAACTGAATGTGAAAAGGAAAACCTTTCTAGCCGAACAAGTAAGTGCTATTCTTCAGAACAATAATGCTTTGAAATATAAAGACCCTGGTTGTCCTACAATTTCTTGCTTTATTGGAGAGCATAAAATTGAAAGAGCCTTACTTGATCTTGGTGCTAGTGTGAATTTACTTCCATATTCAATTTTTTAGAGTCTCATTCTAGGTGAGTTAAAACCAACTTCTATAACTCTTTTACTTGCTGATAGATCTATAAAAGTGCCTAGAGGAATAATTGAAGATGTGTTAGTACATGTCAATAAATTCATTTATCCTGTGGATTTTGTTGTCTTGGACACACAACCTGTTGAGGCATGTAATTCATTTCCTGTTATTTTTGGACGTCCGTTTCTTGCGACTTCTAACACATTGATTAATTGTAGGAATGATTGATAGAGCTATCATTTGAAAACATGACATTGGAGATGAATATTTTCAACATTTGGAAGCAACCTGGAGATGATAATGATTTACAAGAAGTACATCATATTGATGAATTAGTTTATGATTAATTTGAATCTACTTTAAGTAAAAATGAGTTGGATGAATCTGAAGATTTGCAAATGATTTATTCTAAGGAAGAAGTTACGGATGAAAAAAGCACCAAAAATATTGAAGTGAATGTTTTGTCAACTATGACAACAAATTCAACATCTGACATCACACTAATCAATGATTACTTTCCTAATGAATCCTTACTTTCTCTTAATCCAATGCCTTGGTATGATAAAAATATTAATTTTCTTACTTTAGGAGATTTACCAGCTGATTGGAGTACCCAAAACAAAGAAAAGTTTTTGAACGAAGTGAAGAACTTTTATGGTGATGACCCTAACTTATTCAAATATTGTCCTGATCAAATATTTCAAAGATTCATTCCCGACAATGAGGTAAGTAGTGTCATTAAACTTTGTCATTCTAAAGCATGTGGAAGTGATTTCTCGTCAAATAAGACAGTTGTAAAAATCTTTCAAAAAGGATTTTATTGGCCCACCATGTTCAAAGACACGCATGCATTCTGCAAAGCTTGTGAAAATTGTCCAAAAGTTGGTACTAGTCAAAAAGTTTTGTTTTACAATTCTCAACTTTATACATTCCCTAGAGAGCTAAGATCAAGATGGAGGAATCCTTATAGGGCCTGTGATATTAAGAATTCAATGAATGACAATGATTTTAAGGAAAATGAACATCGTTCGAAAGCTTACTTTGATAATTTTCCTAGTAAAAATGAATCAACTAGTTTGAATGATCTTGTAGATAAAGGTTGATTATTTTGTTTTTCTCACATTGTTTTTGTGTTTTTTTTTGGTGATTTGTTTTGCTAGTTTCTCTCACCCCGGTCAAATGACGGATAACGATACTCCGTGGCTTAAGTCGGTTCTTTCAGTTTCCCACAATAACTGATATCTGTATATACATTTGTGCAATTCTTTGAATCTTTTTTCCAATTCTCATTTGAAAATGGACACTAATCTTGCAAAATTGAAAAAGTATTTTCCCGCTCTGTCTCAGAATGCGATTACAAAAATTTACCGTGCTAGATGTGCAAGATTGAGATTGTTAATGAATTATGGAATTCCTGAAGATATTCGCTGGTTGATTGAAGCAAAAGTCCGATTATCAGGTGAGTCCTCTAACTCCTTTATTTCACATATGCCTGGAACATGTAAAAGCACTTTTGCAAAGAAACGTCGTGTAAAACGACTGGAAGTGTGTCATCGATGTGCTAGATGGACTTGTAATACATAATGTCGTTCTTTAGGAATGGTATCTATAAACCGTGAAGATAAAATACAATTCATTAAGGATGGCCTGAGTAAAGAGTCTTTAGATAACCTTCTATTGACTCTTGAGAC